>CM030360.1:95677997-96127997 GCA_017893485.1 Hemerocallis citrina | reverse complement strand
TTCGAGTCTTATTAGAGACTTTGTTTTTATGAATTTCTATTTAATTCAAATTACCGAAAGTATATATATATATATATATATATATATATATATATATATATATATATATATATATATATATATATATATATATATATATATATTCAATCTCATAGTGTAACAGTTAGTCAAATGGACCAACTGGTCTTCAAGTGCATGTCAGGTTGGTTACTGTTCATGGGCGGGATTTGGGTTCGGTTCTGGGTTCAAATCCGACCTTGGCCACTTGTTTTGTTTTTGATTTTTTTTTTGGTATTTTAAGTTTTAAAGTGAAATAAAAATTGGGAAAAAATACTAATATTCTTCTAAAATTGTGTAGTCTTTATAAAAATTATTTCTACAATATTTTGATATATTTTTTGAGTATTGAAGAGGATTTGTACATTAAATATTGTTGAAGAACTCAATTTTATTAATTAAAATGTGACTATTGTTTAATTTAAGAGAAATAAAAGTTTTGGAATGAAATTAGATTTCTTCTCGATGAGATTTTATGGTTATTACTATTTGATTAAGATTATTTGAATTGTATACAACATTATGAGTGATTAAATTGATAAAAAGTTAAATTGAATTGTTTCATGTTATGAGATTATAAAAGAAATGGTTTTCTTTGAGAAAGAGATCTTGAATAAAGAAATTGAATTGTTATTTGAGATTGAATATGAAATATTGTTGATATCTAGAACGAGATAGTTGTTGGAATCTAGAGGCTAGGTGAGACCCCAGTGACCGGCAGTTTTTATTAATGAATTTGAGAGCTAACCAGTGTGGGTTGAGCATCTCTTGAGAAGTAGCTAGTTGGGCTGACGGTCTCTTTTGTTTGGTTTAAGTCCGGTAGGGTAAGCTAGGTCTAGGTTGTGATGATTTTCTTTTAAAACAAACTAAAAATGTAAGGACTAAATTATAGTGGAGATGCGATGAAAGTAAGAAAAATACAGGTATGAGGGACTCGGATCTACGGTGTGAGAGTGTTCGCAGGTTGTCTACATGATGCGTCATGTCATGACGTGAATACATCTCGGGAATTATCGGGACTGTGGCGATGCTTGTGGGGTGTTTGGTGACTACGTAGTGCCATTGTCCCATGACGGAGGCGAATTATCCATAGGCTGTCTACATGATGCGTCATGTCATGACGTGGGATTTCCCTCCAGGCTGTTTGGACATGAGCTCGTAACTCATAGAACATCTAGGATACTTACCGTAGTTACCATAGTAGTTTAAATCATGGTGAGGGAATCAACCCTACAAGATGAAGTACGATTAAGGGCTTGCCCTCGGACCTATGTAGTATGGGATGCATAGAATCCGAAGAAGTTCGCATTAGTGTCATTTAATATAAATAACTACATTAAGGACTAAGTGCACAACACCCACGACACCCACGACATCAATAGGATAGTCTTTTTGTAGCTTTGTTTTGTGATCAAGTTTGTGGTCTATTAAAGTATTTAAGAATCGTTATACTTTGGCATAGTGAGGATGGCCGTGTATAATATTTCGTCAGTTGTAAGACGTGCCCACAGTTTTATATGCAGGACTTAGAGTTTACAAGAAGATATAAAGATGAATTTGTTGCTGATAATTACTTAAATGCTATAGTTGTTACAATTGTACATTCATCATTGTTGTATTTTATTTATTCCGCTGCGTGTTGATGTAGAAGACCCTGTTGTAAATAAAAGTTTTTAAATTCCTTGTAAAATTGTACGAAGTGAAGTGTAAAGATCCTGTGAAACTTCGAATTCAGACTTATTTGGAATTCGGGGTGTTACAGCTCTGCCCCCTCATTTGGGTACCGTTGCAAACTTCATGAGATTGCATCCTGATAAGTTCACTGGTACTGATACGCCACTGGAGGCTGAGCAGTGGCTGATCCGGACAGAGCAGCTGTATAAGCAGCTACGGTCGCTGATGTAGATCGTGTGGATGTCGTAAGCATCCAGTTGGTGGACCTTGACCACATCTGGTGGAGGGCCTAGTCCAAGAGGCTAGAGCGGCCTAATGCTTGGGCCACATTCACACTGAGCTTTTTGAAGAAGTTCTTCCCCAACATAACCAGGGTAGAAATGGAGCATCAGTTTCTCGCCTTGAAACAGGTTGGTTGGTTAGTGCTATGTTTTGAATTTTGTTACATATTATATATGTGGTATCGTAACACAAAATTTTTCTTGACACAGGGCACTAGATCCGTGGATAAGTATGCCGTAGAGTTCACCAGGCTTAGTCGCTTTGCTACCACCTTGGTTGTGAATGAGGAGGACCAAGCGTGGAGGTTCCCTTTGGGGCTTGACCATGGGATCCAGATGCACCTGGCTGCCCACCTCCTTTGTACCTATGCTGATGGCTTGGAGGCAGCTCAAGCGATGGAGCAGACTCGAGCCCGGGTGGCTCCTCCTCAGTGGTTTGCTCAGTACCCTGCCGTTGCTGCTAGGCCCACTGGAGGGCCGATCAGGAGGCCAGCTCCGGTCCATGCTGTCAGGACAACTCCCTGCTGCCTTGCTGTTCCACCGAGGGACGTGGTTTGCGACTACTGCCACGTCCCTGATAGCGGAGGAAGCCGAGACTGCAGATGAGTTTGTTGCAAGTATTTTTGTGCTTTGTTGTTCTATTATTTTTTCCCTACTTTATTTGATTCTCTTTGCATCACTCATTCATGTAGTCTTTTTCACATCATTATTCCCTATTCCTTATTTATCATTCACTATTCATCTTTCTCCTTGTTTTTGGCTCTATCTTAGGTATCATCCTAGTTCATTCTTTTCCAGCCCATGTCTTAGTTGATTTCGGGGCGACCCATTCCGTTGTCTCTTCCCGCTTCGTTGCTCAGCATTAGTTAGAGTGCAGTGTTATGCCAGCAGCTTAGAACATCACTACAGATGGCGGTGTTATTGTTTGTTCTAGGGAGTGCAAGTAGAACCCTATGATAATTGGTGGTTCAGACTTCAGGGCATATATAATAGTGATCGGGAATTATAGGTTTGATGTGATTCTCGGCATGGATTGGTTGGGTGAGTCTCATGCTATCATCGACTGCAGAGCGAAGAAGGTTGTATTCAGAATCCTAGGCCATGCAGAGTTTGAGTTTCATGCTGGGGAGTCACCCTTTGGGCGTGCTAAGGATGCAGTTGTTGAAGAAGGTTGTGCAATGGAGTTGCATACAGGCTGTGAGGCTGCGCCTCTAGTAGTGCGGGAATTTTTAGATGTATTCCCAGAGAATTGTTCTGGTTACCTCCAGATCGAGTAGTGGAGTTCGGCATTGAAGTTCAGCTGGGTACGATGCGATATCGAAGAGCCCATACAGAATGGCACCGATTGAGCTAGCAGAGTTGAAGGTACAGATTCAGGGTTTGTTGGATTTGGGTTTCATTAGACCCTGTGTTTCACCATAGAGAGCTCCTATCTTGTTCGTCAATAAGAAGGACAGAAGCCATAGACTATTCATTGATTACCGAGAGCTGAACAATGTTGCAGTGAAGAATCAGTATCCACTACCTAGGATTGATGACTTATTTGATCAATTAGGAGTGCTGCAGTCTTTTCGAAGTTGGACCTTCGTTCGGGTATCATCAAGTTAAGGTGAAGGCGGCAGATATGCAGAAGACTGCGTTCAGGACCAGGTACGGGCATTACGAGTTCTTAGTGATGCCCTTTGGAGTCACGAATGCCCCAGCAGTATTTATGAGCCTGATGAATAGAGTTTTCTCCCCATTGCTGGACAGATTTGTGCTGATCTTCATTGATGATATCTTGGTGTATTCTCAGAATTGGGAGGAGCATGCTGAGCATCTGAGATTGGTCTTGCAAACTCTGAGGGAGAATCAGCTCTATGGGAAGCTCAGCAAGTACAAGTTCTGGCTTAACCGAGTTACATTTTTGGGGCATATTATATCGGACGAGGGAATTTCTGCTGAACCGTCTAAGATTGTTACAGTGAAGAATTGTCCGGTGCCAAGTCAGTTTCAGAGGTGAGAAATTTTCTCGGGTTAGCAGAGTATTATTGGAAATTTGTCCAATATTTCTCAAAGATTGCCGGGCCGTTGACTAAGTTGGCAGGGAAGGATCAGAAATTTGCTTGGGATGGGGCTTGCAGTGAAGCTTTTGCAGAGTTGAAGAGCAGGTTGACGTCAGTGCCAATGTTGACTATACCGGATGGTTCAGGTGGTTTTGTAATTCACTGCGATGCTTTTGGCAGAGGTCTAGGTGCAGTATTGATGCAGAAGGGTCGAGTTGTTGCCTATGCATCCAGGCAGTTGAGACCGCACAAGAAGAACTATCCTACTCATGATTGAAGCTGGCAGCGGTGATCTTTGCCTTGAAGCTTTGGAGGCATTATTTACTTGGAGACTAAGTGGAAATCTTTATTGACCACAAGAGTCTCAAGTATGTTTTCACCCAGAAAGAACTGAACATGAGGCAGAGGTGCTGGTTGGAACTAATGGCGGACTATGACATCAATTTGTAGTATCACCCTGATAAGGTAAACTTGGTGTCGGATGCTTTGAGCAGAAGGCCAATCGCCATGGTCCTAACTAAGCAGAGGGAACTTGTTGAGCAGATGAGAAGGTTGGAGTTGGGAGTGATTTTGCCTAGTATCGATCGGAGTTGCATGATGCTTCAGTTGCAGTCGTCTCTGGTGGAACAGATTAAGGAGGCACAAGCAGGTGATGAGTAGTTGCAGAAGTTCAGAGCTGAAGTTGAGGTAGGTTACATGACTGATATGGTTATTCACTCAGATGGATCACTTCACTTTGGGGCTAGGTTATGTGTTCTAAAGGGTGAAGTTAGGCAGAATTTGCTCGAAGAAGCCCACCAGTCATCATATTCTATTCATCCCGGTAGAACTAAGATGTATCGAGATCTGAAGCTACACTTCTGGTGGCATGGTATGAAGAGGGCCGTAGCAAGATTTGTGTCTTAGTTCTTGATCTGCCAGCAGGTGAAGACAGAACATCAGAGAACACCGGGCTTCTACAACCTCTTTCCATTCTGAAGTGAAAGTGAGAGAACATCACGATGGATTTTGTGACTGCCTTGCCGAGGAGTCCCAAAGGTCACAACACCATCTGGGTGATTGTGGATAGGCTGACGAAGAGTGCTCACTTCATTCCCTTCAAAGTTGGTCAGCCTACTGAGAGCCTTGCAGAGAAGTACATGCAAGAGATTATCAAGCTTCATGGAGTTCCGGTCAGTATTGTATCCGATAGGGATACCAGATTCAGATCTCAGTTTTGGGAGAGCCTTCAGAGCAGTCTTGGGAGAAAATTGAACTACAACACAACTTTTCATCCTCAGAAAGATGGGCAGTTAGAAAGGATCATTCAGACATTAGAGGATATGTTGAGGTCATGTTTGCTATAGTTTGGAGGATCTTGGGAGGATCACCTGCACTTAGTAGAGTTCTCGTACAACAACAACTATCAAACGAGTCTTAAGGCTGCACCGTACGAGGCACTTTATGGTCGGAAGTGTAGATCACTAGTGTACTGGGATGACATTGGTGAGAGGATGCTGTTGGGGCCAGAGTTAATCACAAGGACTGTCGATGCAGTGGCTCAGATTAGGAAGCATCTTCAGGCAGCACAGTACAGGCAGAGAAAATGGGCAGATGTTCATAGAAGTCCCTTGGAGTTTGCAGTGGGAGATCATGTATTCCTTTAGGTATCACCGTGGAGAGGCATTATCTAGTTTGGAGGTGGAGGCAACCTTAGCCCCAGATTCATTGGGCCGTTTGATATTGTGGAGCGAGTAGGCAAGGTGGCCTATCGACTTGCATTGCCGCTGTCTCTGTCTGGGGTGCATGATGTCTTTCATGTCTCCCAACTCAGGAGGTACATCAGGGATGCAAGCCATGTGATCGATAATTCAGAGTTATCTGTGCAGCCGGATCTGTCTTGTGAGATTCCTTCAGTTGCTATCTTGGACAGACGAGAGAAAGTGCTGAAGAAAAAGATTATCAAGTTGGTTCGGGTTTCTTGGAATCCTCACTCGCTGAGTGAGTCGACTTGGGAACTGGAGGAGGAGATCCAGAAGAAGTTCCCCAATTTGTTCGAGTAGCCTCCTTACTTTTTTTTTTGGGGTTGTCCTATGTACCACTTGTTTGAATTTCGAGGACGAAATTCTACTTATTAGGTGGGTAGGATTGTAACCCATGTTTCGTGCATTTGTATTTCTTCTGTATTTTATTCATTGTACTCTATTTATAAAATTCGGAACCCTGTATTTGTTTCTATCTTTACTAAAATTTACTGTTTATTTCGACTCAATTTTGTGCCCAATCCGTTTCATTTGCATTGTCTCTATCAATCCTAAATTGTTATTGTAACCCCTGTTTTCCATTTTCTTGTATTTTGAATGTATTTTCTTTTTCAGAGTATTTATTCATTTGTACTCTTCTATTTCTTCTGAACCATGTATTTGTTCTTCGTTCTCCATAATCAATCTATCTGTTTTGACTTTGACTCTATTTTGTGGCCTTGAATATTATCCCGATTCAATTTAATTTAATTTTTCTGTCCAAATTTGTTGTCTCCGATTGAATTTGTTTAACTCTAATTAATTGTTGTTCATGGCCTCTTTGATTATTGTCTAATTCCATGTCCTATATCCTTTTATTGGATCTTTTAATAAACCCTACAATCCATTGAAGCCCTAAACCCTATTATCACTCTCTTCTTATTGGGTTAAAACAAAATATCCATTAACCCTAACCATCTCCTATTAATATCCTACTATTTACAACCTAACCCTAATACTATACCTAAACCCTAGCCGCTCCTATTACTCATCCCGATCCCCTCTGCCTTGCTCTCTCCCTCTCTCCCGTGCACCCTCATCCTCATCTCCCTCCTCCCGAGCGATGCCAGTCGCTCAGCCCGACCCTTCAGCAGACGCCAGCTCCTCCCCCTTGCGCTTGCCTCCTCCCGATGCATCGAAAACCAGCATTAGCAGCTGCACTGGATTTCCCCGATGCCAGCCAGATAGCACAGCAACGACCCCTGTCGCCGCCGTCCCTCGCTCACGCCATCGCCCGTTCAACCATCGTCCTCCTCCCAACAGTGCCCCGACTCCCTCTCTCTCTCTGTATGCACGCGTTGTTCCGCCTGTTGGGTTCGTGATTATTGTGTTCGTGCCAGGGAATCCGTTCCTGTTATTCTCATTTTTCGTCGGATTCGAAGTCAATTTCAGGCAAGTAACTTGTATTTTTTTGTTGTATATATAATATAAGTACTAAATATCGCCTGTAGTGTGGCCTTTGTTTCTAAATTCATTCCCATAAAAAATTCTTGTTAGATCTTATCTCTATTTGTTGATCCATCTGTAGTCGGACTTTGTTACACACACGACATGAAATTAACTTAGATCTAATTAATTCTTGATGCATGTATGTTGATGTTCGTGATCCATGATATGTGGTATGAATTTTGCATGCTTGATGCGTTAGTTGTAGTATATCTTGTGGTAGATTTGTAAAATACCCATGCCATGTTGTTTGGACATCTATTATACCATGTGTTGTATTTTGTTTTAATTTGGATTTATCGCATATGAACTATTTGATTTAATATATGAAAAGATTTCTGTTTTTGCTGCTGCCCCGTTTTTGTTCAGTATTTTTGACCCTGTTAATGTCAGTAAATCAAATTTATTTGTGAATATAAATCGTAGACACTACTATCTATTTTCCAGAATTTCTGACAGATCTCAGTTTCGATTTGTGAGTTGCAAGTTATTGCTGTTTTACTACAGAGGTGTAGAAAATTCCAGATTCAATTTTATGTGAATTCTGTGGAGTTACTTATTTTAATACTGATGTTAAAGATAAGATTTTGACTTGGTATTTTGCTGGATATGACTAGACTTGACTAGGATTAACCCCAAATTTTCCTAGATTTATTTGATGATGTTTATAAACTATTCTATGCTTGTAAACAATTACTATATTTCCAGGAATTTCATGCTGTTCAGTAAATAACCATGTTTTCAGCCTGATTCTAGTTACTGTTGGTAAAAACTTTGTAAGTATAAAATGTAGCTTGATGTATCTACTTTATCACCCTTTTGATGGATTTGGATTTCGAGTTATACTTTGTAATCTATCGCTATTTTAGTACTGCTGTATCAAGAATTTCAGATTTACAAATTTGCTGTATCTTGTTGTCTTTTGATTTTATTTTACTGTACTATCTATGTTGAAATATTATGAAATTATATTTTCTGATACTAGACATACTAGGGAATACCCCAGATTTTTCTTGGATTTAATCAGTAAGTTTTTATGCCATTTTCATGTTTATGAATACAATCTTGCGATTTTTGGCTGAACATATTTTCTGTATATAATTTTGTTTTGAGTCCCGTTTCTGTAATTATTATATGACTTGTATATATGTCCTTGATTCGGCCGAGAGTCTATTTTCTAGATTTTCTGACAGATCCAGATTTGCATGTCCGTGGCAACGAAAATTCCAGATTTGGTGCAGTACTGTCTTGCTATCCAGAACTAGAATTTTCGTTGTCTTAGTCTATTTTGAGTCGTTTGTCTCCTGTTCGTGTCCTTTATTTAACTTGTACTTGTCCGTTGTTGTCTTACCATGTTTATTGACTTGTTTGTGCACGTCCATGCTTGCTTGAATGATAATAATAAGAAACTGAGCCGGAGTTAATGGGAAAGATCTAATAGTGGAAAATACAGAAACGTGTATTCGGAAGGGGATCTATAGATCCTACGTGATACTTGATACTTGATACTTGACACGTGATTACTTGACACTTGCACACTTGACACGTGATACTTGATGCTTAATACTTGATACATGATTACTTGATACTTGTCCCTGAGTACACTGCCCTTTATGATCCACTATGAAATCTAAAACGTAACTTGTTTGAATGTAGCAACCATGTGGTAAAAATTTGGGACACATGAAGTGCTACCTAGAGAGGACTAGTTACAAAACGTGAAAACAAAATGATCACTTGACACTTGCTACTTGTTACTTGTACATGATACTTGATTACTTGACACTTGTTACTTGTTACTCGTTTACATGATACTTGACACTTATTACATGCCACTTACACCCATTTACCTTGCCATGCTACTTGTTCTGTTCTTGACTTAGAGTTGGTTGCTCTATTTTGCTGTTACATCTTTCCATGCTATACTTGCTTCTGTTGTTACTTTATTCTTGTTTATCTTTCTTGTACTTGTTGCCTGCACTACAAGTGGCCCGTAACTTGCATTGAAGGGCGTTTTGTTTCTCATTCCTTTTCCTGCAATTTGTTAAATTGCAGACTTTGGTGACCAGCTGTCCGATGGAGTGGGTGATCAAATATTCTAGTTGGCTGGAGTTCTTGCTACATTTATTTATTCTTGTTGCTTATTGATATGGCTAAAAACGGGGTTAAATCGGAACCGTCCAAATCGGGCACGAATCTTGAAGCCCAGGGGTAAAACGGTAATTTCACCTACCAATGGGTCTGAAGCGGGTACTGGTTCTCCTCCTCGGAGACCCACTAACCCGCGAACGGATCCACCTCAATTGGGTGCGGGTTTCAAACCCGCAGCAAACCCGGTCCAGAAAGGATAGAATTAGGGTTTCTGATTAAATCCTAATCAACGACCCTGATTCATATCTATCATTTCACTGGGAATTAGGAATTACATTCCTTATCTAACAATACGGATTACATTCCTAATCTGACCCCAGCGGCGCCTATAAATACCCCCCATCCATCTCCATTAAGAGGTAATCAATCTTTTGCCAGTTTTACGCTATTTCATAATCACTTCTGGTTACTGACTTGAGCGTCGGAGGGTGCATCACCGAGATCAACCCTGGCGTCTCGCACTTTTTGCAGGTGAACGGCGGGAGTCAACGATCAAACTCGGCGGAACAGGTAACAGGTTTGCTATTCAAAGTTTTCCAATAATCCACAAATACTATCTGTTTGCCCTAGCGGCAACAGATTGGTGCCGTTTGTGGGAAACCAACGAATAGCAGCCTCCCCTCTTCCCGTTGGTCAGATCTTCTCCAGCCATGCCTCCTAGGAAAGTAAGATCTAGAGGGTCCAACCGCGGACCCAACCCCGATCAGCAACAGGAAGCCCCCATCCAACCCGCTCAGCAGCAGGGGCAACTTCCACCTCAAGCCGAGGACCCTCTTCAACAGGACCAGCCTCCTCTTCAAAATCAACAACCTCCAAAAGGTCCCCCCGGTCCTCAAAATGCTGGGGCAGGGGTCTCGCGTCCAAACCCACAGAAACAGCCTCTCCATCAGGTCCACGTCTCCATCCACAATGCCTCTTCGGATTCTATGGCCTCCCACAATCCCCGAGCTTCCGACCTTCGCAACACCATCCTCAATCGACAGAAGGATAAGGATCTTTGCTGCCGTCTGGATGAAAAGCGGGCCCGAGAGGGAGCCTCCCGCCAACAACGTCCGGATGAGCGATCTCCTCACCACCGAGACTACAGAAGGTCCCCTACCCGATGGGGGCAGAGAGAGTCCCCCGAGCATCACAGGAGAAGACCCCATTCCCCTACCGGTCGGCACCATCCAAGGAACGATGAGGCACCCATCACTCGTGCCGAGTTCCAGCAGTTCCAAGCAACCGTCCTACAAGCTCTCAATCTCCGTCCCAACAACACCAATGCTCCAAGGATTCCCACTCCTCCTCCGGTCCGAAGTCCTCGCCGACGGTCCCTAACTCCAACCCCAGCTCCTAGCAACCCCGGCGAAGACGAGTCTAGAGGCTCGGTTGATTACCGTCAAAGGGATGACGCTGTCTACCGCCGTCTCCACGAAATGGAGAGGTGCTTGGGTCAGTTAGACCGAGAAGAAGAGCTTAGAGGAAGGACCCTTCATCCTAGTCAACCTCCTTTTTCCCGAACCATAATGGAGGCACCCGTACCAATTGGCTTTAAACCTCGTCAATTCGAGACTTATTTCGGGAAAACTGACCCCGTCGATCACATCGAAAGCTTCAAGACCCTCATGCTCATCCATCAAGCTTTCGATGGTCTGCTCTGCAAGACCTTCCCCGCAACTCTCAAGGGTCCGGCTCGAGAATGGTACTCTCGCCTTACCCCATCCTCAATATTCTCCTTCGAGCAATTTGAGACCCTCTTCGTCACCCACTTCGTGAGTAGCCGCCGAACTGAGAAGACCAGCATTTCGCTACTCTACCTCAACCAGAAGAAGGGTGAGAAACTGAGAGACTATATGAAAATGTTCACAGCAGAAGCCAGGTCAATAGCATCCCTCGACCAGTCGGTCGCTACAGCAGCATTTCAGTCCAATGTCCTCAACTCTAGCCTCTGCTCCTCCCTCGCCAAGAAATCCCCACAGAACTTCTCTGACCTCCTCCTCCGGAGCGAAAAGTATATTCGAGACGAAGAAGCTGAGCACCACCCCAACTTGGAGGGGTTTTCCTCCAGATCTAAGAGAAAGGGAACAGAAGAGGAAGGGGCCAAGAAGCTCCAGAAGGATAATGGCGGCCAGCGCCGACCTCCTCCCAGATTTGAAAAATTTACTCCCCTTAACGCCAACATCTCCACAATTCTTATGAAAGTTGAGAAGGAGGGGGTGATACCTCCTGCACCAAAAATGAACACCCTTGGCAAGAAGAGGGATAAAGAGAAGTGGTGCCGTTATCACCGGGACCATGGCCACGACACCAATGATTGTCGGGCCCTGAAGAACGAAATAGAAGCCATCATCCAAAGGGGGCAGTTAAACAGGTTCGTGAGAAAGGACCGAACCGATCCTCCTCCCCCGCCTCAGGGGGCTAACAAGCATCCCGAACGCGATGAAACGCCCGAATTCGAAGAGGAACGTGTCCTACACCTCATTCATGGGGGTCCAATGGGGGGCTCCTCCAACTCCTCTCGAAAGGCGTTTATAAGGGAAGTCAGTTCGGTTCACGCCACACCTCCTCCTAAAGGCCTCGGAGTGCCCATCACATTCTCAGACAAAGACCTTGAGGGTGTTCGAACCCCCCATTGTGACGCACTCATCATCAATTTCCATATTGCGAACTTTAAGGTGGAGAGGATCCTAGTGGACAATGGCAGATCTGTTAACATCCTCTTCTTCGCCGCTTTCAAAGGCCTCAAACTATCCCGGGACAGACTCAAACCCACCGGCTACACACTCCATGGGTTCACGGGAGTGCCAGTGACTATTGAAGAGGTGATCACCCTCGACGTAACCGCTGGCAAAACTCCTACTACCCGAACGGAGTCAATGGACTTCATGGTCGTGGATGTCCCTGCAGCTTACAATGTCATTTTGGGTCGGCCCGGCCTAGCAGCTCTTGAAGCCGTCCCTTCCGCCTATCACCTCAAGATTAAATTCCCCACCCAGGCAGGAGTAGGGGAAGTAAAAGGCGACCAGGAAACGGCCCGCAAGTGCTACATGACCTCGACTGGGGGTCCAGTCTTCTCCCTTGAAACTCTAGAGATCCCTCAGGAGAGTGTCCGACTAACGTCCGAAGACCTCGAAGGCAGAGAGAACCCCAGGACTTGGAATGCCGACCATCTTTTGAAATACCACGAAAGCGCCTCAGCGCCTCTCTAAGTATTCCGGGATGTCGAACTGTTCCTCTCTTTTCCCTTGTGTTTTTCCTCTTCATTTCTCATATGTAATAACGGCTCGCAACTCAGAAGCAGCCGACTAGTAGTCTTCAATAAAGAAAGCTTTTTCATATTTTACTTGTAAAATTGTTTGCATCTCTCTGCTTTTACTCTTCACCCAAACGATGGTTCAGAGTCCAACACTTGGCTCGATTCTACTTCGCAAGCTCGCTCTTAAGAGAGCTAAAAGTAGTTCGCCATTCGGAATTGCTCCCACAACCGTTGAACAACTATAACGATGGTTTGGAGTCTAACACTTGGCTCGATTCTATTTCGCAAGCTCGCTCTTAAGCGAGCTAGAAGTAGTTTGCCATTCGGAATTGCTCCCACAACCGTTGAATAACACTAACGATGGTTCGGAGTCCAACACTTGGCTCGATTCTACTTCGCAAGCTCGCTCTTAAGCGAGCTAGAAGTAGTTCTCCATTCGGAACTGCTCACACAACCGTTGAACAACTCTAACGATGCTTCGGAGTCCTAACACTTGGCTCGATTCTACTTCGCAAGCTCGCTCTTAAGCGAGCTAGAAGTAGTTCGCCATTCGGAATTGCTCCCACAACCGTTGAACAACTCTAACGATGGTTCGGAGTCCAACACTTGGTTCGATTCTGCTCCGCAAGCTCGCTCTTAAGCGAGCTAGGAGTGGGTCGCTATTCGGAATTGCTCCCACAATCGTTGAACAACTCTAACGATGGTTCGGAGTCCAACACTTGGTTCGATTCTGCTCCGCAAGCTCGCTCTTAAGCGAGCTAGGAGTGGGTCGCCATTCGGAACTGCTCCCATAACCGTTGAAAAACTCTAACGACGAGTTCGAAATCCAACACTTGGCTCGATTCTACTTCGCAAGCTCGCTCTTAAGCGAGCTAGAAGTAGTTCACCATTCGGAACTGCTCCCACAACCGTTGAACAACTCTAACGATGGTTCGGAATCCAACACTTGGCTCGATTCTACTTCGCAAGCTCGCTCTTAAGCGAGCTAGAAGTAGTTCGCCATTCGGAACTGCTCCCACAACCGTTGAACAACTCTAACGATGGTTCGGAGTCCAACACTTGGCTCGATTCTACTTTGCAAGCTTGCTCTTAAGCGAGCTAGAAGTAGTTCGCTATTCAGAACTGCTCCCACAACCGTTGAACTACTCTAACGGCGAGTTCGGAGTCCAACGCTCGGCTCGACTGCACTCCCTTAGTATCCCAAACCGAGCGGACGAGGAACCGACCTCCACATATGGAGAAAAATTCCGCCGAACCAATTTCACCGTTGGATCATCTCAAAATGCGTACTCGAACATGATGAACGGATCAGATCGTGCCACGTATCCACAAAACAACAAGATAGCATTTTCTCGAAACTCGAGCCTCCCACCTCGTGATTCGTGCCATGATCGTGATTGGCCATCCAGATTGAGCCATGTGGCTCGGGTCTGAAATCCGAGCTACCACACCACCAAAGTGCAAAGTTGCCTCGGTATAACCCGAGCAAGAGCTAAAGTTCTACAGCTAAGGCAAGATTTCTATGGCTAGAACGCTCGAAGAAGCTAACTTTATGGTTCGTTTCAAGAGTAAGGCAACTACGCCACAACAATGAGCGGACGAGCTTCGATTTCATTAAAACAACTTGATAAATTTACAAGGCAACTACGGCACAACAATGAGCAGACGAACTTCGATTTCATTAAAACAACTTGATAAATTTACAAGGCAACTACGGCACAACAATGAGCAGACGAGCTTCGATTTCATTAAAACAACTTGATAAATTTACAAGGCAAGAAGTTACAACAAAAAAGACGATGCAAGAAATCAAAAGCCAGTACAACTTGTTCAGTGCCTCCTCGGAATGGGGACATTCCGAGTCAGAGACACTCGGGGTTTTCGTCTCTTCATCTCTGAGCTCGTCTCTAGGCCGACGAACTGGGACGCCTCTTCGCCACTAACCCTAACAGTGGCTCCGACCGAGGCTCCACTCGAGCTAACAGCTACACAGCTTTGGGCATCGACCGCAGTCCGACCAACGATGGGAGCACGAGTCGCGAGCTCGTAAAAGAAGATCCCTTGCTCTCTCTCCTCGCGAGTACACGAGGTGCTGCGGACATTCGTCCTCACGGGCTGAGGCTTCAGACGAGCCACTTCCTCCTCGAGCTCAACGATCCTGTCTTTCAAAGTGTTGTCCTTAACCAGAATCTTGAATCGAGGGAGTTTCGCCGAACCTGGGTACTCAGCACTATCAGATATAATGCGACGCAAATTGGTCACCTCGATGCTCTTGTCGACCGTGACCCTCTGCAGCTGCTCGACCTTCTTCGCGAGCTCGTCTTGCTCGGCCAACGCCGATGCCAGCTCTTCCTCCTTCATCGAGAGCTCCTCCTCGACTATCCGCAAGTGGTGTACCTCGGCAAGCAGCTCGCTATTCTTCTTCTCCACATTGAGCGACACTCTCCTGATCAGCTCGATCTCACCCTCGAGGCGAGCCTCGCGAGACTGCTTAAACAGTTCTGCACGGTGCCGAGCGGCTGCTGTAACCGGTACGTGTTCGATGTTCTAAAAAACGAGGGCATCACATTGAAAGACTAAAAATCCGAACAAAACACTTAGACACAACCGAAACAATTTTTTTTTTCATTCATAACAGAAGCGGTGGCCAGTCCGCGAAAGGCATTACATTCAAAGTAGAGAAAAATAAAAATACAAGAAGACGAGAAGATCAAGGGTCCACCTATGGTGGCAGCTCGACCACAGGCACCTCGCCGGACGGCCCATCGCCCCCCGTTGCCCCGGCTTAGGGGTCGGTCACCACTGTCTCAGGGACCACAGGCGCTTCCTCGTCCTGCTGTGCCGCCTCCTCCTCGTCGCCTTCCTCCTCTTCGCCCTCCTCTTCTTCGTCCTCTACCGTGGCCCCGGGCTACAGCCTATATCCAATTCTCTGGAAGTCAGGGATGCGCTCCTGGACATGGTTCAAGTGCCCTTTCGTAGGACTTCTCCATGTTAGAAGCCATGTGCGCCTTCGCCTCGGCTTCAACCTCCGCACTTATCTTCGCCGCCGCGACATCCTTCTCTGCCTTCACCTCCTCTAATGACTTCGTAGAAGTCACCAACTCCTCGGCAGCCTTGGCGACCTCGTCGGCGAGCCGCCCCTTAACTCGCTCCAGGTCCGCCTCGAGGTTGGCGACCCGAACCACCAAGCCGTCCGAGCGTCTCTACTCTGCCTCGAGCTGCCGAACCGCCCTTGCCTTCTTCGCCCTGTCCTTGTCACTGGCGGCCTTCAACTCCCTCTCATGTTCGGCGAACTCTTGGATGAGGTGGCCAAAGTGACAAGAGGCCTGCCGAAGGAAAAAGAGAGTAAGAACAAAGTAAAAGCCGAACGGTGGATTTGAGAAATTCTCAAAAATAATGAATGCAAAGCTTACCGACACAAGAGACCGAGCGACTTCGTAGGTGTCATCGCCTCTCATCCCCGCCTTCAGTGCGGCTCGATCGTTTGGGTTTGCTAAGTGCTTGACGGCTTGCATGCACATCTGTGAGTCCCCGAGGAAGCCGTCATGGTTCTTCACTCACCAGTCGGGGACGAACAGCTTCTTATGCTGCTCGGTTAGGATCACCTCGGCTTGAGTGGTCAAGAGCGGAGCCTCGAGTGACAGCGCCGCCGAAATGTTGAAGGCCTCACCGGCCGTGGCAGACGCGGCAGGAGCTGAGGGGTCGGCGGAGACGACCATCGCTGGTGAGGGGGCCTCACGAACGGTAGTAGGCGGAGCAACTGCCGAAGTAGCCTTAGAGGGTCGGTCGGACGAAGCCGTCGTGCTTGGCCTCTTCCTCTTCCTTCCGTCGGCAACCTTGCCTTGCTCATTCATCATCCCCAGAAAATCCATCTTCGGTGCTTCTGTTCCAAACAACAAAACAAACAGAAAGTTAGAGAAACGAGCAAGAAACTTAGAAAAAAAATACTACAAGATGTCAGGAGCGTACTCGGGTCGATCGGACTAAGGCCCGACCCGTGTAGCACCTCCTCGGTCATTTCCCTCCAGTTCAACATCGGGAGAGCAATGATCTTCTTCGCCACTTCCGCCTCGGCCACTGTCAGTACCGGGTCGACCCTTGCAAACTTCGGCACCTCCACTTTCCACCGAGTCGGAATGTCCAGCATCGAGGGCTCCCTAAAAAAAGAACTTCTCCTTCCAACCTTTTATCGAGTTCGGATTCTCTATAAGCCTAACGCCTTTCCGGGGTGACAGGTAGTAGCGATGCTCGGTCTTGTGCATCCGGTGAATCCGATACATGCTCCAAAGGATCACCACGTCTGGCTCGACCTCGGCGTTGCGGCACTGAAGCAAGAAGGCATTCACGTGGTGCCAGGTGTTCGGCAAAGACTGCGTCGGCGCCAGGCAGTACCACTGGAGGACCTTTAATACAAAGGGGTGCAGAGGAAAACGCAATCCGGCATTCAGCGAGTCATAGTCGAACACACACATATCCCTCGGCAGATTGGAGTTCGCTCGCATCCCAGGGCCGGGGAGGATCAGCTTGTACACCGGAGGGATGGCGAACCCTTTTCTGATCCGGAGCAGGTCCTTCTCGGATAATACCGATGCAATCTCGTCCACCTCGGTTGTAGAACCCCGTATGTTCAAATATTATTTTTATATTTGAAAATGAATTTAAATTGATTTTTAGAGAATTTAATGAATATTTTCAGAAAAATTTATCTTGTTACACGTGCAAAACACGTGCAAATACTTTTTGAGAAGTTGGAAAATTTAGTTTTCTTCATGAAAAATCATTATTTAATATTTGAGATTTAATTAGTATTCTTCCACATTTTTCTGAAATTAATTGGAACTATTTGCAATTTTTGAGAAAAGAAGGACCCTTTTTGCAAAATTGACATTTTTAGGGGTTAAAGTGCAAAATGTATATTCTGGATGTTTTGAACAGTATTGGTTGAGATTTAGAATTGTATTTTACTTTTAATCCAAATTTAAATGAATTTTGATTGAATTTCCAAGGATAGAACTATATATGAAAGTTGTATTTTGGAAGGGTTTATTTTGCAAAAATGTGCGTAAAATCCTAATATTCAATCCCGGATATTTAAAGGATTTTTTCTCCAGCCGTCATTGTTGATAGTATACAGAAATTTTGGAGATTTATTTTGGTGGAGAAAGGAGTTTTTGGATCTAGCAAAAGGGAGACTTTTTCGTGGACTTTTCTCAATTCAAGGTGAGTGATATAAAAATTGTTTTGTTGTTTGAATCATGTGAGTGACCTTGTTTTGTTGTTTTATTTCGTGAGCATTATGAAATAGTTTTGTTTTGTCTTGTTGTATGAATGATATGGACCTTGTATGGTGGTTGGATTGATGTGATCGATTGTTATGACCGTTGTTGACATGAATATTATTTAGTGTTTTACATGAGAACAATGCAAAGATCGTGGTTGTACCATGTTGTGAAATCTAAGAATGATTAGTAGATCTTTGTTTATGTAATCGTGTTACTAAAGACAAGATTAAGATTTAAGAATGGTTAGAATTGGATGATGAACATCTGGACATTAGATTTATAAATCAGATTTTGATTTAGATTTGTGAAAGAAATTAGTCTTGAGAAACCCTAATGAAGGAACTAGTGATTTAGAACATGAGAACTTGAGTTTTGACATATTTGATATTTTGAGTAATATATAACCATGGTGAAGTTTTGTTAAGATTGGACTCTTTCCTGAATACGGACTATTATCATAAACATTGAATCGTTAGAAAACTCCAGTTTGATTTTGTAATCAGACCTAAATTTCAAAATAAAATTGTAGGCTGACAGTCGACTGGCCTACTGTACAGTCGACTGGTACGAGCCTGATACTGTACTTTTAGAACCTTTGAAAAAGTCGTTCTGGATAGTCGACCTAGCCCATAGGCAGTCGACTGGTTCACTGAGGAATTTATTTTTTTGTAAAATTATTAGTCCTTTCTGGACAGTCGACCTAAGACTCCTTTTAGTCGACTTACATACTTAGAATATATTTTAAGAAATTATTGGAATTTACCTCTGGTAAGTCGACCGATCCTCTTATAAGTCGACTTATATGACTTAGTTTATTTTTGTGAAATTTTGGATATTTGTCCTTCTGGACAGTCGACTTACTACAGTATACGTCGACTGAAACTGATGGACTTTTGTAACTTGAGTGTTCCTTGAGTGTTTGGTTCTCAGATAATTCAGTCTGTTCTAAGATCTTCAGTTAAGCATTGGATTTAAGACATTCAGTTGAGCCACTTGTTTAGTGGAACTTTGCTTTAGAAATTTGAGTTGAGTCTCTAGAGGTGTGTGACCCTAGTATACCGGTGTTGAGTTATTTTGTTGAGGCCCAGTGAGGCATTTCAGTTATTCAGTTTTGGATTTAGGCCGGTAGGGTACACCACTCTAGGAGATTCGTTAAGTAATTAATTAACCCAAAAATGATAAGGACAGGCACTAGTGGTGATATGATGAACGGGAACATGAATCGAGAACCTCAGTATGGCTTTCGGTGTGGGATTTAATCTCCGGAATTATCACAGTAGATTATTAGTGGTGTGGGATATGTCTCCGAAATTATCACAGTCTTGTGGTGTGGGACAATCTCCGGAATTATCATGGTAACTACTTGTGGTGTGGGATTGATCTCCAGAATTATCGGAGTCGAGGTGAAGCACATGTGGTATTCGTGTGGTGACGTGTCAATGTTTCGGTGTGGGATGATCTCCGGAATTATTCAAGTGAAATATCTTGGGTGTGGGATCCATCTCCGGAATTATCAGGCATGAGATACTACCCATAGTTTATCTTTATCTCGTAGTAGTCATCGTGTTAGGATTAGTTCATAACGCGGGGATTGAACCCTATGAAGTGAAGACGTTAAGGGCTTGCACCGAACCTATGTAGAATGGGATGCATAGACTTCGACAAGTACGCATTAGAGAGTCTGCATTTAGAATCTGTGTTCTAGGCTTGACTTTATGCATGTGGTTTTCCTATTTTTCTACACCTAACACTTAGCTTAGTGCCACTTGATGTTTGATGTTATCTGTCATTTCGTATTTCCCATATTCTTATTTAGTACCTGTTGTTTAAGAATTTATGAGGTATGATCTTTTATGTTGTATGTTGTTTTTATATCTCTTACACCATTTATGGCTGACCCCTTTAGTTTGGGGGTTAGGGATCATCTCTAGCCTCATATCTTGCAGGTGGTTGCTTAGAGTTAGAGGTTGGATGCTCGAGTTGGTTTTTGGGATAAATTGATTCATAAGAATTTGTGTAAAATTATAATAGAAGTTTTGAGATAAATTTGGGTTGTAAATAAAAGAAATTATGAGTTGAGTTTGTTTTTTTGAATTCCGCTGTGTTTTTGTAAAAGTTTGCTGTAATAAATGTTGAAATTTTAGTGGTGTTAGTTGTGTTTAATATTTTATTGAAGTGGATTGCAGGGATTATGCCACGTATTTTCTAAGATATCTTATTAGAAATTCGGGGCGCTACAGAGATTGGTATCAGAGCATGCTTCAATAGTAATACTAAACATGACATAAAATAACTTAGGTGTGGACACTAGAGTGTGAGTACCTAGGTGTGGACATTAAAAGAGTGAGTATCACATAGAACTGAATATGATGTTTTACCTTTGGGATACAATTGCCGTTTTGCCAAAGGATATTGATGTTTGAATTGTGTGTGATGCTCTAACTTTTCCCTCGTTTTGCAGTATTCAGAATGGTTGCACCCAGGGGCAGGAATGGTGGCAACAATGAGGATGGATCTGGTAGTTCCTGAGGAAATGGGATCGATCTTGAGGCTGAATTCGCCAAGGTGTATCAGACCCTGAATGCGCTGATGGCATTCAATTTGGCACAAACTCAGAATCAATAGCAGATTCTGCAGCCAAATCATGGAGCTGGGCAGGGACTGGTTAACGCTGATCCTATCAAGCAGATCGAATCCTTTAAGAGGATGAGGCCGCCAGTCTTTGAGGGGAAAGCTGATCCAACTGCAGCCGATGATTGGATTCGGAAGATGGAGACGATCTTCGAGGTATCGGAGACTCCGGCAGCCAGCAAGGTGAAGTTAGCTTCGATGCAGCTTGAGAAGGACGCTGGTGTCTGGTGGGAATCGCTGAAAAGGACTTTGGGAGATCAGCCAATGACTTGGGAAGCTTTCCTGAAGGAGTTTAGAGATCGCTTCTTTCCCCTAGATGTTCAGGAGAAGAAGGCGACTGAGTTCTTGAACCTTCAGCAGGGCAGCATGACCGTGCGGGAGTATGAAACCAAATTTGCTCAACTTTCGAGGTATGCACCAGAATTAGTTGTTGACGAGGCAAAGAAGGCCAAAAAGTTTGAGCAGGGCTTGAGGCCAAACTTGAGGTCGAGGATGATCCCGTTGGGTATCAGACGGTTCGACAAGCTGGCCAGGAGAGCAGCTATGACCGAGGAGGACATGGACCACTTCCAGAAGAAGCAAGATACATGGAACCGGAACAAGAGGCCCGCATTAGGCCAGAGTGGGAAGGGATTCCCTGCGAAGCAGGCCAAGTTCAGTGATCCAGTGCAGAAGGCACCTGCAGCTCAAGGGGTGACTTGTTATTACTGCAAGGAGGCAGGACATTACAGGTCAGCATGTCCGAAGTTGGCAAAGCAGATTTGTTCCCAATGTGGGCAGGCAGGACACTCTCAGCCCCATTGTCCACAATTGAGGAAGGATGGTTCGGGTGGAAGCAAATTTCAGAAGAGGCAAGGGCGAGTATTTGTATTAACCGAGGAGGATGCTGGTAACTCGGAAGATGTAATACAGGGTATGCAAGAATTCTGATTTTTATTTTGAATCAATGTAATAAGTAAAACCTTTATTTAAGAACAATTTAAGTTTGAGTATCATTCTTATTGTAACAGGAGTTGTTTTAATTAATGGAATAAAGGCAAAGGTTTTATTTGACACTGGTTCATCGCATACTTTTGTATCGCCAAAATTTTCAAAGATCTTAGGTGTGGAACCTAAGTTATTTCCAGGCAGGATTTTGTCGGTGGCAATGCCGTCAGGTGAAGAGTTGATTGCGGATCGATATTACGAGGGCTGTGATATCGAGATTGGTGGGAGGTTGTTCGGCATTGATTTGATCGAGCTGAAAGTCTTGGGAGTGGATGTCATCGTGGGCATTGATTGGATGGCAATATATGATGCCACAATTGAATGCAAGCAGAAGGTGTTGGTGAAGGCACCAGGTGGACCTGCAGTGACTTTCCAAGGGAAGAAGAAGATTCCGAAGGTGGCTGCAATGGTATCCAAGATGGCTATTTCAGATGAAGTCAAGGGCATTCCGGTTGTCAGAGATTTTCCTCAGGTGTTCTTGGATGATTTTCCAGGATTACCACCGCAGGGAGATGTGGAGTTTTGCATTAATGTTCAGCCGGGAAGTGCACCGATTTCCAAGGCTCCATACTGGATGGCACCTGTAGAGCAAGATGAAGTGAAGAAGCAGATTGAGGAGCTATTGAGCAAAGGGCCTATCAGGCCGAGTTCTTCTCCGTGGGGAGCGCCAGTGTTGTTGGTCAAGAAGAAGGATGGGTCAATGAGGATGTGCATTGACTATCGGGAGTTGAATAGGGTGACTATTCAGAACAAGTATCCACTGCCGCGGATTGATGATTTGTTCGACAGGCTTCGAGGAGCAGCTGTGTTTTCGAAGATTGATTTGAGATTAGGGTATCATCAGGTTCGAGTCAAGGAGGAAGATGTGAGTAAGATAGCTTTCAGGACTTGTCATGGACTCTATGAGTTCTTGGTAATGCCATTCGGGTTGACGAATGCGCCAGCAGTCTTCATGGATATGATGAATCGGGTTTTGAGGCCATTTATCGACTCCTTCGTGGTGGTTTTCATCGATGATATTTTGGTGTATTCGAAGTCGGAGGAGGAGCACTCTACGCACTTGACAGCGGTATTACAGAAATTGCAGGAGCATAGCTTGTATGCCAAGTTGTCGAAGCGTGAGTTTTGGAAGTCTAAGGTAGCTTTCCTTGGTCATATTCTTTCTTAGGAGGGAGTAGCTACTGATCCTCAGAAAGTTGAAGCAGTGAAGGATTGGCCCAGGCCGACGTCTATGAAGGAAGTCAGAAGTTTCTTGGGTTTAGCTGGTTACTACAGGAGATTTATCCAGGGTTATTCTCAGATTACAGTTCCTTTGACAGGTTTGACCCAGAAGAATGTGGCATTTGTATGGACTGATAAGTGTGAGGAGAGTTTCCTTGAGTTAAAGGAAAGGTTGACTACTGCACCTATCTTAGCTTTGCCGCAAGCTGGGAAGGATTATGATATCTACAGTGATGCATCTCTCAGAGGTTTGGGTTGTGTCTTGATGCAAGAAGGCAAGGTTATTGCTTATGGTTCGAGGCAATTGCGTCCGCATGAGAAGAATTACCCGACGCATGATTTGGAGCTAGCAGCTATCATTTATGCCTTGAAGCTGTGGAGGCATTATGTTTATGGTGAGAAGGTTAATATGTACACTGACCACAAGAGCCTGAAGTACATTTATCAACAGAAGGATCTTAATCTTCGGCAGAGAAGGTGGTTGGAGGTATTGGAAGACATTCGTCCTGAGATCAAGTATCATCCGGGCAAGGCGAATGTGGTGGCCGATGGACTTAACAGGAAGAGTAGTTTATCGAGTTTGATCACTACTCGAAGTGAGTTGGCAGCAGAGATCGATCAGGCAGGTATCGAGGTGGTACTACAAGGTTTAGGGGCATCTTTGGCTCAGTTGAGGCTGCAGCCGTCCTTGAGAGAGAGGATTGCGGAAGGTCAGAGATCAGATTCAGAGATTCAGAAGATATTGCGACAGGTTTCAGAGGGCAAGCTATCAGAGTTTCGTGTCCAAGATGGAATTCTTTGGTTGGGTGAGAGGTTGTGTGTTCCAGATAATGCAGATTTGAGAGAGAGTATCTTGCAGGAAGCACACAGTACATTGTTGTCAGTTCATCCAGGAGGCACGAAGATGTACAGGGATATCAAACAGTATTTTGGTGGTCTGGTATGAAGAGGGATGTAGCAGATTTCGTGGCAAGGTGTTTGACTTGTCAGCAGATCAAGGTAGAAAATCAGAGACCTAGAGGTTTGTTACAGCCGTTACCCATTCCGAAGTGGAAGTGGGAGAATATCAGTATGGATTTCATCACGGGTTTGCCGAGGAGTTCGAAGGGCAATGACTCGATTTGGGTTGTCATGGACCGTTTGACTAAGTCGGCTCACTTTCTAGCCATGAAGATTACTTGGTCGATGGAGAAATTGGCTGAGTTGTACATTGGTGAAATTGTGAGACTTCATGGAGTTCCTGTGTCGATCGTATCCGACAGAGATGCAAGGTTCACTTCAAGGTTTTGGAAGAGCCTACAAGCAGCTTTAGGCACCAGAACTGATTTCAGTACCGCTTTTCATCCATAGACTGATGGTCAGACTGAGAGGGTGAATTGAGTGCTGGAAGATATGCTGAGGGCTTGTGTTATGGATTTCGGTGGTAGTTGGGAAAGATACTTGGCATTGGTTGAGTTTGCTTATAACAACAGTTACCATGCGAGTATTGGGATGGTACCGTATGAGGCTTTGTACGGGAGGAGGTGCAGGACACCTGTTTGTTGGTATGAGGTTGGCGAGAGGCAGATGTATGGTCCTAAGATCGTACAGCAGACATCGGAACAGATTGAGCTGATTCGCAAGAGGTTAGTTGAGGCTCATAGTCGGCAGAAGAGTTATGTTGATACTCGACGAAGAGACTTGGAGTTTGAAGTTGGGGATGCAGTTTTCCTCAAGGTTTCTCCGACCAAAGGAGTGATCAGGTTTGGTAAGGGAGGCAAGTTAGCGCCAAGGTATATTGGTCCATACAGGATCATGGAGCGGATTGGCAAGACCACTTATAAAGTGAAGCTTCCAGAGGAGTTGGCACAAGTGCATGATGTATTCCACGTGTCATTGTTGAGGAAGTATGTGCCAGATCAGAATCATCAGTTGGTAGAGATTCCTGAAGATCTACAGGTGAACTTGAGTTACAAGGAGCAGCCTGTTGAGATCGTTGACCGTAGAGAGAAAGTTCTCAGGCGCAAGGTGATACCTATGGTCAAGGTGTTGTGGAGGAATCAGCAGTTCGAGGAGGCTACTTGGGAGCCAGAGGATCGCATGCAGAAGGATTTCCCCGAGCTTTTTGCATGAGTGTATTTCTGTTATGTGATTGTAATTCTTTGAATGATAGTACTTTGAGTTGAGCTGTATTTCTTTTATTTTGATTGAATTGTCATATGCAATTGTTTGAACTATGTTTCCATTATGAGATGTTGATTTCTTTGTTGATAAATTGTTTGGACTCATTAGTGGTAGTTCTGAGGACAGAACTCTTCTAAGGAGGGAGTGATGTAGAACCCCGTATTTTCAAATATTATTTTTATATTTGAAAATGAATTTAAATTGATTTTTGGAGAATTTAATGAATATTTTCAGAAAAATTTATCTTGTTATACGTGCAAAATACGTGCAAATACTTTTTGAGAAGTTGGAAAATTTAGTTTTCTTCATGAAAAATCATTATTTAATATTTGAGATTTAATTAGTATTCTTCCACATTTTTCTGAAATTAATTGGAACTATTTACAATTTTTGAGAAAAGAAGGATCCTTTTTGCAAAATTGACATTTTTAGGGGTTAAAGTGCAAAATGTATATTCTGGACATTTTGAACAGTATTAGTTGAGATTTAGAATTGTATTTTACTTTTAATCCAAATTTAAATGAATTTTGATTGAATTTCCAAGGATAGAACTATGTATGAAAGTTGTATTTTGGAAGGATTTATTTTGCAAAAATGTGCGTAAAATCCTAATATTCAATCCCGGATATTTAAAGGATTTTTTTTCCAGCCGTCATTGTTGATAGTATACAAAAATTTTGGAGATTTATTTTGGTGGAGAAAGGAGTTTTTGGATTTAGCAAAAGGGAGACTTTTTCGTGGACTTTTCTCAATTCAAGGTGAGTGATATAAAAATTGTTTTGTTGTTTGAATCATGTGAGTGACCTTGTTTTGTTGTTTTATTTCGTGAGCATTATGAAATCGTTTTGTTTTGTCTTGTTGTATGAATGATATGGACCTTGTATGGTGGTTGGATTGATGTGATCGTTGTTATGATCGTTGTTGACATGAATATTATTTAGTGTTTTACATGAGAACAATGCAAAGATCGTGGTTGTACCATGTTGTGAAATCTAAGAATGATTAGTAGATCTTTGTTTATGTAATCGTGTTACTAAAGACAAGATTAAGATTTAAGAATGGTTAGAATTGGATGATGAACATCTGGACATTAGATTTGTAAATCAGATTTTGATTTAAATTTGTGAAAGAAATTAGTCTTGAAAAACCCTAATGAAGGAACTAGTGATTTAGAACATGAGAACTTGAGTTTTGACATATTTGATATTTTGAGTAATATATAACCATGGTGAAGTTTTGTTAAGATTGGACTCTTTCCTGAATACGGACTATTATCATAAACATTGAATCGTTAGAAAACTCCAGTTTGATTTTGTAATCAGACCTAAATTTCAAAATAAAACTGTAGGCCGACAGTCGACTGGCCTACTGTACAGTTGACTGGTACGAGCCTGATACTGTACTTTTAGAACCTTTGAAAAAGTCGTTCTGGACAGTCGACCTAGCCCGTAGGCAGTCGACTGGTTCACTGAGGAATTTATTTTTTTGTAAAATTATTAGTCCTTTCTGGACAGTCGACCTAGGACTCCTTTCAGTCGACTTACATACTTAGAATATATTTTGAGAAATTATTGGAATTTACCTCTGGTAAGTCGACCGATCCTCTTATAAGTCAACTTATATGACTTAGTTTATTTTTGTGAAATTTTGGATATTTATCCTTCTGGACAGTCGACTTACTACAGTATAAGTCGACTGGTACTGATGGACTTTTGTAACTTGAGTGTTCCTTGAGTGTTTGGTTCTCAGACAATTCAATCTGTTCTAAGATCTTCAGTTAAGCATTGGATTTAAGACATTCAGTTGAGCCACTTGTTTAGTGGAACTTTGCTTTAGAAATTTGAGTTGAGTCTCTAGAGGTGTGTGACCCTAGTATACCAGTGTTGAGTTATTTTGTTGAGGCCCAGTGAGGCATTTCAGTTATTCAGTTTTGGATTTAGGCCGGTAGGGTACACCACTCTAGGAGATTCGTTAAGTAATTAATTAACCCAAAAATGATAAGGACAGGCACTAGTGGTGATATGATGAACGGGAACATGAATCAAGAACCTCAGTATGGCTTTCGGTGTGGGATTTAATCTCCGGAATTATCACAGTAGATTATTAGTGGTGTGGGATATGTCTCCGGAATTATCACAGTCTTGTGGTGTGGGACAATCTCTGGAATTATCACGGTAACTACTTGTGGTGTGGGATTGATCACCGGAATTATCGGAGTCGAGGTGAAGCACATGTGGTGTTCGTGTGGTGACGTGTCAATGTTTCGGTGTGGGATGATCTCCGGAATTATTCAAGTGAAATATCTTGGGTGTGGGATCCATCTCCGGAATTATCGGGCATGAGATACTACCCATAGTTTATCTTTATCTCGTAGTAGTCATCGTGTTAGGATTAGTTCATAACGCGGGGATTGAACCCTATGAAGTGAAGACGTTAAGGGCTTGCACCGAACCTATGTAGAATGGGATGCATAGACTTCGACAAGTACGTATTAGAGAGTCTGCATTTAGAATCTGTGTTCTAGGCTTGACTTTATGCATGTGGTTTTCCTATTTTTCTACACCTGACACTTAGCTTAGTGCCACTTGATGTTTGATGTTATCTGTCATTTCGTATTTCCCATATTTTTATTTAGTACCTGTTGTTTAAGAATTTATGAGGTATGATCTTTTATGTTGTATGTTGTTTTTATATCTCTCACACCATTTATGGCTGACCCCTTTAGTTTGGGGATTAAGGATCATCTCTAGCCTCATATCTTGGAGGTGGTTGCTTAGAGTTGGAGGTTGGATGCTCGAGTTGGTTTTTGGGATAAATTGATTCATAAGAATTTGTGTAAAATTATAATAGCAGTTTTGAGATAAATTTGGGTTGTAAATAAAAGAAATTATGAGTTGAGTTTGTTTTTTTGAATTCCGCTGTGTTTTGGTAAAAGTTTGTAGTAATAAATGTTGAAATTTTAGTGGTGTTAGTTGTGTTTAATATTTTATTGAAGTGGATCGCTGGGATTGTGCCACGTATTTTCTAAGATATCTTATTAGAAATTTGGGGTGCTACATCGGTATTCTGGACCTGTTTGTTCTCCTCGTAGACTGCCGACCGACCTACGATCGCCTTCTCCAGAAGGTCGCCCTCGTATTGCCTGACTCCGGCATGGCCGGACAGTACACAAGGGTACCGGCCCGACTCAGGGGCTCGCCTCTCGGTCTCCACGATCTCCTCGACTATAGGAGATCGGGCCACTGCCTTCTTCTTCTTCTTCTTCACCTCGGCCACGGACGACTCGGCCACCTCCTTCCCCTTTCTTCGGATCTCCATTCGCCTCCTCTCCTCGGCGCCACTATTGCCCGAGGACGAGGCCTCACTCCCCAAGTCTACCCTTGACATCTCTAAAAAAAAGCTAAGGCAAATAAACTGACCTTGATGTGACGTGGCCTTGAAGTGACGTTCACGGTCGGAATTAGTTTGCCGGAAATCGTCTGGCCCACGCGACAGCTAACGCAACCGCCTTAGAGCTAAAATCGCCGCTAGCAGAGCACACAGAGAGTAAAAGTGAAAACTTGGAGTGAAAAGTGAGAAATGAGCTCTGGGGTGGGGGAGTGAGGATTTATAACCTCAAAGCGACTTTTGGGCTTCCTTGGGCATTTAAAAGCCCACTAAGAGAAGGCAAAATGCCAAAGCGGAGAGTTGCGACGTTTCAAAACAAAAACTCTTCAAATCGCTTGAGTCCATGACTCGGCCACCGGTGTGCCTAGCCGAGCTACCAAACAGCTTGGCTAAGCAACCGAGCTACTAGGTCGAAGGATGGCGACGCTTCAGAACCAGGACTCTTCAAAACACCAAACTCCATCCCTCGGCAATCAACACCTCGACGTGCCACCAAACAACCGTTCTAACCGAACCGAGGTGCCGAGATACCGACCTCCACATATGGAGAAAAATTCTGCCGAGGCCGAATCACCGTCGGATCGTTCCAAAATTCGTGTCAAAACTTGATGGACGGTTCAGATAGCGCCATGCTCACAAAATGACAAAATAACATTTTCTCGTGATCTGAACCCCGTCCTCGTGATTCACACCGTGATAATCGCTCCAGATCTAGCCACGCGTACCTCCCGAGCTGCCAGCCACTGGTGTGCATGGCCGAGCTACCGAACAGCTTGGCTAAGCGACCGAGCTACTGGCTTGGAGGATGGCAATGGCTCAAGACAGAGATTCTTCAAAACACCTAACTCCATCCCTCGGCAATCAACGCCTCGACGTGCCACCAAACAACCATTCTAACCGAACCGAGGTGCCGAGGTACCGACCTCCACATATGGGGAAAAATTTTGCCGAGGCCGAATCACCGTCGGATCGTTCCAAAATTCGTGTCAAAACTTGATGGACAGTTCAGATAGTGCCACACCCACAAAACGACAAAATAACATTTTCTCGTGATCTGAACCCCGTCCTCGTGATTCATGCCGTGATGGACGCTCAGGATCGCACCACGTAGCTCGGCAGATCCTGAGGCTCTGATCCGGGCTACAGACGGAGCCGAACCGAGGTGCCGAGGAACCGACCTCCACATATGGGGAAAAATTCTGCCGAGGCCGAATCACCGTCGGATCGTTCCAAAATTCGTGTCAAAACTTGATGGACGGTTCAGATAGCGCCACTCCCACAAAACGACAAAGTAACATTTTCTCGTGATCTGAACCCCATCCTTGTGATTGACGCCGTGATGGATGCTCAGGATCGCGCCACGTAGCTCGGCAAATCCTGAGGCTCCGATCCGGGCTGCAGACGGAGCCGAACCGAGGTGCCGAGGAACCGACCTCCACATATGGTGAAAAATTCCACCGATCCTCCTCAGCCGTTGGATCTTGTCAAAAAACGTGCTCGACGTGATGGACGGCTCAGATCTTACCACGTTCACTAAACGACAAGATAGCGTTTTTTGGGGATCCGCGCTAAAATGGACGCTGAGGATCGTGCCACGTGGCACGGAAGAACATGACGCGCCAAGCCAAGCTACCGAACAGCTGGGCTGGACCACCGATCCCCTAATTCAGTAGACAAGGAATTGAGTCACCGGAGCACTTAGCCGAGCTAACGAACAGCTTGGTCGAGCCTTCGAGCTACTAGGTCGAACCGAACGTCCTGTCGAAGCACTTATTCGGCCTACAATGCCGAGCTGCCGAGCCGAGTGGACGAGGAACCGACCACTACGTATGGAGAAAAAAGGGGCCGACCCTCCTCAGCCGTTGGATCTTGTCAAAAAACGTGCTCAGCGTGATGGACAACCCGGATCTTGCCACGTTCACTAAACGACAAGATAGCATTTTTTGAGATCCGCGCTGAGATAGACGCTCAGGATCTTGCCACGTAGTTCGGCAGATTCCGAGGCACCGAGCTGCCGAGGAGCCGAGCCGAGCAACCGAGGCACCGACCCTCTCATACGGAGAAACTATCTGCCGAGCAACATGGATCGTCCGATCGCCCAGAAAATCGTGCTCGACGCTGATGGAGGGCTTAGATCGCACCACGCCATAAATCGGTATTAAAAATTAGTTTTTATTTATTTTAATCGTTTTATTTATTTAAAAATTGCGAAAATATTACTAAAAATTCAAGAAAATTAACTAAAAATTCTAGGAAAGAATTATAAATTCGGGGGTATATTTTTGAGCCCCTGAACGAACAATTGTTGCCTAGAACGTGTTGTTAAGACCCCTGAACGACCGGTTAACACTTCGCAAAATTAAATAAATAATCCGAAAAAATAGATAAAAATCACCAAACATCCAAAAAAGCTTAAGAACAACTTAGAGTGCAACCAACTTGAAAAATCACTGCACTACCTCCTTCAAAGATTCAAAACCTTCCATTTGGACTCCGATTCAACTCCGCCAGCCATTAAAACAGTAAAACTACTCCTCAAAGGCTGATCAAACTCAGTCTTCGGGAGTGGGGGGCTCGTGATATGGCTAAAAATGGGGTTAAATCGGAACCGTCCAAATCGGGCATGAATCTTGAAGCCCAGGAGTAAAACAGTAATTTCACCTACTAATGGGTCTGAAGCAGGTACTGGTTCTCCTCCTCGAAGACCCACTAACCCGCGAACGGATCCACCTCAACTGGGTGCGAGTTTTAACACGCAGCAAACCCGGTGCAGAAAGGATAGAATTAGGGTTTCTGATTAAATCCTAATCAACGGCCCTGATTCATATCTATCCCTTCACTGGGGATTAGGGATTACATTCCTTATCTAACCACAGGGATTACATTCCTAATCTGACCCCAGCGGCGCCTATAAATACCCCCCATCCATCTCCATTAAGAGGTAATCAATCTTTTGCCAGTTTTACCCTCTTTCATAATCACTTCTGGTTACTGACTTGAGCGTCGGAGGGTGCGTCGCCGGGATCAACCCCGGTGTCTCGCACTTTTTGCAGGTGAACGGCGGAAGTCAACGGTCAAACTTTGGCGGAACAGGTAACAAGTTTGCTGTTCAAAGTTTTCCAAGAATCCACAAATACTATCTGTTTGCCCCAGCGGCAACACTTATCTTGAATAATTGTAATTCGTTACATGGATATTTGTTGTTACGCCTCGCTTCCCAAAAGAGAATACGGAATACGGATACGTGACTAAGCCCAGCGAATGATTTTCATGTTCTATAAGCTGTTCAGAATCTTTACAACATCTCACAGAAATAATCAGAGTCGGAAGCAAAAGAATCATCCAAGTATGCATAATCGAATCAAATATACCAATAAAATTTACTTGAAACCAAAATATAATATAACCTCAAATAAATCACATCTGAATAAGTCAATAATATCTTGGGTCACACTGCCCAAATACAAATAAATCCAAGTATCAAATACAATTGTTCAAATAAGCAGCAGAAATAATAATAAAAACTCCAGCACTAATATCTCATATCACCAACTCTATCTGGCAATTGGTCATCCTGATCTGCAATTAATAAATTGCTGGAAAAAAGGAAAAGAGAAAACAAACTTCCGTCAATGCAAGTTACGGGCCGCTTATAGTGCAGGATACAAGTACATGGGATAAATAACAGATATAAAATAATAGCAGAACAAACATAGCATGGTATAGGCATGTCAACAGAATTGTAATATCTAACATGAATCAGGAAAACAAATCAGGTAGCATGGTATACTAACAGGTATAACTAACATGTGTCAAGTGTCAACAGTCTGCAGACAAGTATACAGATAACAGTATCAGGTAACAGTCAGTCAGTAATAGATTACAGTGTCAGGTAACAGTCAGATGATAGTAGGTAACAGTGTTCAGTAGCATGTAACAAATAACAGTGTAACAGATGTCAGTTCTTACAATCTTGTATTTATTACTATCTAGGTAGCACTTCATGCGTCCCAACTTTTATCACATGGTTGCAACATTCAAACAGTTTCGTTTAGATTTCAGAGGGGATCATATAGGGCCGTGTACTCAGGTATCAGTAATCAGACAGTAACAGAAACCTAGTGGTCCTCCTCCGAGTACATCTTCCTATAGGGAAGTGTGCAGTCAGGTAATCAGTAACAGTAATTAGACAGTCAGAACCTATTGGTCCTCCCCCAAGTACACCTTCCTATAGGAAAGTGTGCAGTCAGGTAATCAGTATAATAGTATAACAGATGCTCTGTATGGGAAACACGGCCCCCTTCCAAGTACACATTTCTATAATTTCCCACTACTAGATCTTTCCCTCAACCCCGGCTTGGTTATTTATTATTATTATCAGACATGCATGTATGTGTCATAAACAGGTCAAGAGTAACATGGTATAAACATATAACAGGTTCAGGGTGACAGATAAACATGTACAGATGATAGACAGTTCATAAAGGAATAGAATAATGCAAATGCTAGTTCAGGACAGCAAGATAGTACTGTACTCAAACAGGGATTCCCGTTGCTACAAACATGCAAATCTGGATCCGTAAAAAAATCTGAAAAGTAGAATCCCTTCCGAATCCAGAAAACATATATAAGTTATGTAGTATTTCACAAAATCAAGTCTTAAAACAGATTTGAATCCAGAAAATGTATTTAGTCAGAAATCAGTATTTTGTATTCACAGTCAGGAAAACAGCATGAAAACTCATTAATTAAATCCATGAAAAATCTGGGGTATTCCCTTATATGTGTAGCATCAGAATATAAAGTTTTATAATTTTCCAATATAAATAGTTTAGTAAAAAAAAAAAATCAGAAAACATCAAGATGCGGTAGCTTTGTAAATCTGGAATTGTAAACACTGCAGTACGAAAACAGAAATATCTCACAAACTATAAATCAAAATCCAAATCCGTCAAAAGGGTAATAAAATAGATACAGTATGCTAACTTTCATATTCAAAAATATTTTAGAAAAAACAAGTAGAATTAGGTCAAAAATTTGGTTCTATACTGAACAGTAGTAAAATTCTGCATGTAAAATCTTTATTTGCAAGCATGAAAAGCTTTGTAAAACTCTTCAAATAAATCCACCAAAATTCTGGGTAAACCCCAATCAAGTCAAGAAGTACTGAGAAAATTTTTAAATCAAAATAATAATTTTAACACCCGGATAAAAATAGATTACTCTTCAAAATTCATAGAAAACGCAATCTGAAAATCTTTCTACACCTCAGTAGTAAAATAAGCATAACTCACAAACCGTAAATCGAAACTGAGATTCGTCGAAAGGGTTGTAAAATAGACAGAACACTCTACAGTTCATGATCACAAAATATTTTTAAATACTGACCTTAATAGGGTCTAAAATACTGATCAACATCAGGAAAACAGAAAATTACAGATTTGTTCATCACACACAAAACAACATAGATCATACAAAATTCATCCAAATCAACTCAAACATGAAGTATAGTGTTCTAGATGTCCAAACAACATGGTATAGGATATTTTGTAAGTATTCGACAAGTATATCACGAATAACACATCAAAAGTGGTCAACCCTAGGTTAATTCATGTCATGTATGTCATTAGGTAACTATGGTCGAATCAACACAATAACGACAATATCAACAAGGGGTTTCACACACAAATTGTCTCTAGAACCCTACTACACTATAGGCAGTATTTAGTACTTGTATTTGCAAAGAAATTTAATACAAGTTACTTGCCTTAATCGACGATAAAACTGACGAAAAATCAAGAATAATGGGAACGGATCTCGACACGAACATGACGAACGGATGAACCCAAACGAATCACACGAACCAAAAGCGAGCAACCACCACGAATACAAACCAACGAACTGAACAACGAACAACCCAAGAATGAAGAACTCCACGAACCACCAAGAGAGCAAGAGGGGGTCAGGGTGTGAGCACTACAACGGAGAGACGACGGACAACGAGGACCTAGTGACGGGGAGTGCAGCGAGGGAAAAAGCCCGCTACGCCTGCTGTGGTCGCTGCGCGCTGTCGGGAGTCGGAGGGGAGGAACGGCACGAGGGTCGGCAACTGGTTGAGTCACGGAGGTGCGACAAAAGGCTTGGAAGAGGAAGAACTGGAGGTGGGTTGTGGGATGTAGAAGGTGAAGTTGGCTAGGGTTTTAGAGGGAGAAGATGAATAGCCGGTGCACTATATAAAGGGTATGGGTTAATATGAGTATTAGGGTTTCAAGAGTTATAGGGGGAAAGCGGCACAGTAAATGAAGGGTAACGGGTTTGGGTGAATATGTGGGTAACGACATCCGGTAGGAGCATAAGAATAGGGTATGGGTTAAGCACAGGCCAGGTGGGTTTTAGTGGGTTTCGATTGTGTAGGATATAGAACTTGGGTATTAATAGGGTGTAGGGTTTAGTTAAAACAGATCTGTTAATAAAGAATGGGTTTAACTTGGTTTTGGGGTATGGTTTAATAACAGAGTATCGCTTAATGGGTTTTAAAAAATGGGTTTAAGTAATGAAACAGGGTATGAGTTAGTCAAATGAATAATGAGTTGGGTTTGAATGAATCAAAATAAAAAGAAATATAGTGCTCGAAAAATAATGAGATGGGCACAAAATGGATAAATAAAATAGGGCATGTACAAGTAAAATAAAGAGGATCACAATTACTGGCACGACCAAGCAGAGACGAAACAAAAAGAGACAACAGAACCAAGAACTCAAATAAAAGATGCTAAAAACAATAAAATGAATATATTGAAACAAAAGATCTAATATACGGTCCAAGAAAAGGTACAAAGAGAGAAATACACCAAAACGAAAAATACACTCAAAAATACACAAAATGAAAAACAGGGGGTTACATTTGTATTGTGCATTTTGTTCCAGACTTGATTATTTGAAATACAATGTATATCTCTTTTTTATTCTTGTATATGTTGTAAAGATCCTGACAGCTTATTAATGGTGAAAGCCATTCACTAGACTTGTGTCGCGTACTCGTATTCCGTATTCCTTTTTGGGAAGCGGGGCGTGACAGTTATTCTTCATGGTGAATTGACTAATTCAATTAATCTATTTTATATGGCCTAATTATATTGATATTCGACTCATTCTCCTATTGGATGGTATTCAAACCCTACTACCCATTAACCCAACAACCCTATATATATAACCCTAATTACCCTAACCCTAATACACCCTAATTCACTGTTATAGCCTAACCTAGCGGCCAATCACTGTATAAACCTCTTCCCCTGTTCATCCATCCCCTACCTCCCGACCTCTCCATCTCTCTCGTCTGCATCCCGTCGAAATCCACCTCCTTTCCCGTTCATCTCCCCTCGTCGCCCTCGTCAACCACCACTCACCATCACCCTACCTCTTCATCCCCCTTCATCGCCATCAAGCCTGCACCTCGTCTTTGATAACCTTCGAGCGCCGCTCGAGCCCCGGATCATCCTCATCCCCGTGCACCACCCATCCCGCTCCCCTGTCTCTTCATCGACCACCTCGACGTTGCACCCCCAAACCCATTCTCTCCTTGCCATCTCATCCCGAAACCCACCTCCATAGCTTCTCCTCGACCGCACACCGCTTGATACTGCAGTCGAGCCTCGCCTGCGCCATACCGCTACTGTTTCCTGTTACTGTTACCTGCTACTGTTTCATGTTACTTGCCTGCTAATTTTTAGACTCTATTCACCTACTGTTTATTTCCTCCATGCTTTTGTTTCCTGTTTCTTGCTTCATGTTCCTGTTACCCACTCTTTTGCTTGTACTACTTGCGGCCCGTAGCTTGCACTAACGGGCATACTGTTTTCATGTTTTCCTATTTCTTTCAATTGCTAAATAAACCGGTTTTGGAGATCAACTACTTGCAGGAGTTGGTAAGCAGACATTTTAAGCTTCGCCTGGGAAGTCATGCTTTAGTCTTTTGTGTTTTGAGTTTATTTATTTCGTGTTGCTACTTAAATTTGTAACGGGCTTGTTGTCCCGAAGTTTTACTTTTGATCCAGATCTTATATTTATTTAAGGAATTTATATTTGTTTCAAATAATTTATGTTGATTAATAATTTGTTTCATGCATGCATGGTCGTATATTCCTTTATATTTCTTGTTATGCTGTTGAGTCGATCCTACAACTTATGAATGATGAAAATCATTAGCTGGGCTTTGTCACATACTCGTATTTTGTATTCCTTTTGCGAAGCGGGGCGTGACAAGAGTAGCACAAAGCAAACTCTTGAGTACCTCTCAAGTATCTCATTAGCCTTTAGGGCTCTCCAATGTGTATTAATAGGATTACTAGTGAATCTGCAGATCATACCTACCTCAAAGGCTATGTCTGTTTGTACAGATTTTTGTATATATGAGACTTTCAATAAGTTAGAATGATTTAACTGTCTCATAGTTGCACCATCATTAGGTGTCAACCTTTATCATAATCATAAGGTATTTCAAAAAACACTTTCAATCAGTATATCCCCACTTTTGGAACACATTACTGATTTGATGAGTTTGACTAAGGGTTATCATTTAGCAATAGAAACTCACCCTTATACCTAATATGGTGTCCACAACACCTAGGTGTTTCATGTTGAATCATTTGGATAGCACATTTTTTACTCCATTTATAATAGAGAGGTCACTTCCAACAACATGCATGTCAAATATATACAAATGAATGAGAGCAATTATATTTGACACTTCACAGAATTAAAGATATTTATCTGAATTACTTAATTCAAATCTAAGCTTTTTAAAATTTGTCAAATTATTTATCTGTGCCTCCGTTTGAATGCATGTTTTAAATCGTACAATGATTTTACCCGTTTGTAAATCTTGTTCACTAAACATATTAGTGCAAAACTCTTAGCATAAAACTGTTCAATACAAAACTTTTCAATTTAAAACATTCAGTACAAAACCTTTTTATACAAAACTGTCTAGACATCTTTCATGAATAACAAAATTTTCAATTGATGTAAGAATAAGAAGAATAATTATTGTAGCAATATGCAGACATGTGAGTAGACAATCAAAACTTCTCCACTTATCTCAGTCAATCCTTTAAATGCATTAAAATTATTACTGAATAATCAAAATTAAGTTTCTTCTGCAAACCCCCACTTACTATAGTTTTAGCCCGTTTCGGCAAATCAACTAATTCAAAATATTATTGTATGACAACAAATTCATTTCGTTATGTACTACAGACTCTTCTTGACTCATTTGCCATTGAAGTTTTGAGTGTTAGTGAGGTTGGTTCTTAATTCTAACTGTGAATTATTGACCGTGTCTGTAGGACTAGATAATTTTATACATTTATCTTTAATGAATACATTCTCAAAGAAATCTGCAGGTCTAGATTCTTCTAACACAAATTAGATAGATCCAACATCTATCTATAGAACTACATTCTGCACTTTCTAAGCACTCACAAATATTTGTTATAGGTTTTACTTTAGTCCTTCTAGGGTTATGTACTCTAACAAATGTTTCACAACGCATATTTATACTTTAACAAAATTATTTGTGTTTTTAAGCCATAAACTATAAGGTGTATTCAATTTAGAGTGTAGTAACATATTAGGAACATGATTAACAATACAACATCACTCATAGTTACATAAAGTCAAACAACGGTCAGTAATATAGAATTCAATATTTCACTAAGTGTTTGATTCTAACTTTCATAAATACCGTTTTGACTGTTGTATATAGAGTGCACTAGAGATTATCCCATATACAAACTTCTCTAAAATTATTAAAACATATTCACCACCTCTATCAAATCTGAACCCTTGATCTTAACATTTAACTAGATTTTAATTCATTAAGAATAACAAGTGCTTCATTCTTCATATATGTATGACAAACCTTCAATAATCATCTACAAATTTTGAATACTCTGACCAACCATCATCTCATCTAGTCACAAAGCTACTGAGATCACAAATATCAGAATGTATTGACTTAAAAAGTTGTGTACTCCTAGAGACCATGTTAAATGATTTTCTAGTGATCATAATCTAAGCACAAATTTCATATTAATCATAAATTAATGAGGTGTCATTTGGCAGAGTTATGAGTTTTTTACAAGAGCAAACAAATTAATATATAGTTCACATGTCCTATCCTATTATGCCGTGTTGAAGGACAACACAAATTAGAACGACTATTATCAATTGCTTCGTTTGTTAAACTCAACATACACAGGCAATAAACTGTATTATACACATTGAAATAATAATAATAAAATATGAGTTAATACAAAATTACTCTACCACATTTTACAGAATAGTTTGCTTTCTCTCATGGTTTTAACAATGTCCAATTGCTCAAACATATTTAGCAAAGAGTTCTTTCCTACATCCGTTCTTCATCATCTTCATAACGCTAAACAAGATAATGTCTAATATTTTATAATTCAACTTTGCACACACAGTATATTGAACGAGAAAGAACAAAAACATAATTTATGGAGTCATATCCTGTATTACGAGATGCCCTCACCTAAGTTACAAACATTTGTTTTAAATCTTATACATCAATCTTTATTAGGAAAGCAAATATACAATCTCACACAAACCGCAAATGATGGTTTTCTCAATATATCTATACACATAGTATGACAAGGCACACTTAACAACCCTAAACATGCTAGTTTTTAAAATGAGATAAATTATGATCTATAACTCCCAATCATATGATTAAACGCATGAAACATTAACATATTCATCACATGAAAATACTGAAAAAGGATTAGAGTAGATCATACCGACACTTCAAGTTAGAAGTGTTTTCCAATTTTGATGGAGAAGCCTGCATAGTGCAGACTTATTTTACTGTGATGCAAATCCATCATCTCCAATATACACAATTTGTAAGTAACTTTGAAGTTTCTACATTCATAAAATTGTTAAAGATTATCCAATTCAGCAAATTACGAACACTATCTAATTCACAACAATTTAATTCGAGATACAATTTTATAGTCAAAGCCTATAATTTATCAAAATAAATATTTGATCCTTAGCATGTGCCCAAAACAATTATTCAAACTTGTATTTAATTGAACAACGATTAACATGGTTTAAAACTTTAGCACTTAGCAACAACAAATAATTAAATATATATGCAGGTAAAGAACTTATCTTTAATTTAGGTCTGATCCAGTCCAATCATATTTGGATCTAGTCCAAACAACATCCTCACCGCCCGCACTATCTCTAAAAATTTTATCCACATCTCATATTATGCATTCATTTTCCGACAGTTAAATTCAGAACTATCAAACATATCTAGTTTCGGAATCTTGTATGCCCAATTAAGTTATTTCAGCTTAAAGGAATAAATGGTAAATTCCAAAATCTAGAGGGTTTATTCTGAATAATTACTACTAGCATAATTTCAGTAAAATAGGAAGGGTATTATGTAAAACTGCTATAAGACAATAAACATAAATTTAAATCAAATAAAACAGCACAGATCTTAAGGTTTAGGGTGGACTAAATCTTGATTAAAATCATGGAGTAGTGAGTGGTTGGATCTGAATTAGAGGCACCTAACAGTAGATCCTGTAGTCTTTCCAAACACCAAATGTCAGGTAAAGATCCAATAAAAAACTAGATCCTGATCAGGTAGAGAGACTGCAACAGATCCCGATCTCGGCCCAAACACAGAGCAGCAAATCGAGCCACTCACAGATCGGTAAAAGTCAAACCCTGGCGCGGCTTGGATCCCCTCTTTAACCCGAACACAGAACACCGATGCGAACCAATGGAAAGTCTGGATCTCATGTACCACACCCAATCTGATTTTGCTTAGGGAGAAGGTGTTAGCAGCTGGTGCGCGGTGGTATGTGGTTAGTGGCGCATTGGTCTACGTCGACGTCGATGTTGACGACAGCGGCGGCAGCGGTGGGTGCCGGCGACGGCGATGGCGTCGAGATCCAACGAAATTCATTTTTGACGATCTCTCTCTTAATCTCAAAATTAATTTAATTTAATATCTCAAGTTTGTTAGAGATTATGAGAGATAATAATTAGGGTCAATATCCTAGACTAAGGTGCTTGAGATATTTACCCTATGTATCAAGATTGGAATACCTAAACTACTATCACAATCTAGTATTTATAGGCTAAATATTAGTTTGGGTACTGGGTTCTCACCCCACTTAACTCGTGATCCGATATCCATACAATTAGCACAAGTAACACACGTGTTACCCATAGAATAATATTACATTATTCATATAGTGAGAATATACCTATATATCCAACAACATACATAACTAAGGGTTTTTCCTTTCTGAAATCCCTAAAAGAGAAAGAAAACTTACAAGAAGGTGTTGTCGAGACCTGAGCTAGGATTACACACTGTGATTACAGGTATATTACAAGAGATAGATTTTGGAGGACATAGGAGAAGAGGAGGGCTTGTGGAAAGAGAGAGGGAATGCTGCAGATTTCCTTTGACTTTCTCCATGCTTGGGTTTATATAGGTCAGCAAGAGTCTGGAGTCTTCTTATCCCTTTCTACGTGGCTTCAGTCTTCTTCACACCTTTTTGAAAGTCTGGAGAATTCTTTATCTTTTTACGTGGCTTCATTCTGTCCGTTTTTAGTGCTTCACTGTACGTGAATCTGCTTTTACGTGTCTGGATTATGGAGAGTCACAGAATCTAAGGATAATGGGGAATCTAGCTCATTGTATCCACTAAGTGAATCGTCTGATGATCTTTCTTCTTTTCTTCGGTCCATGTTTTCCTCCTTTTCTCTTTATCGACCACTTTCCCTTCTACCATATCTTTTGATGTGCTACTTTCACCTTTTAGTAAAGTCTTTTCTGAGGCTTTGGCCGTTTGTTCCTCTATCTTTTGTCACATGTCTTCTTTTTATTTTTGAGTTTTATCTTCTTCCTTTCTGGATTCTTTTTTTGATTCTTCTGGTAATTTTCTATCTTCTGGAGTATTTGTTCAGTTCTAAAGCGGTCTTCTTGATATTGTTCATCTTGGCCTTTCATAAGGGATTTCCCTTTGTCTTGGATTTTTGGCAAAGCCACAGCCTCTTTACGGATTTGATTGGTCTTTGGCGGTCGCCGTTTGCACCGGACTAGCTATTAGTATTTTGGACTCAATAGTATCCTTTTCTTCATTCAGAGGGAATGAATACCCATCTCATCCTTCTGATTTAAGACCGAAGGAATAGTCTGCTGTGGAAATCTTGTCTTAAACAAGTCTTTTTGTAAATCAACAATTTTCTGACATAACTTCTATTTCTCTTGTATAAGACTATTAGTATTTTCATTAAGACTCCTAACTGTTCTTGCCATTGCTTCGGAATGGTCGCAGTTCAGAATTTTTCCTTTGCTATCATTGGTTACAGAATATTCTAATGGAGTCTCATTACAGTTCTCAGGGATGGTGAAACAAAATAGTTCATACCTAAATGTTATCTAGCTACATCTAAAGCTTCTGACAAATTATTAAAACCCTTATTTAAGAGATATCTAAAATCCTTTATACTGTCTAGTACCTCTATCCATGTATGAAAAACACCAACTAAATTTCCTTTTAATACTACTTAAAAACTTATACTTTCTCTGAGTCTGATTAAAAAGCTCTGATAAAGAATTCATTGCTGCCAAAATGTATTTCTGGTCTTTGTTATTGAATTCTATCCAAAGGTTATCTAGGATACATTGTTGTTCTTTATTTACTGAGATATGTGAAAAAGTTTTAAAAGAAATATTACTATTTGGAAAAACAATTAATTCTTGGTTACCAAATCTGAGGCGTTCTTGCCTTGGTCTCTGTAAAATGTTCTAGTTCTGAGTACAGTATTCCAGGATTGCCCGGTTGTGGTGGTAGTCTCGCCATCTGCACAAAATCACGAGCAAGATCAAAATAATGGTTTAAATATTTTAATGTTCTTATCAAAATAAATCTAGGTGTAAGTTCTCTAAGTCTAATAGTAATTAAAATTCGTCTAAGTTGCCCTTCTTGAGTATTATATTCAATATAGAATTTTTTGTCTGTAATATGGCTAATACTTGCTTGAAAGGACTTTACTGAACATAAACAAAGAAAATCAAAATTGGCAAAATTGGCAAAGAAAATCAAAATCTTGAGTTAGAGAAACAAAATTGGCAAAATTGGTGGGTGGTGCCACCTTGCTTTCGAGCGTAGTGTGATAAAGAAATTGGCTAAGAGTGTCTGCTAGATTATTATGTATGCCTTTAATATGAGTAAATTGGATACGAGTTCCTATGTTAAGACATCTATCTATAAAACTTAACCATCTTCATCGAGAGCTTCTTTTACTATCTAAATTCATCTTAGTGTGAAAGGAGACAATTGTAACACCCTGGATTTTCAAATCTTATTTATATTGGAATTGTTTGATTTTTACGTGTTGTTCATGTGCAAATTTATGCATGTATTTTCTAAAAATATTTCATAAACTAGTAATCCTAATTATTCTTTTTTTTTTGAAAGCCTAATTTAATCCTATGCCAATTTGTCTCTTTATAGCCCACATTAATTAATTAATTATTAAATTAATAGAGCCCATGGTCTCTTGGCCCATTAGTAAGCCAATTTAATTTAATTCTTTCATTATTTTAGCCTAACTTGTAGTGTAGACTCAAATAATAGATAATTAATTAAACTAACATGAACAACTTGTAAGTGGGGGACACTAGTTGGCACGTGCATGCACTAGAGTGTGCATTGTGCACCTTTTGACCCTAGGCCGGATTGTGTCAAGGGGAGTGCGAGAGTGGATGAGGTGGAGAGGTGGTTACTCCATCATGGGAAGTTATGGCAACTCCCTAATTCATCTAGGCCCTTGATCCTTAACCACTTGATCTAATCCTAGCCTTCTATTCTCACTAAAAATTTGTATAAATATGCCCCCCTCTAAATATTAGTTATCCTTGCACCTAATCTATATCAAAAGAGAAAGAGAAAGAAATACAATTAGAGAGTAAAAGATTGAGAGAATAGTGAGTTCAAAAGATTGAGTGGTGTGCCATTGTGTGTGCTCTTTCCCATTGGAGGCCGGCATTTCTTCAAGAAGCAAAGGGAGAGCTCGGGTTTGCTTCAAGCTAGGAGGAGACGACTTGTGGTGGCTCAAACTAGGAGAAGAAGGCCTTTTTTGATCATTCTAGGAGTTCTTAGAGTTCCTTTTGTTTTCTCTCCAAATAAGGTAGACAATTTTCTCCAACTTCTAGATAGTTACCATGCTAGGTTTATGTTTTGATCATGCTAGTATAAACAAGAGAAAATATTTGTAACCCCTGTTTTCCCAAAAATGTACTTTTGTGTATTTTCTGTACTTAAAATTTTCACAAATTACTTTTTTCGGTTTTCAAATTATTTTATCAAATTGTATTATTGGATCTTCTATTAAAACCTGTTTTCGATCAATAACCTTATTTTAAAATATTTTCTGTGATTATTATATTGTAATACAATTCCTATGTTTTTGTTATTATTACTCTTATTATTATTATTGTTATTAGTATTATGGTTATTATTGATATTTTGATTGGTTATTAAAAATCTATTTTTTTTTATCTACTAACTGTATTGTAATGTTTTAAATAAATTCTATTTTTGTATTGCAAATTACATTTTTTATCTTTTTATTTGTTATTTTATTTTCTTGTTGAATTTTTAAAACCCTATAACCCATTTAAATTCTTATTGGATATTTTATTAACCTATTGGATTTTTCTTTAATACCCAAGCCCATTTAAACCCTTAAAACCCATTCAACCCAATACCTGTTCCCTAACTACCCCAAACCCAAAACCTCTACCAGCTTAACCCGTTTAACCTATACCCATGCCCATTAGCACCTTTCTCCCTAACCCTAACAACTCCCTACATATAAACCCATATATACCCCCCCCTCGTCTGTTCGTCTTCCAGCCGCCTCCAACCCCCTTTCCCGACCTCTCTGTTTCCGCCTCTCCCTTTCGTTGCGCCGCACCACCATGATGTAGCCCAACCGTTTCCCTCTCCTGTCAACTCCCCTGCACCTCCCTACCCCCCTCCATGCTTGCATCTCCTTCTTTCAACCCTGTCGTCCTGCTCCTCCCTCGGCAGCGCGCTGCAGCCAGCAACCGCGCCCCAACCATCTTCAACTTCTCCTCCCGTCCACCCCCTTGCGACTGCCCACCTTCCTCCCTATGCAGCCGCGCCCCTATCGCGCTGACCTCCCCTGCAGTTGGATGCCATGCCGCGGTGCTAGCCGCTGTTCTCCGCCGCAGCCCCTCAGCCTTAGCACCGTGCTCTTGCCGATGCGTTGTGTGGTGTTGCTCTTGCCGTTGCTCTTGCCATTGGAGTGTGTGCTCTCTCCATTCTTGCCGTTGTTTGGTTGTTGGTTCGTGGTGTGCACTTGTGTTCTCCGTGCACGTGTTTTTGGTTATTCGTTCGTTTGTTATTCTTGATCGTTGGTTCTCGTTCTTGGTTCGTGTTTGTTCAATCTTGGTTGTGCCTCGGGAATCCGTTCCTGTTATTCTTGCTTGTTGGTTCGTCGTTTCGTCGTCTCGCAGGCAAGTAACTTGTATTAAATTCCTTTGCATATACAAGTACTAAATTCTGCTTGTAGTGTAGTTGGGTTCTAGAGACAACTCGTGTGTGATATTATATTTGATGGGTTTTATCTCTATTGTGCTATTTGACCATAGTTGGCTCACGACACAAAATCAACATGAAAACAACTAGGTTTGACCATTCTTGATCTATTCATATATGCGAGATAATTAGGTGAAATTATGTGTTTGGTGAAACCCATGTGATGTGATGGTTGTGAATATGTTATATACCCTATTTCTTGTTATTTGGATACTTAGTAGACTCTAATTCATGTTTAGTTATGTTTCGATCAAGTTTCGTGTGATTCATGTTGGTTTTTTTCCTAAAAGAAATTCTGTATTTTGCCGATAATCCGTCTTGATAAGTAATTTAGACCATATTAAGGTCAGAATCTTAATTTCAGTATAAATCATGAGTTTTAGAGGAATTCGTCTTCTTTCTAACTCCTCTGACCTTGCTCGATTTCGTTTTCGTATGTGTGAGATATGACTGTTTTACTATAGAGGTGTAGATGATTCCAGATTTCGTTTCTTGATGATTTTGATGACTAAATTATTTTGATACTTGTGCTACACATATTATTTTGATCTGAAACTTTGGTCAGTACTTCTATATCTATTTAGGGATTATCCAGAATTTTGGTGGATTTTATTGATGATTTTATACGTCGTTTCATGCTTGTTTATGAAAGCTATACTTGTTGTACTTTGCTCGCTGTTTTGTAAAGAATCGTATTTTCACCCTATTTCCTTTTACTGTATGGAAAATATTTATGAAATATGAAAGTTAGATTATTTTGTCTATTTTCATCTCCCTTTGGCTGATTTGGATTTTGTTTCACGGTTTGCGAGATATTTCAGTTTTCGTACAGCAGTGTTGAGAATTTCAGATTTGCCAAACTATCGTTTCTTGATGTTTTCTTATTTTCGTTGACCAAACTAATTTTACTGGAAAATGATGAAACTTTATATTCTGATACTAGACATATAGGGGAATACCTCAGATTTTTCCTGGATTTATTTGAGGAGTTTAAATGCTGTTTTTCTGACTGAGAATTCATTTTACTGATTTCTGACTGAACGTATTTTCTGGATTCAAATCCGTTTTGAGTTATGATTTTGTGAAATACTATATGGCTTATTTATAATATCTGGATTCGTGTGGAAGTCTATTTTTCAGATTCTTTGACGGATTCAGATTTAAATTTCTATAGTAACGGGAATCACTGTTCTAGCACTGTACGGTCATACTATCCTGAATATGAACATACACTGTGTTGCTCGTTTATGTGACCGTATATCATCTATGATTATTTATTTGTTTTCCTGAACTTAATGCTGATTTCACCATGTTAGTTTGACACTATTTCGTACACATTCATACCTGTTTGATGACCATAATAAAAGTAACAATGCCGGGGTTTAAGGGAAAGATCTAGTAGTTGGAAATTATAGAAATGTGTACTTGGAAGGGGGCCATGTTTCCCATACTGAGCATCTGTTATACTGTTACCTGACTGCACTATCATGTCTGTTGATAACCATAATAAAAGTAATCATGCCGGGGTTTATGGAAAAGATCTAGTAGTGGGAAAGCATAGAAATGTGTACTTAGAAGGGGCCCGTGTTTTCCATATGATTATCTATTATATGATCCTGTCTACATTACTTCCTATAGGAAGGTGTAGGGAAGAAGAGAACCACTAGGTTCTATCTATCTGTCTGGATCTGTTATTTGACCATGTCTACATTACTTCTTATAGGAAGGTGTAGAGAAGAAGAGAACCACTAGGTTCTATTTGTCTGATCTGTTATCTGATATCTATCTTAACTCTGAGTACACGACCTTATATGATCTCCTGCGAAATCTACAAATAAAACTGTTTGAATGTAGCAACCATGTAAGGTGTGCTGCATGAAGTGCTACCTAGTTAGTAATTAATACAAGACTTATAAAATCTAAATCTAACATCTGTATCTGTATCTGACATCTGAATCTGTATCTGTTATCTGTATCTGTTATCTGTTATCTGATCATCTGATTATCTGTTATCTGTCTGATACTATCACTTGACACCATTATCTGACATTATCATCTGTATATCTGTCTGCATGCTATTTGACTTTTGACACTTGACACATATTAGTATACCATGCTAGTTGATTCTACTAGACCATGCTATATCTGTTTCTGCTATTATTTAGATTTGTTAGTTTTCCATGTACTTGTATTCTGCATTACAAGCGGCTCGTAACTTGCATTGACAGGAATCTTGTTTCTTTTTCTTTCTCCATGCAATTTGTCAAATTGCATATTTTGGTGATCAGCTGCCCGATAGAGTATGTGATCTAAAGTTCTAGTTGGCTGGAGCTTTTGCTATCTTCATTTATTTCCTGTTGCTCATTTTGAACAATGTATCTGTTACTTGGATTCTTTGTGTTTGGACAGTATGACCCAGAATTTTTGACTTATTCAGATCTGATTTATTTGAGATTAATACATTTTGTTTCAAGTAAATTCTGTTGGTATATTGATTCAATTATGCATGTGTGGTTGATTATCTTGCTTCCGACTCTGATTATTTTGTGAGATGTTGTAAAGATTGCTGAACAGCTTATGGATGACGAAAATCATTTGTTGGACCAATGTTACGTGCTCGTATTCCGTATTTTTGGGAAGCGGGGCGTGACAATATTGCTTTATGTTAGTGCCATGATTAAGGAGAAAAATGAATCCTTGTGAAATTGCATGAAACAACTAGTAAAATTGAATTGAATGATGTGATTAGAAATATTGTTGTGGTAAATTGATATTACACTAGCATGTTAATTAAGAAAGAATATAATCTCTTTATTGAAATGTTCATGTATGTGGGAAAAATGCATATGAAGTGTTGCCGCTAAATTTGGTGTGGGGGCAAACAGATAGTATTTGTGGATTCTTAGAGAAACTGAATAGTAAACCTGTATACCTGTTCCGTCGGAGTTTGACGCCGACTCCTGCCGTACACCTGCAAAAAGTGTGAGACACCGGGGTTGTTCCCGGTGACGCACCCTCCGACGCTCAAGTCAGTAATCAGGGAAGATTATGAAAGAGCATAAAAACTGGAGAAAGATTGATTACCTCTTAATAGAGATGGATGGGGGATATTTATAGGTGTCTTAGGGACTGGATTAGGAATGTAATCCCCGTGATCTGATAAGGAATATACTCCTTATAAACAGATTAGGAATGTAATCCCTAATTCCCAGTGGAAGGATAGGCATGAATCAGGGCCGTTGATTAAGATTCAATCAGGGACCCTAATTCTATCCCTCTGGATCGGGCTTTCTGCTGGTTGAAACCCGCACCCAATTGAGGTGGATTCGTTTGCGGGTTATTGGATCTTTGACTAGAAGATCCGGTACCCATCTCAGATCCATTGGTAGGTGAAATTACCGTTTTACCCCTGAGCTTCAAGATTCGTGCCCGATTTGGACGGTTCCGATTAAACCCCATTTTTAGCCATATCACGAGCCCCCCACCCCCGAAGACTGAGCTTGATCAGCCTTTGAGGAGTAGTTTTACTGTTTTAATGGCTAATGGAGTTGTATCGGAGCCCAAATGGAAGGTTTTGAATCTTGAAGGAGCTAGTGTGGTGATTTTTCAAGTGGATTGGACTCTGAGTTGCTCCTGAGCTCTCATGGTCATGTGGTGTGTAATATCCCGGATGGATATTACCTTGTATAAATTATTATTTTATTATTATTTTCAAGATTAAATTATTTTTATACGGATTATGAGAAGATTTTCGGTATACATACATATATGCGCACATACATGTAGTATGTCGATTAGTACAAAGTATGTGGTATGTATTTTATGGATAAAATTGTTCTCCTTGTCATGACAATCCTAATTAGATAGTTAAGATTGTAGGAGAATTAAACATAGGATTAAGATGTATGCATAAGAGAATTAGGAGGTATTCTTCTAGAAACCTTCTCTCCTCCACCTCACCTAAAACACCATACCCTCACCATACCTCCACCTCATCCATCCCTCCCCTAGGCAAAACCGGCCCCAAATTGGGGGAGGACTTTTGTGCAATTGTGTGCATGCACATTTGCACTCTCCACCCCTTTTCCCACCTATAAATACCCCCTCCCTTCACCTTTGTCTCATTTTTAGAAAGACAAAAAGAAAGAAAGGAAAAGAAAGAGAGAACACCATACTAACTTGAGAGTTTTTCTTGTAGGTTTAGTAGAGATTTCTAAAAGCTAGGAGGAAGGAGAAGTTTTAGCTAGCAAGTTCTTCCATTAAGAAGATTAAGGTGGGGGTTTCTCTTTTGATTGTTTGTTGTTTTTGATGCTTCTTCTTCTCATCCTCCTTGTTTTGTTTCTTTTGTTTGGGTGCTTCCTTGAGATATTATTGTGTGTTGTTTGTGGTGTAAGTTGTAAATTTGGATAGTAAAAGAAATGTGATAAGTAGTAGTAAAGAACAAAAAGATGGAATTTTGTAGTAGTAGTTGTTGTTTTATGTTTACTAATTGGACTAAAATACACATATGCATATGAACTTGTACATACAACTATTTGGGGTTGTAAGACTTGAATGTGGACTCACACATAAAGCATATGAACTTGTATACAACCATTTGGTTGTAGGACACACATATTGAACCTTGGACTAAAAAGAAAGCATATGTTGATTGAAACAAAATGGAGGGTTCTTACTTATTTTATTATTGTTTATTTCTTTTATTATCTTCAGTAAGAAAGAACCCATTTTTAGATGCTAATTCTAGTATGAAAGGATCTAAATCACTAGTTGTAGAATGGTCAAAAAGATCTCTTTTTATGTTCAACTAGTGTTAATAAGAAATAAATACTAATGAAGATTTGGTAGAAATGTTAGTAGATGTTCATAGTTAAAATAAAGTAGTAGTAGTAGATAATTAAAAGAAGTAGTTGTAGATGCTTTATGTTATGTTCATATAAAGTAGTAGTAGTAGTAGATAGTTGTAGATGTTTTATGTTATGTTCATAGTTAAAATAAAGTAGTAGTAGTAGTAAAATGTTGTAGGATTCATGCTAAAATTATCTATCATGTTTAGGAATGATATACATGTTGTAGGATTAATGCTAAAATCATCTATCATGTTTAGGAATGATATACATGCTTAGAATATTGTAGGATTAATGCCAAAATTATCTATCATGTTTAGGAATGATATACATGTTGTAGGATTCATGCCAAAATTATCTATCATGTTTAGGAATGACATACATGCTTAGAATGTTGTAGGATAAATGCTAAAATTACTTACCATGTTTAGAAGTATATATATATACTTAGGAATGTTGTATGTTCATACTAGTAGTTATCCATGCTTAGTAAGATATTCATGCTTAGTAATTATTCATGCTTAATAAGATTCATGCTTAGATGATAGTAGGAAAGTAGTATACCATGATAGATTAATTTGTCTATGCTTAGATGATAGTAGGAAAGTAGTATACTATGCTAGCTTAATTTGTCTATACTTAGACGATTGTAGGAAAGTAGTATACCATGCTAGTTTAACTTATCTATGCTTAGATGATAGTAGGAAAGTGGATATCATGCTTGATTAATTTACCCATGCTTACATGCTAGTAGGAAGGTTGTATACCATGCTAGATTAATTTATCTATGCTTAGATAGTTGTAGGAAAGTTGTATATCATGCTAGATTAATTTATCCATGCTTACATGCTTATAGGAAAGTTGTATACCATGCTAGATTAGTTTATCTATGCTTAGATAATTGTAGGAAAGTGGTATATCATGCTAGATTAAATTACCCATGTTTACATGCTTATAGGAAAGTTATATACCATGCTAGATCAAATAAATATTCATGCTTACATGATATCCATGCTTAGATAAGTATATGTTCATGCTATGTTAGTAGATGATCATGCTTAATCATTATTCATGTTAAGTTAGTAGATGACCATGCTAATGATTGTTTATGTTAAGTTAGTAGATGACCATGCTAATGATTGTTTATGTTAAGTTAGTAGATGTCATGCTAATTATTGTTCATGCTAAGTTAGTAGATGTCATACTTAATTATTGTTCATGCTAAGTTAGTAGACGATCATGCTTAGACGATATCTATGCTTAAATAGTGAATGTTCATGCCTAAATATTGTTTAAGATCGAGCTAGAACATACTCATGTTTAACAAATGCCATGTTAGATTACGGTAGGGATTAATCTACCATGCTTAGAATGTGTAGGAGTTATAATTCATGCTTAGGAATATTGTAGGTTAATGCTAATTATATACCCATGCTTGGGTTGTGATGATTAATCGTGTTAATTAATGAAGACCCATGCTTAAGGTGGTAGTAGAGATATATATATACTCTAAGTAGTAAGTATCCACGCCCAGTTGTAGCTTATGCTTGACTATAGTAAACTTCATGTTTAGATCATAGTGATAATTCATGCTTAAGCTTGATATAAGCACATGCTTAAATCCTATTCGTACTTAGGAGTATTATGGTGAGTGGTTATTTTATGTACCATAATTAGATTGTCGTGGATAGATGCTTGCAATTGTATGCCATGCTTTAAGTGCTATAGGTTGAAGTAATAAGGATTTGGGAGACCACTAGTAATAGTTAGTTTGATAAAGATTGTTATGTCGCCTTCGGTTTTCGTTGGTAGAATACCGATCATAGACTATTAGTAGATTCTTCTGTTGCTTCTACTAATAGAAGATCAAGTCTGCTAGTAAGCACGTTTGGTTGCTTCTAGGATTGATTACCTGTACAGTTGTTTGCATATGGTTGTGCTCGTACGTGGCTCGACTGGCCCGTATGTAGCTGTGGGTCTCATACGTAGTTTATTTGGCTCGGATGTAGGTTGTTGTCTTGTACGCGGCTCGACCGGCCCGTGCGTAGCTGTTGGTCTCATACGCGGCTTATTTGGCTGGTATGTACGTGGTTATCTCCTACGAGGCCCGCCTGGCTCGTAGGTAGCTATTGTTTCATACGTAGCTTATTAGCTCGTATGTGGTTGTTACTCATATATAGCTTGTTAGCTAGCACACTGTTCGTTGTGCTCGTCTAGGGTGATATTACCACCCTAAGGGCTATCGACCATCAAGACATATGTTTTCTTACCCTAAGGAACTGTGGAGGAGTCACTCCTTGTGTACCGTCGAATCTTAACCAGGGTAGGTTGATCGAGGACCGGAGTATAGACGGAATCCAAGTTTAGGGTAACGGCATGCATGTATATTCGTACGGCCAAGGTCGTGGATCGATGGGCCAGGAACCGGATCCCGAAGGGTTCTGGTGAGTCTAGGTTGAGCAGCCTAGTAGAGTTGTCTTGCGAAGCCTAATTTAAGGCCTAGCATGTTATGTTTATAATATTATCGTCCCTAGGATTGTCGAATCAGGGACATCATTAAGGTAGTAACTTATAAAGATCATTTTACTTAGACCCTTGCCGAAAAGAGAGGAGTTGGTTGTAGGGGGCGCCTTACGACCAACTTGTCCCTTGAGGCAGGCCTTAGGTGGTGATAGTGGGTTGTACCTTCCCGTCAAAGGGATACGTATGGTGGCGTCTCACAAGTTGAGAACACGGGTTGCGTATCTCGCGCTGTTAATTCCTGAAATGCCGTGGCTGGGGTGCCACAGGATGCATTGTGCAGTCCTGCGCTTGCGAGACCCCAGAGGGTGCCACAGGGTAGGCTTCGCGCTACCCTACGCTTGCGAGACCCTATGGTTTGATTTTGGAACGAGGCCCGATACACTGGGATCGTCAGTGAGGTCCGGCATGCCGGGTAGTAGTGGAAAACGGAGACACCATAAGCAGACTGCATAGGGGGACTTGATCCCTTCTGCAACCTCACAGAGTCATGGAGTATTGTCAGGAACAGGTCGTGTACAATTAGAAATTCATAACGCGGGTCCAAATCCCTATATATGGAGAAACGACTTGAGATGGAGTCGCATGTAGTATGGGCTGCATGTTGCTTCGGAGACTTGCTGACAGTAGAATAGGAGCATCCTAGTTCTAGTTAAATATCGCATTAGAGTCTACTCATAGCACTCACGAACACTTAAACTACACCAACACCATTGCCATGTTTTGTATGTTGTTTGGGAGATTCGCTGCTTTGATATCAGCTTTTAAGCGTCAGTGAATACTGACGTCCCCACTTCCATAGGTACCGGATCGCCGAAGTACAAGGGCGAGATTCAGGAGGACTCAAGACGAGGAAAGCAAGGAGTCAATGTCTTATTTAGTTCCGCTGTAATATGTGTGTTGTTATCTCAAGTGAGAGTTACCAAGTGTTGTTCTTCATTCCTTGTACTCTGATGTAAGATGTTAAAGGTTGTAATACTTGGGAATGTAAAGGTAATATTGTAACTCTATTATAATGTATTGCAGTTGTATAATATTCAGACTTGTAATACATTGGGTGTGGAATAAAAAGTTTTAAATTCTCCTGTTTTCTGTGTATTGTGACTAATTGAAGAAAAGGTCTTGGCTCGTGTCTCGGTTTTCCCAATATTGGAAATTGGGGTGCTACATGGTGTTCTTGCAGGAATATCCTTTTAACTTTGCGAAGTGTCAATTCGTCGTTTGGGGGTCTTAGAAGATTGTTGTTGGCAATAATTACTTGTTTGGGGGCTAGAAACTGCTCCCCCAACCCTACAATTGCTTTCCAGGAGTTCTTCCTTAATTTCCCGAATTTTTAATTGTTTTTTCGCGATCTCTTGGTGGACGGCTCGGCCGTTTTCCTTCGTTGTGTGGCCTACATGCTTGTTTCACACTTCCGACCCCTTCCAGCGCTCGCTGCCCAGCAGGCCGAGGTCTGTAGGTGGCTCGGCACCTCTTTCCGAAGAGGAGAGGGACCTCGGCTAGGTTGTGAGTGCTGAGAGGGAGTTCGGCGAGGTCCAAGGTCCAATTTTTCCCCGTAATAGGGTCGGTGCCAAGAGCGCTCGGCAGCTGGTGCCGAACCCCAAACTTTCCCTATAACGGGGTCGGTGTCAAGAGCACTCGGCAGCTGGTGCCGAACCCCAAAATTTCCCTCATAACGGGGTCGGTGTCAAGAGCGCTCGGCAGCTGGTGCAGATCCCCCAATTTTTTTCCGTAATAGGGTCGGTGTTAAGAGCGCTCGGCCGCTGGTACCGAGGTCCAACTTTTCCCCCATAACGGGGTCAGTGTCAAGAGCGCTCGGCAGCTGGTGCCGAACCCCAATTTTCTCCCGTAACAGGGTAGGTGTCAAGAGCGCTCGGCAGCTGGTGCCGAGGTCCAACTTTTCCCGTAACAGGGTCGGTGTCAAGGGCGCTCGGCAGCTAGTGCCGAGGTCCAACTTTTCCCCCATAACGGGGTCGGTGTCAAGAGCGCTCGGCAGCTGGTGCCGAACCCCAATTTCCCCCCGTAACAGGGTCGGTGTCAAGAGCGCTCGGCAGCTGGTGCCGAGGTCCAACTTTTCCCGTAATAGGGTCGGTGTCAAGAGCGCTCGGCAGCTGGTGCCGTGGTCCAACTTTTCCCCCATAACGGGGTCGGTGTCAAGAGCGCTCGGCAGCTAGTGTCGAACCCCAATTTTCTCCCGTAACAGAGTCGGTGTCAAGAGCGCTCGGCAGCTGGTGCCGAGGTCCAATTTTTTCCGTAACAGGGTCGGTGTCAAGAGCGCTCGGCAGCTGGTGCCGAGGTCCAACTTTTCCCCCATAACGGGGTCGGTGTCAAGAGTGCTCAGCAGCTGGTGCCGAACCCCAATTTTCCCCTGTAACAGGGTCGGTGTCAAGAGCGCTCGGCAGCTGGTGCCGAGGTCCAACTTTTTTCGTAACAGGGTCGGTGTCAAGAGCGTTCGGCAGCTGGTGCCGAGGTCCAACTTTTCCCCCATAACGGGGTCGTTGTCAAGAGCGCTCGGCAGCTGGTGCCGAACCCCAATTTTCCCCCGTAACAGGGTCGGTGTCAAGAGCGCTCGGCAGCTGGTGCCGTGGTCCAACTTTTCCCCCATAACGGGGTCGGTGTCAAGAGCGCTCGGCAGCAGGTGCCGAGGTCCAACTTTTCCCGTAATAGGGTCGGTGTCAAGAGCGCTCGGCAGCTGGTGCCGATGTCTAACTTTTCTCCCATAATGGGGTCGGTGTCAAGAGCGCTCGGCAGCTGGTATCGAACCCCAATTTTCCCCCATAATAGGGTCGGTGTCAAGAGCGCTCGGCAGCTGGTGCCGAGGTCCATAACTTGTCGTTTTTTGGCGTAGGAGTTGGTGGCTTCTGAATCGTCTAACAGCTCTGACAGATGAGACATTCATTTAATGCAATGACCTCTGAGTTTCTGTCAGATGGGACAGTAATTAATGCGGTATACGGCTTGGCATGGCAAACAAGGCGACAATTGAGGTCGCATTTGTCGTTTTGTGTGAATGGGCCGGTAGTACAGGCCCATTAACCTCGTTTGGCGTGCTCTTCTCTATAAAACCTCACCCCCATCTCTCATTTCTCACTTCTCTGCTCTTTTGCTTAGACGATCTTTTGTGCTTAAGCGAGTACTTCCGGTGGTCGACATTCGTTTTCTGGCGAAGTTTTCCGGCAGCTAACCTTTCAAGGTAACTTACACTTAGTTTATCCCATAAACTATGTCTCTTGCTTCTGTCTCCGAGTCGACCTCTTGGTTCGAGGCCTCTCTTGAAGTTGTCGAAGATTCAACTCCAACTAAGGGCAAGAAGGTGTTCGGCAAAGATTCGATTGTGGAGGATCCGAAGCGTATGGGGGAGTTCGGAAGACTGCTGGGGCAGCTGACCGGGCTTCACAGAGTTCGGGAGCTTCCGGAGGATCAAGCCAAGCGAATTGTTCACGGAAGGGGGAGGTCCTTCGAGGAGAATGCAGTGAGGGAGACAACGGAGGCGGACGAGACAGTGTCGATCCTTCGCGAAGAGGACTTGGGAGTGATCCGGGACTGTTTCCAAATCCCGGATGAGTACGAGCTCATGTTGCCGGGTCCCGGGGTTAAGGCCAACTCGCCACTGCCAGTGATCATGTGTTGCTGGCCGGTCGACGCCTTCATCGCCGGGGCTCAGCTGCCTCTCCATACGTTTGCTGTCACTGTGCTGAGTTGGTTCGGGGTCAGCCCCATCCAACTCATGCCGAACGCATGAAGAGTGATAAATGGCTTCGTACTTCACTGCCAAGCTTCAGGGATCGAGCCGCAGCTGAACGTGCTTCGGACACTCTATCGGCTACATCAAGGGAACAAGTCGGAGTACCGATATTATTTGGCTCCGAGGCACGGCGGCAGGCTCGTCATATGCCCTGACTCCATCAAGCATTGGCAGAAGAAGTTTATGATAGTACGAAGTCCGGAGGCCTGGCCGATCCCCTCCAGTTGGGTGGAAGGGGTGCCGAAGAGGGCGAGGGCGCTGCCCAAGCTTCGTGTTGAAGAAGAAGAGGCAGTCCGGACTCTCCTTGATCGGCCGAAGCACGATTGGAAGGAGCTGACTGAGGACGGCCTGTTCAAGGGAGGGCTCTGCCGCGTAGATCCCAGTACGCGGCCTCTGTTATGTTTTGTTTTTCATACCTTCTCGTAATTTGTATTGTGTTAACCGATTTTGTTTTTAATGCAGAGACGATGGACTACGATGCGGTGCTAGCTTTGAGGGCAGGCCTCGCCAGCAAGGCGCCGAAGAAGTGCAAGAGGGTCGCGACCAAGTTGCCGACCCCAAAGACTCCGAGGGTCGCTGCCTCGGTCGAGGAGGTGGAGACCCTCGACAGCCCGGTCGTCGTCGGTGCGGGGACCTCAGCATTGGCTGGGGTTGGCGAGTTTCCTATCGCCGCAGCCCTCGGAATGACGACGACGCCGCCGCTGACGGTGGCAGCCGAGGAGCTCCTGACGGAGGAGCGTAAAAGGATCCACATTCTGGACTGGCAAGTCCGGAAGCACGATGGATTCCTCGGCAACTCACTGGCGAGCATGCAGGCCGTCAAGCACCTTGCCACGCTGAAGGACCGAGCTGCCATGGAGGCCGGACGAGAAGGCGACGATGTCATCGAGATCGCTCGTTCGGTGGTTTCGGTAAGTGTTGGATTTTTGCCGCTGTTGAATTTCTTTAGCCATAATTTTTCTAACTCTTTCAGTCCTTCTTTCTTTGTCGCAGATCATTGTCCACTTCGGACACCTCACCGAGAGGTTGACAGCTCTGGAGAAGGAGCTGAAGCAGGAGTCCGACCAGGATCGGAACGAGAAGGCTCGGATGGGGAATGATCTCGATAAGCTTCGCGTCGAGCACGAAGGGAGTGCTGCGAGGATCGAGCACCTCGAGGCCGAGGTGGCAAAGCTGGAGGATGACCTTCTTCGTCAGAAGGAGGAGGCGGCCAAGCAGTTGGCCGAAGCTGAGGAGGCCAAGGCGGCTGTGGTGAAGGCGGCAGAGGACGCGACCCTGGCGAAGGCGCAAGGCTTCCTCGCCCAGAACATGGCCAAAGCTTAAGCCGAAGCCGTCGCCCGGGTGACGAAGGAGTACCCAGAAGTGGACGTCTCGGGATGGAGGCTGTTCCCGGGCCACGTCGAGGGCTTCGACCCCGAATCAGAGGGGGAAGAAGAAGAAGGGGAGGACGAAGCCGAGGCCGAGGTTGAAGTCACCGGCGAGGTCCCCAGCACCGTGGATACCCCGTTGGCAGTGGTGCCCCCCCTCGGAGAAGTCACCCCCACTCGCTCTCGCCGCCCGGGGAAAGAGGTCGCGCCTTGACTCCGCTATTCTTTTCTTCTGTTTTTGTTTTTCTTTCTTTTTGAAATGTAATGCCTAATAGCGGACTGGCCACCGCTGTTTTGAAATGAATGAAAAACGAATTTTTGGGTTCGGCTCTGTCTTTTTGGTTCGACTGTGTCTTTTCTGTACTTGAGTTGTTCAAAGTTTGTTCAAAAATTCTTGAAGTGTTGGACTTCGGCAGTGTTTGAAATTTTGTTGTCTTCTCGACTTCTTTTCAGCTCGCGGTGGTAGCTCAAGACGTCGAGCCCACTCGTTCGGATGACAACGCTCGAGCCGAGGCTGGCTTAGGGGCGACGAGGCTGTGCTTGGTGAGGTGCCGAGAGCGGCTTTATGAAGTCGAGCTGGGATTGTGCCGAGCCGAAAGCGAGCGGAACCATCTTCAACTCATCCTAGGTTGGCGAGACATCGAGATTCGGCGTCTGGAGAGCAGGATCGCCGAGATGACTCCCACAGGAGAGGACGAAGGTTCACCGACTGCCTTTAGCAACGGGATTCGGATCCAGTGCATTCGGCACAACCTGTCAAAAATAACAGCAGAGAGGGACGATCTGCTTTCTGAGATCCGTCACCTGTAGACTGTAGAGGTGGAGCTTCGGACGGAGGGAGAGGGTCTGACGGCCGAGGTTGCCAAACTGACGACCGAACGGGACAAGCTGACGGCCGAGGTCGACGCACTGAAGAGAGCCACAGTAGACAAGAGTATCGAAGTCACTCATCTTCGGCATCTTATAGCCAGTCGCTCTGGCGTGCCGGACTCCGCAATACCTCCTCGCTTCGAGGTCAATGTCAAAGATTACTCGTTGCGAGACCAGATCTCAGAGTTGGAGGCGGAGGTGGCTCGTCTCAAACCGCGTTCAAGGCCGATCAATGTGAGGAGCACTTCGTGTACTCGTGCGGAGAGCGACCGTGGCATCACGTTTTACGAGATGGCGACCCGTCTGCCCCTCGGCCATCCTAGCCCGGGGGATGCACAAAGCTCGGTGGCCATTTCGTCGAGCGGGGCATCCGTCGGGGCAGCTGCTAGGAGCAGTACCGAGGATACGTCCCAATTCGCTGGTTTGGGGTCGGGCTCCGGAGGAAAATGTCGCCGACCTCGGGTGTCCTTGAAGAGGAACATCCCGGCGCCACGAAGGCATTGATGATCATTTTTAAAGCCAAGTGTAGTGGGTCGGCATTGTAATTTTTGTTCTTTAAGGCCTTGTAACCTCGCTGTATGGAAGAGTCGCTTTGTACTGTATCCCAATTATTAATAATATTTCTTTCTCGAACTTGCATGTCCTTTGTAGCTTTGTGTAGTCATTTTATTTGTAGCTGTGTTCATCGCGCCGAGGTCCCTGAGTCGGGTTCTTGCCCGTTCGCGGATCGGCGAGATGAGCGTTCGGCCAGTGGTGCCGAGCTGCACTTTGGTCACCTAATCTTGCGAACTTGTGAGGTGAGCCAAACTTCACTTAACAGCGGGCTCGCGGAACGCGTTCGAGCTAAGTGTTCGACTCCGGACCTTTGCCAAAGTGGTTCGGCGGTTGTGGGAGCAATTCGGAATGGTGAACTACTTCTAGCTCGCTTAGAAGCGGACTTGCGAAGTAGAATCGAGCCAAGTGTTGGACTCCAAACCATCGTTAGATTAGTTCGATGGTTGCGGGAGCAATTCCGAATGGCGAACTACTTGTAGTTCGCTTAGGAGCGAACTTGCGAAGTAGAATCGAGCCAAGTGTTGGACTCCGAACCATCGTTAGATTAGTTCAACGGTTGTGGGAGCAATTCCGAATGGCGATTTATCTCCAGTTCACTTAGGAGCGAACTTGCAAAGTAGAATCGAGCCAAGTGTTGGACTCCGAACCATCGTTAGATTAGTTCAACGGTTGTGGGAGCAATTCCGAATGGCGAACTACCTCCAGTTCACTTAGGAGCGAACTTGCGAAGTAGAATCGAGCCAAGTGTTGGACTCCGAACCATCGTTAGATTAGTTCAACGGTTGTGGGAGCAATTCCGAATGGCGAACTACCTCTAGTTCGCTTAGGAGCGAACTCACGAAGTAGAATCGAGCCAAGTGTTGGACTCCGAACCATCGTTAGATTAGTTCAACGGTTGTGGGAGCAATTCCGAATGGCGAACTACCTCTAGTTCGCTTAGGAGCGAACTCGCAAAGTAGAATCGAGCCAAGTATTGGACTCCGAACCATCGTTAGATTAGTTCAACGGTTGTGGGAGCAATTCCGAATGGCGAACTACCTCTAGTTCGCTTATGAGCGAACTCGCGAAGTAGAATCAAGCCAAGTGTTGGACTCCGAATCATCGTTAGAGTGAAGAACTAAAGGCAGAGAGATGTAAACAATAATAGAGTATAAGAAAGCTTTCTTTATTAATGATTAATAGTTGGCTGCTTCTAAAGTTGCTAGCCGTTATTACAAGAGAGAAAACAAAAGAAAAGCAAGACAAGTAATAGGAGTGGAACGGTTCGACATCCCCAAAACACTTAGAGAGGCGTTGGTGCCTTCTCTTGGTATTTTAAGAGATGGTCGGCATTCCAAGTCCTGGGGATCTCCCTGCCGTCGAGATCTTCTAGTCTATATGTGCCGGGGCGAACCACTTTTGTGACCTTGTAAGGTCCCTCCCAATTCGGGGCTAATTTGCTCTTCTGTCCTGGGAACGAGATGGCTAATTTTCTGAGGACCAGGTCCCCTTCTATGAGGTCCGTACGGCGGACTCTTTTGTTGTATGCCAACTCGATCCTTCTTCGGTAGCTTTGTTGACGAATGGCAGCTCTTTCTCTGATCTCATCTATCAGGTCTAGACTTGCTCTGAGCTCTCTGGCATTTTGCTCTTCTTCATAAGCTATTAGGCGAGGAGAGGGTATTCCAACTTCTAGGGGGATGATGGCCTCGGACCCATAGGTGAGATTGAATGGGCTCTCTCCTGTGGGGGTCCATTTTGTGGTGCGGTAGTTCCACAGCACGTTGGGAAGCTGATCGACCCATAAGCCTTTGGAACATTTATCCAACCTCTTCTTAATGCCGGAGAGGATCTGACGATTAGCATTTTCGGCTTGGCCATTCGACTGGGGATGTGAGACGGAGGAGAACCTGTGTTGGATGGCAAGGTCTTCGCATAGAGCCCGGAAGGCAGCCCCGGTGAACTGGGTTCCGTTGTCTGTTATCAGGACCCGAGGGACGCCGAATCGGCAGATCACGCTCTTCCAAAAGAACTGAACAACCTTATTCTCGGTGATCGTGGCCAAGGGTTCAGCCTCTATCCATTTTGAAAAGTAGTCGATCGCCACGACTAAGAATTTGAACTGTCCAGGAGCTGGCGGAAATGGCCCTAGTAAATCCATCCCCCACATTGCAAAGGGGATCGGACTTGATAGGAAAGTGAGTGGAGCTTGCGGGAGGCGTTGGATGTCGGAGTACTTCTGACAGGAGCTGCATTGCCGAACGTGACGTTCGGCATCTCGTAGGAGAGTGGGCCAGAAATATCCGTAGTTCAACACTTTGCGGGCTAAGGCTCTGGATCCCGAATGCGCCCCGCCAATGCCCTCGTGAAGCTCTTGTAGGGCGTAGTCTGCTTGCTCGGGGGAGAGGCATCTCAGGTAAGGCCTGCCGTCTGCCTGTGTGAAAGAGCATTTATACAGGATGCCTCCGATCAGTGTGTAACGCTTGGCTCGGGTTCTCACTCTTCGAGCTTCCTTGGGGTCCTCGGGGAGGAGTCCGTCCCTTAAGAATTCGACGAGGGGTTTCATCCAGTTGTCTTCGAGCAGGACAGGTAGCGACTCCATAGAGTCGGGAGTTTCGTCCTCTATACTAGGCTTCAGAAGGACTTCTATCAAGACGGTCTGCTCGAGACCTTGAAGGGAGGAAGAGGCTAGTTTGGAGAGGGCGTCGGCCTGAGCATTTTCTTCTCGGGGGATTCTTTGGATGGGGGCTTCTTCAAACAGTGCCATGAGGCTCCTGACCTTGGCTAAGTATTTAACCATCCTTTCATCACGTGCTTCGTACTCGTCGAGGACTTGATTCACGACTAGCTGAGAGTCGCTAAAGATCCGGAGGCGTTGCGCCCCTGCATTGCGAGCCATTCCAAGGCCGGCTATGAGTTCCTCGTATTCTGCTTCGTTGTTCGAGGCCTTGAAGTTGATACGGAGGGAGTATTGGAGGCTGAAGTCATCTGGTCCTGCCAGAATGACCCCTGCCCCGCTTCCCTCATTGCAGGAGGATCCGTCCACATAAACCGACCAGACGGGTGGTCCTTTCACAGTTTGGCTGGACTCGGGGATGGTACTTTCAACTATGAATTTTGCCAGGGCCTGAGCCTTGATCGCGGTCCGAGGCTGATAGGTTATATCATGTTGGCTCAGCTCGATTGACCACTTCATAAGGCGACCTGAGGTCTCTGGCTTGTAGAGGACTTGCTTCAGCAGTTGGTCGGTAAGGACGACAACCGAGTGGGACTGAAAGTACGGGCGAAGCTTCCTTGCGGCCATCACCAGGGCGTAAGCCATCTTTTCTATTCTCGGGTAGCGGAGCTCGGCATCCCAAAGTACTTTACTCACATAGTAAATGGGCTTTTGAGCTCGGTCTTCTTCCCTTACAAGAACAGCACTAAGGGTCTGCTCAGAGGCTGCCAGGTAGAGGTAGAGGGGTTTGCCAGAAATTGGTTTGTTGAGGAGGGGAGGATTGACGAGGTAAGCCTTGAGCTGGTCGAAGGACTCCTGTTGCTGTTGTCCCCATTCAAAACCTTTAGCCCCCCTGAGTGCCTTGAAGAAGGGGAGGCATTTCTCCCCGGACTTCGAGAGAAAATGCCCTATGGCGGCCAAGCGGCCTGTTAACCTCTGAACTTCCTTTACATTCTTGGGAGGGGCCATGTCTAATATGGCATTGATTTTCTCAGGGTTTGCTTCAATTCCTCGCTGGCTGACCATGAAGCCGAGAAACTTTCCTGACGAGACGCCGAACGCACACTTGTTCGGATTGAGTCTCATATTGTGCTTCTCAAAACATCGAACGCCTCCTGAAGGTCAGTAACATGATCGGGACCTCGAATGCTTTTCACAAGCATGTCGTCAACATATACTTCCATATTACGACCGATCTGAGCTTGAAAAACCTTATTGACGAGGCATTGGTATGTGGCACCTGCATTTTTCAAACCGAATGGCATAACTCTGCAGCAATAGAGGCCTTGGTCGGTCACAAACGAGGTCTTCAGGATATCCGGAGGGAACATCCGGATCTGATTGTAGCCTGAGAAGGCGTCCATGAAGCTGAGGAGCTCATGTCCCGAGGTTGCATCAATCAGAGTGTCAATACTCGGAAGAGGGAAGGGATCCTTGGGGCAGGCCTTGTTGAGATCGGTAAAATCAATACAAATCCTCCAAGTCCCATTGGACTTTTTAACCATTACTACATTCGACAGCCACTCGGGATAGTTCACCTCTTGTATAAACCGGGCCTTTAAGAGCTTGTCCACCTCCTCTTTTATAGCTAGCTGACGTTCGGGGCGAACTTGCGCCTCTTCTGTTGAACCGGTTTGGATCCCGAAACAACGCTGAGGTGGTGGACTAAGAGCTCTTCGGAAATTCCAGGCATGTCTGCAGCTGACCAAGCGAAGAGGTCTTGGTTCCTTCGGATGCACTGTACAATGTCCGAGCATAGGGTGGACGGGAGGGTCTTGCTAACAAAGAACTTGCGAGCTGGATCCTGCTCAGAGAAGAGCACTTCCTCCAATTCAACAACCGGCTCGGATGTCGGTCGGGCAGCATCTTGGAGGATTTCGAGGGTTTCTAAGGAGAGGACTGGTCCGAGGGTAGAGGTCATGTAGCACTTACGGGCCGTTTCCTGATTGCCCCTCACTTCCCCTACTCCGGCCCGGGTGGGGAATTTCATCTTAAGATGGTACGTCGAAGGAACGACTTCTAGAGATGCTAGGCCGGGTCGGCCTAGGATTACATTGTAAGCTGCAGGGACATCCACAACCATAAAATCCATCTCCTCCGTTCGGGTAGTAGGAGTTTTGCTAGCGGTTACGTCGAGGGTAATCACCCCTTCAATAGTCACTGGCGCTCCCGTGAACCCATGGAGTGTGTAGCCGGCGGGCTTGAGTCTGTCCCGGAAGAGCTTTAGGCCTTTAAAAGCAGGGAGGAAAAGGATGTTAACGGAGCTGCCGTTGTCCACTAGGATCCTCTCCACCTTGAAGTTCGCCATGTGGAGGCTAACGACGAGTGCGTCACAATGCGGGGTGCGGACACCTTCAAGATCTTCGTCTGAGAATGTGACGGGCACTCCGAGGCCTTTGGGGGGAGGGGTGGCTCGGACCGAGTTGACTTCTCTTATAAATGCCTTTCGAGAGGAGTTTGAGGAGCCCCCTATTGGGCCCCCATGAATGAGGTGTAGGACACGCTCTTCTTTAAAATCGGGTGTTTCATCGCGCTCTGGACGCTTATTAGCCCCCCGAGGTGGAGAAGGAAGTTCGGCTCGGTCCTTTCTTACGAACCTGGTGAGCTGCCCCCTCTGGATGAGGGCTTCTATCTCGTTCTTCAGGGCCCGACAATCATAGGTGTCGTGGCCGTGGTCCCGATGATAACGGCACCACTTCTCTTTATCCCTTTTCTTGGCAGGAGTGTTCATCCTCGGAGCAGGAGGTATGATCCCTTCCTTCTCAACTTCCATTAGAATGGTAGAGACATTAGTGGTGAGGGGAGTAAACTTCTCGAATCTGGGGGGAGGTCGGCGCTGGCCGGCATTATCCTTCTGGAGCTTCTTGGCTCCTTCTTCTTCTGTTCCCTTTCTCTTAAACCCGGGGAAAGACCCCTCCATGTTGGGGCAGTGCTCGGCTTCTTCGGCCCGAATATACTTTTCACTTCGGAGGAGGAGGTCGGAGAAGTTCTGAGGAGGCTTCTTGGCGAGGGAGGAGCAGAGGTTGGGATTGAGGACATTGGACTGAAATGCTGCTGCAGTGACCGACTGGTCGAGGGATGCTATGGACCTGGCTTCAGCTGTGAACCTCTTCACATAGTCTCTCAACTTCTCACCCTTCTTCTGGTGGAGGTACAGTAGCGAGATGCTGGTCTTCTCAGTTCTACGACTACTTACAAAATGGGTGACGAAGAGAATTTCGAATTGCTCGAAGGAGAATATTGAGGAGGGGGCAAGGCGAGAGTACCATTCTCGAGCTAGACCCTTGAGAGTTGCGGGGATGGTTTTGCAGAGTAGGGCATCGGAAGCTTGGTGGATGAGCATTAGGGTCTTGAAGCTCTCGATGTGATCGACGGGGTCAGTCTCCCCGGAGTAGGTCTCAAATTGAGGAGGCTTGAAGCCGATTGGTACAGGTGCATCCATTATGGTTCGGGAAAAAGGAGGTCTGCTAGGACGAAGGGTCCTCCCTCTAAGCTCCTTTTCTCAGTCTAATTAACCCAAGCGCCTCTCCATCTCATGGAGACGACGGTATACAGCGTCGTCCCTTCGACGGTAATTAGCCGAGCCTCTAGACTCGTCTTCGTACGAGGAGAGCGGGGGCTACGACATCGGTAGCTCCTGGAGCGACGAGGACTTGGAGTACATCGGGAGTTGCTAGGAGCGCGAGGAGGAGTTGGGGATCGTCAGCGAGGACTTCGAACCGGAGGAGGAGAGGGAATCTTTGGAGCATTAGTGTTAGGACGGAGATTGAGAGCTTGCAGGACGGTCGCTTGGAACTGCTGGAACTCGGCACGAGTGATGGGTGCCTCATCGTTCCTTGGCTGTTGCCGACCTGCAGGGGAGTGTGGTCTTCTTCTGTGATGCTCGGGGGACTCTCTCCGCCCCCTTCGGATAGGGGACCTTCTATATTCTCGGCGGCGAGGAGATCGCTCATCCGGACGGTGTTGGCGGGAGGTTCCCTCTCGGGCCCGCTTTTCATTGAGATGGCGGCGAAGATCCTCGTCCTTCTGCCGGTTGAGGACGGTATTGTGGAGACCGGAAGCTCGGGGATGATGGGAGGCCATAGAGTCCGAAGAGGCGTTGTGGATGGAGACGTGGTCCGGATGGAGTGGTTGTTTCTACGGATTGGGACCCCTAGGAGGTTGCTGGTTCTGCGGAGGAGGCAGGTCCTGTTGGAGTGGGTCTTTCGCTGGAGGAGGAAGTTGCCCTTGCTGTTGAGCGGGCTGAGGAGGAACTTCCTATTGTTGATCGGGGTTGGGTCCTCGATTGGACCCTCTGGATCTGACTTTCCTAGGAGGCATGGCTGGAGGAGATCTGTTCGTGGGAAGAGGAGAGGTTGCTATTCGTTAGTTTCCCACAGACGGCGCCAATCTGTTGCCGCTAAATTTGGTGTGGGGGCAAACAGATAGTATTTGTAGATTCTTAGGGAAACTGAATAGTAAACCTGTATACCTGTTCTGTCGGAGTTTGACGCCGACTCCTGCCGTACACCTGCAAAAAGTGCGAGACACCGGGGTTGTTCCCGGCGACGTACCCTCCGATGCTCAAGTCAGTAATCAGGGAAGATTATGAAAGAGCGTAAAAACTGGAGAAAGATTGATTACCTCTTAATGGAGATGGATGGGGGGTATTTATAGGCATCTTAGGGACTGGATTAGGAATGTAATCTCCGTGATCTGATGAGGAATATACTCCTTGTAAACAGATTAGGAATGTAATCCCTAATTCCCAGTGGAAGGATAGGCATGAATCAGGGCCGTTGATTAAGATTCAATCAGGGACCCTAATTCTATCCCTCTGGATCGGGCATTCTGCTGGTTGAAACCGGCACCCGATTGAGGTGGATTCATTTGCGGGTTATTGGATCTTTGACTAGAAGATCCGGTATCCATCTCAGATCCATTGGTAGGTGAAATTACCGTTTTACCCCTGGGCTTCAAGATTCGTGCCCGATTTGGACGGTTCTGATTAAACCCTATTTTTAGCCATATCACGAAGAAATGTGTTTGTGTGAAAAGTGTGAATTATGATAAGTCTCCATGCTATGAAGTTAGATTGATTAAATAATTATGTATGTTGTTGTTAGTAAGATTGTTATTAAAGAATCCTAAAGTTGCATTCTATTTTGTTGGTTAAGTGAACATTTTGTATAAATAAAAGAGTAGTATTTGTATGAAAATGAGAGTCAAATGGCTTTAAAAAATGTGTAAATTACTATTTAATTTGAAAGAAATCCATTTAGGATTTTTTTTAGATTTATAGAGGGACAAATCACATTTTTGAAAGAAACGAGTTAATTTTATGAACTAGAGTTGCTATAGTCATATACAAAACAAATTATAGTTATTTTCCCTACGGGTGAGTCACTCTGTTCATTCTGGTCAGTAGGTGCAAATTAAAAACGTCACTGTAGCAAAAGGTCTTGGGTTCGAGTCTCTGTATGGACTCTTTATTTTTCCAATTGTGAAATTAATTCACTTCCAAGCCCTATAGTATTTAGGGCTATTAATGCCCCTACTTTACGTCTGGCGTTGTTAGCCTTTTTGGTCAGCCCCTGCGCCACAGTAACATTACTGTAGTGCAGTGCTGTTGCTGTGTTGAGCGGTTCGAAACCTGGTGTTAGCCAAGGTTTTTAATTTCCAATTTTTTGGAAAAAATGTTTTTTTTAAATGGTTTTTCTAAGTGAAATAAATTCATAAAAATTATGATAATCATTCTGAAATTAATTAGATCTTATGGAAAACTTCTATGGCTTAATTAAAAATTATAGACCAAGTTAGAGAAATTATAAGGGTATTTTTATGAGAAAAACAAAGCGATATTTAGTCCCTTTTAAGAAGTTTTTGTGAGAAGTTTTCTAAAGAAACTCACGACTTGATGCAAATGTGAAAAATTCACTTGGTTTAAATAAATGATATTTTAGACTTATGAATGTAAAGAAATAGTTGTGAGATTAAATATGTAATTCGAGACATTGTGAAAATGAAATTACCTTGTCTTTTTTATTATGGAAAATTACGCATGAATTGAAATGAAAAGAATCATGATAACTTATGAAGATTGATGAGTGTGAATACTCAATTTCTGAACATGAAATGAGATTTTGAACTAGAGGGTAGCTAAGTCCTATTACCGGCAATTGAATGAGTTATATTTGTTGAGATGAATTATTGAGATGAAAGACCAAGTTGGTCATATTGTTGATTAAGACCGGTACAGAGGAAAGAGCTAACTCTAGGGGTTGATTTCATTCATGATTCAAATAACTAAGGACTAGACACATAGTGGTGATGTGACGAAAGTGAGAGAAAAACACGAGTATGAGGGCCATCAGATTGGCGGTGTGAGAGTGATTCACAGATTGCTTGCTTGATGCGTCATGACATGGCATGAGTACTACTCCAGAATTATCGTCCCGGTGGCGATGCTTGTGGGGTATTTGGTGACTACGGGTGGTGCCATCGTTCCACGACGGAGGCTGAATTATCTATAGATTGCTTGCATGATGCATCTTGTCAGTGCGTGGGATTGCCCTCCAGATTGTCTGGACATGGGCTCATAATTTATAGAACATCTAGGATACTTACCATAGTTACCGTAGTAGTTTAAATCATGGCGAGTAACTGAACCCTACAAGATGAAGTACGATTAAGGGCTTGCCCTCGGACCTATGTAGTATGGGATGCCGAGCAAGTGCGCATTAGTATCATGTAATATAAACAACTGCATTAAGGACTAAGTGCACATCACAACACGACATCTATAGGATAGTCCCTGTAGTTTGCTTGTGATAAGTGTGTGTTTGTTAAGTAGGAGAAAATTGATATTTAATATCCTTGCATCAGTTGAATGAACTGATGAGCCCACAGTTTCTGTGCAGGAAAAAGAGATTGACAAGATTAAAGTATGCATGCTGCTTAAAGAATGTTTCAAGTGTTGTACAGTTTATTCATGAAATTATTGTAAATTGCTTCCGCTGTTTAAATGTAACTCAAGATGTAACTCTGATGTAATAAAGTTTTAATTTCCTTTTAAAATTGTACAAAGAGAAGTGAAAAAATCCTGTGGAACTTCGAATTTAGTCTGTTTTGGAATTCGTGGTGTTACAACAATGGCTTCACAATCGGTTCTAATAGTTATTTCTTCATTGGAAATAATTAAGAGTTCAAAACTATCTAGTGCATAAGAAATCGCTAAAAGTTCACAATCTATACTGTTAATATTACCTTTTTCTTTATATTTTCCGCTAGCATACCTATATATTTTTTCAAAATCTTTTTCTGCATATGTCTTTGGTTTCGCAATAAGGGTAGCTCCCTAGCCCATATTGCAACCATCTGTTTCAATGATTAAATAGTCTGTATCTAAAGGTAAACTTAACTTAGGAAATTCTTTTACTAAAGCTTTAATTTGTTGAACTATTTTTATGTCTTCTTGATTAAAGTATCTTTGTCCTTTTTGTGATGTCTTAGCATATAGTGGTCCCACAATTTTTCCTGAACTTTTTATAAAAGATCAAGCATAATTGACTAATCCCCAAAAACTATTGTATTTGTTGCAGGCCTTCTAATTTATCTGGAAACTCTATGGCTTTCTGGGCTATATGTGGTTGGAGTCTAATTTGTCCTTGGCCTATGATAACTCCAAGGAATTCCATCTGGGGCTTGAACAATTGCATCTTCTTTTTACTAATAATAATACCACGATTAATGAATTCTGATATAATTATCTGCAAATGACCTCTGTGTTCTTGTCTGGTCTTATTAAAGACAAGAATATCATCTATATACACGACATCAAACATTTTATGGTTAAGGAATACATCGTCCATTTTCCTTTGGAGTACTAAATACAGGTGCATTCTTAAGCCCAATGCCATTACTAGTCATTCAAAGTGTACTTTTGGACATGTAAAATCTGTCCACTCTAAACTATCTGGATGCATTTTTATCTGCCAGAATCCAGATTTTAGGTCAAACTTACTAAAAATATTACACCCTTGAGTTTGATTAATTAATCAGGTTTTATCGGAAATATCATATGCATCATCTTTTGTATTATCATTTAATCTTTTATAGTTAATAACCATTCTACTCTTTTCTCTTACTATCTCACTATATTTTCTAAAAATAAAGGTTGTCGATCTATGAGGACTCTCTGATTTTCTAATTACTTCTAGCTGTAATAATTCTGAAATATGCATTTTAAAATCTTCTATATCTTGGTTTGTGGCATTAATTTTTCCCGTTCTAATTTTATATTCAGGATTTATTATATCTAGTTTATGAACTACCTTATCTTTTTTCCAATATTTTAATATCTCTTCACCCATTATGCCTAATTTTTCTATTTTCGAAATTAGTTGTTCTATGTCTTGTTCACTGACTAGAGTGTAATATGCCTGCTCTAAATTGACATAGTCATTACTAATTTCTATCCCTTCTTCAAAATCTTCATTTACACTTTCTGTTACTTCTTGTAATTGACATTGTCTTTCTTTTGTGCATTTATATTCTATTTTTTGTTTTCTAGTTCTTCTATTTTCCTGGTCACATCATTTATATATATCGGTGTAAAATTTGTGTGCCATTGTATTTGTAAATAATCTTTGCTAACAAGTATACTATCACTATCTTTCAAAAGGAAGCTTAAACCTAATATTAAATCTACTCTCAAATCAAGAGGTCTGACCCAAGTACTTTCTTTTGGTAATGTGTATTATTTGCTTTCTTTACAATTTGTTTTAAATCTAATCTTACTATTGGGTGCGAGTAAACTATCATACAAATAAATCAGCCCATCAATTTGTTGGGCTCCTATTACATTCCATTCTGAGCTTTGACAATATACCTAATAGGTATTAGATCTTGATTTATAATTCAATTACTACATCCTGTATCTATTAATGCTAAACATTTAATCTCATAATCTTTTATCATGACTACATACCATACTTTTAAAGTTTTTAGGTCTTCACTATTACATATTTGAACTAATTCATTTATTTCTTCAATGTATAATGGATATTCTATTACCTGTTTTCCTTTTTCTAACTTATTTTCAATTACTTCTATTTTATCGTATAATTTTTTTTGTGTATCTTCTAATTCTTTATCCTTTGCCTTAATGTTTTTAACTCCTCTATATGTATCATTGTGCGTGCTACTAATGGACTGAAAGTCATTCCAAATTTCTTTTCTATGCATTTTATGCATCATTCTTTATAACACTTTGAACATTTTGTTCTATTTTCTTTGCTAGGATACCGCTTACATTAAGAACATGGTGCACTGTCCATGCCTGTATTTATTTTTCAGTCATGCTTACAAGGATCTTGACAAGTCTGCAAAATATAAATCGAGTATTTCTAATGGAGGTGCAAACCTGTCAAAATCATTTGCTTGATCTTCCACTTGAATTCTATAACATTCATTAGGATATTCTACAGTAATAATCAAATAAATGGATTCAATGTCTGAAACAGTTTCATCAATATTAATAAGATCTTCATTAGTACATTCTACTAATGTACTATTTTTGTCATATCTATTGATACGCTTAGGACAAGTTCTACTCATGTGTTCTGGGCTTCCACATGTGAAGCATTCCAATCTATTTTTGTATAATCTATTTGGTTTAAATTTCCTTACATGTTTTTGTGGGTCTAGATTAGATTTTCTTATATTTGATTTTCTTAAATAATATTTATTTTTCCTATATCTTGAATCTTCTTTGTTGTATTTTTTCTTATATGTCTTAAAACTTGATTCTCATATCCGTAGATTAGAGGTGAATAAATTTATCGACAAACCATAATCTGAATTTTTTAATTGCTTATGAATCTGAATTTCTGTACATTTTTCTTTTAAAACATTAATAATATGTTGAATTCTTTATCTTATAGACCATGTATAATTTGGATTAGTAACTACACCAGGCTCTGTCTTCCATCTTTCTTTCTACTCCTAAAGCACCGGGAAGTTTTTAAACAATTTATCACCTAGGTCTTGATTAAAAGCATTTCCCAAAATGCAGGTATAGTAAAAATAATCAATAAGAAACTTCTTAATATATTTCCATTTATATAAACTCAATTTCTCTAAGCTTCTAATAGCATCTCTCTGTAATCCTATATGGCATGAGTTAGGATCTCTCCTGTTACTAGACTTTGAATTTTATTAACAAAATTATAAGGATTGGGTCCTAATGATAATAAGGCATTATAGTCTGAAATCTGAATATCTTTTTATGCTTCCCACATCGCCCGTACACTTTCTTCTAGGAATGTTTCTAGGTATTTATACATATCTTCAGCTTGTAGGTATAAGGATGTTCGGTAATAGTCTTTTATTATCGTATCTTTCCAAACATCTAAGATGTTTGGCCCTGATTGGGGGTCATTGGCTGCTAAATTAAGAATTTGAGCCTCTCCCTTGGCTTGAAATTTAATCAGTTGTTCTAACGGCTGTCTTTCACCTCTACTTTTATACTTGTTCTCAGATTCTCTATAATCACTAATTCTTATCCTATGTGGATTACCACCTGTATGTGTAACTACCCCTGGTAAAGGAACTGTCCTGCTAAATGGAGATGGCGACGTAGCTTCTTCTGTTGTAGAGGATGATTATACTGTTTCTGGCAAGTCTTTCTGGTATGAAATATCTGATACATGTGTTAAAGTATCGTCGATTTCTTCTTGAATTATTCCTATTCTAATATTTTTCTCATTATCATAATATAGGTATTCCTTTTCTCCAATAAATTTATTCCTAAATCGGTATATTCTAGTTCTAATAATTATTCTTGGGATAAATCTGTTGTAACATCCTGTAAAATCGAGTTATGAAAATTTTGCCCCACGTGTGTTACACACATGTATTTTTTACTATTACATGTAATATCTGTAATATTATTATTATAAATATTGTATGTATTGCGTATTTCGATTATTTATAAATATTTTATGTTCTCTTGAATTTATTTTGTATTTGAATTTATTTTATTTCTCCCTTTTGAGCCAACTTAAATATTAATCTTAAACTTTGTATTTTTACGTGCATTGCACGTGCTTTCAATACACATGTCAATTATTTTTTATGAAATCAATAAAATGTTTATATTCATATTTTTGGTGCTTAAATTTAATATATAAAATGTTTGATTTTGATCATTGGTAGAATTAAGTTAAGCCCACTTATAATAAATAAATGTGCTACACACATAAAATCCTATACTCTCATATGCATGTATGAAATTATACAAACTCGTGCACAACCCCACACTCCAAATGGCCGGCCAAGTCTATATGAAGGAAAAGGAAATTTTAAATTATGTTAAGGGGGTAATGGGTGGTTACATTTGCATCATCGGTAGTTAATATGTTTCGTAGATAAAAAGCCCTCATTCATTTTCTCCTCCCCCATTCATTCAAAAAAACAAAACAAGAAAAGAAAAGAGAAGCAAGGTATCCCGGTTATTTTTCTCTGAGGGGGGAGTTGCATTTTTGGAGATTTACAAGGGAGATGGTTTGGAAGTATGCTAGGAGCATCGATTGCTAGGAATTCATCGATTGGGTGAGCGTTCCTTAACTTTCTAATTTGTTCTTGTTAGAATTGCATGCTAGATAATCTATATAAATTGAGTATTCATGCATAGATTATGTTTTGATTGTTGTTAGATTGTGTGTTGTTAGTTAATTGTGTGAAAGTACGATATGACTAACTTAGAAACATTTTTGTGGTTGTTGTGCTGAGTTTCAGTCTCACTTCAAAAAATCATTTCTTTTTATCCAGATAGAATCAGAAGCTAAATTTTTTATAGGAGTACCCCGTATATGTCAAGAACATCTCCTAAAAATTTCATAATATTTGTATGTCGTTTACTATTTTAATAAAATCCGAACTTAGGACAGGTTGACAGTTTGGCTAGTTGCCGGAAATTTGTATACCTTTGGATTTTGATCATTTCAGCATCTTATATGCAATTATTTTAGGATAATCAAAACTAAGAATTTGAAGTAGACTCATTAACCTTTATTTAGAGTCTAAGAAATCAAATTTCCATGAAGTATGGAATTTTAGGTGATTTTTATATATAGCAGAAGCTGCATTTTTCGGATTCTGAACCTACTGATTTGCAAATGGATTTTGACAAATTAACTGTGGTTATATTTAGATGTTCTTAACTAAAATTTTTTAGTAGACTCATTTAGGTTTCATATGAAATAAAGAAATCTATTTTCTTATAAGTATCTTAATTTATATAATTTTTGCAAGACTATTGAGATGCTATCCAAAAATAGTTTTTTTTTTTTTTTTTTTTTTTTTGAAGAAAAGGTACTATCCAAAGATAGTTGAACTCTCAAATAGTGGATTCTATATATATGTTGTTACCTTGAAAAGAAGTTGATAGAGAAATAGGTTTGGAGTATTGGTTAGTGCATGTGGCTTAGGACCTTTGAGATTGCAAGTTTGATTCTTGGTGATCTCGAATTTGGTTGTATTTACTGTTTTTGAGTATATTGGAAGTATAAATTGATTTTTGGAAAAATATTTTGTAATTTGTACAAACATTTTTGGGTTAATTTTTCCCATTTAGATAAAGAATTAAACACATATTTGGTAATTGGATTTGAAGAATTTGAATAGAGATGATTTTAAAGGATATTAGTATATTGGAGAATTAAGATTTGATGGAAATTGGTGCAGATGTTTTGGATTAAATTCCAGATTTGAAAGAACAATTTTTAGTACCGATTTTGGTAATTTTAATTGAATTGTTAGAACAGAGATGATGTTGATTGAACTGAGGCGTTTGAAGTCCTATTGTTTTAGTTTAGAAAGTTTTATCTAGTTATTTGAAAATGACTAGTTGGATGGAATGAATAAGAGATAAATTGAGTATACGAATGAATTGAATTTTAATTGATTATAATAGTGGTTATGGATAACCTGGAAAGTTTATGAACTTTTGAATGTGTGGATTCTAGAGGCTGAGCGAGACCTAAAGTACTGGCAAATTTGTGATTTTGAAAGTTTGAGAAATGGTCAATATGGACCTGAATTTTCGGTGAGTGAGTTTAAGTTCGGCGGGGTAAGCTAGCTCTAGGCTATAAAAACTATAATTGAATTAAGGACATGCACTAGAAAAAAGAAGATGTGATGAGACATGGGCAAATATAAGTGGGGCATCTCTATATAGTCGGGTGGTGTATTCTGGGACTATAGATTCAGCTGGGCGGTGTACTCCGGGACTGTAATTGCTGTGCAGAGCGAGACGAGCCTTAATTAAATCTGGGATTATGAATGATCCGGCAGTGTACTCCGGGATCACGAAAAGTCGGGCGGATAGGGGGAGGATCTCCAGCATATTCTAGGCTAGAGCGGCACTTGCGGGATGTTTGCACGACGATGATTCGGTATAGTCGGGCGGTGTACTCCGAGGCTGGAATCCATACTCGTGGGACGTCTGAACCTTGTTTTTGTTACCGTAGTAGGATTTCATAACGAGGGATTGAACCCTATAATAAGGAGTACGTTAAGGGCTTGCCCACGGACCTATGTAGTATGTGATGCATAGAATCCGAACAAGTGTGCATTAGTGTGCATTGGATGCATTTGTTGCTTTCTTGGATACTTGTTTTATGTCATTGTTTTATTCATTTTGATTTCTGTTTTAAGGCATACACTTACACTTAGATTAGATTTACTTTTTGTTTTTTATTTATCTTTGTCATCATTGCTTTTGTTTTGTGCATCAAGTTTATGATTGTTAAAGTTGAGGATCGTTGTATTATAGCATTTTGCCAATTATATGGAACTGACGTGCCCGCAGTTCTCAAGTTTTGCAGGACTTGGATTAGCGAGTGGCGTGGGCATGAGTTTGGTGTTCAGGGATGTTACAAGATTGAAGATTTTGGCGATATAAGTTGTATTATATATATATTTTCCTTTGTGCATTGTAAAGAACTATTTGGATTGAAAAAAGTTTTAAGTTCCTTGTATTTGTGTATGAAATTGAAGTAAAGATCCTGGTTGTGCTACGAATTACCAATTTTTGAAATTCGGGGGGTTCATCTATCATTCCTAATTCCTTAGGATATAGAATCTTATTAGTTTCTATTGTTTCAACTCATCTATCTCTATATCTTGCATACTTCTATTTTCTTGTGGAACATAATCTGTAAACCTTATGCTTGTTCATTCTTGGCTATCTTGGTAAATTAAGGAAACTTGTGGGACTATTGTTCTTGAGGGTTCTAAAAACTTATCTATATTCTAGTCTAATCCTGCATGTCTCTCAGAATTATACTCTAAAGGTTTAATCATTTTTATGCCTTTACTATTAGAACACACATAGGCAAAAGGGGAAGTACCAAGTAGGGGTAATACACATAAAAATTTACACCGCACACACTCTAGTCTTACTTGTTGCCCTTTCATTACCAATTTGGTTTGGACAAATTGTAGATTACGTAGAAACATTAGAAGACCTATTGGACGTATTATTTAAAGAACATGAAATAAAAAGAGGATTAGAAGAATATTTTTCTAATAGCAATATTAAAAATTTGCGAACTTCCTAGAAAAAAATTAAAATCAATCCCCCCCCCCTATCCAGTAAATTATTCTAGAATAGAATTTCTAGATTTAGAAGTTAGTTCAAAACATATAACTATAACTAGCATAGATAAGCATAAACTTAAGTGCAATTTTGACAAAGTTGAGAATATTAGACACTTATTTCATAGTCAAGTTGAGAATACTATTAACTATTATAGACTTGCTTATTAATTTAGGTATACAATTAGACCATAACCAAAATAAGAATTGTCATCTTTGGGATTGTAGCACCCCGAATTTCTAATATGATATCTCAGAAATACGTGGCACAATTCTCAGCATCAACCTCAATTGTAATAGTAAACATAGACAAAACACAGATTTTTTTTTCAAATTTTATTACATTAACTCTTTACAAAGCACAGCGGAAAAACAAACACATTGAATTACAAATTCTTTCTTTTACAACACAATCTTTTACAATTTACATAAGCCATAATATCTATCTAGCATAAGCATCCAAATTCCAAGCTATAAGTACTTACCTGTAAAATATGAGGCTAGAGATAACCCTAACCCCCAAAACTACAGGAGTCAGCCATAACGGTGTGAGTGACATAAATATAAATGCAACATAAATAAAACATAAGGCATAGAGTCATAAACAACATGCATTAACAACAAGAATAAATGAACAAGAATTAACAATAAATAAAATATGAAAACATCAAGTGAAACGAGACTAAGTGTCGAGTGTAGAAAATCAAGAAACAACATGCATGAAAACAAGTCAAGAAAATATAAATACTATATGCTGACTCTCTAATGCATACTTGTCGGATTCTATGCATCTCACTCTACATAGGTCCGGTGCAAGCTTTTATCGTTCTCCACTTGATAGGGTTTAATCTCCCGTTATGCAACTGATCCTACTACGATGACTATTATGAGATATAGATAAACTGTGAGTATTAGCCCATGCCTCGATAATTCTGGAGGTCAATCTCTATCCACAGATAATTCCGGAGACTACTTCATTCATACCTGGAAATCTTTGAGAATACCCCACACTACAAGCTATGGCGCCTCATCACACGAATACCCCATAAGTGTCACCTCGACCCCGATAATTCCAGAGATAATTCCCACACTGCAGGTAATTCCGGAGATTATTTCACTCACACCTCGATAATTCTGGAGATTATCTCACACCGCAAGCCATACTGAGGTCCATGACCCATGTTCTCATTTCATCATATCACCACCAGTGCCTGTCCTTATTTTGTTAAGTTAATTAATTATTTATTAGATTTCGAATCTCTTAGAGTTTGTGTACCCTACTGGGCTTAACTCAACTGAACAACAACCAAAATCTCAACCGCTGGTAGCTAAGGCCCCACTCAATCTCTAAAGACTCATAACTCAACCATCAATACTAAAACTTTCAATAAAACTCATAAATCCATCGCCAAAACGATTATATGAAGAAAACTTCTTAAATCAACAAAATCCAAACCTATATAATGTACTCATAAAATTCCAGAATTCAAATAAAATATTAATTCCATTAAATAATATAAAACCATATTTTGAAATTGTAGGATATCACAAAACATCAATTCTTTTGAAAACACATATAACTCACTTAATAAGGTCATGAGAATACTTTTAAAACTCTGTTATAAATAAAATATAACTTTCTGTACAATACTGTAATCCGTAGTAAAAACATTATCTAAAATAGTAGATTAATAACTCACAATATCGAAGAATCAATCGTTTAAGGAAAACATCAGAAAACTCGAAAACCCATCAGCCAGAATAATGACAGTCGAATCTCGCAAATGGCCAGTCTACTGTCCTGTGAAAATTCGAAAACTCAGGAAAACCATCAGTCAGGACAGTGACAGTCGGCTATTGAGCATGGTCAGTCGATTGTCCTGCGAAAATCCAAAATTCAAGAAAACCTGTAACGCCCCGAATTCCAAAATACACTGAATTCGAGATTCCACAGGATCTTTACACTTCTTTCGTACAATTTTACAAGGAATTTAAAACTTTTCACTTTACATTAGAGTTACATGAAAACTTTACACTTTACATTTTACAGCGGAAGCATATATCACAATAATTTACATGTAATGACAGCGGAAAAAATTTACAACATTATACAAAGATACAACAATGAATAATCGATAAGCATCAGTTCTCCTTTAATCTTTATCAAGCCATTTATCCTGCATACAAAACTGTGGGTACGTCAGTTTATTCAACCGACGAAAATTATACACGGCCATCCTCTCTATGCCGGAAACAGTATAACGATTCTCATTTCTTAACAAATCACAAACTTGTTCACAAACAAAGCTAAAGGGACTATCCTGTTGATGTCGTGTTGTGATTGTGCACTTAGTCCTTAATGCAGTTATTATATTATATGACACTAATGCACACTTGTTCGGATTCTATGCATCCTATACTATATAGGTCCAAGGACAAGCCCTTAATCGTACTTCATCTTATAGGGTTCAATCCCTCGCCATGGCTTAATCCACTACTGTAACTACGGTAAGTATCCTAGATGTTCTATGAGTTACGAGCTCATGTCCAGACAGCCTGAAGGAAAATCCCACGTCATGTCACGACGCATCGTGAAGACAGCCTGTGGTCAATTCAGCCTCCGTTATGGGACATGACTCCACCCGCAGTCACCAAACACCCCACGAGCGTTACCACCGGGACGATAATTCTGGAGCAGTGCTCACGTCATGTCACGACGCATCGTGAAGACAGCCTGTGAAACACCCTTACACCGCCAATCCGATGGCCCTCATACTCATGTTTTTCTCTTACTTTCATCACGTCTCCACTATGTATCAAATCCTTAATTTATTAGAATCATGAACAAAATCAATTCTCTAGAGTTAGCCTCTCCACTATACCGGTCTTAATCATTCATTCAACATGACCCAAACCTTGGTCTTTCATTTCAAATTTCATTTCAATTCCTTTCTTTTCAATGCCTGTGTGAGACTTAGCTACCCTATAGTCCTCAACTTCAATTCACAATTACCAAGAATTGAGCCTTTCACGCCCATAAGTTTATTTTTCATAATTACATCAGATTTTCCTTGTCATGTTCATATCATTCCAATCGTAAAATTTTTCATAAATAGAATATTTCATTCATGTACAATATCATGCAAGAACAGATAAGAATTTACTTTTCTAAATTGTCACAACAGAACTTCATTCATCTCTTTCAACAGTAAGGTACACATTTTTTTATAATAGAGGAATTCTAGAAATCTGAGATGTTGTAAAAGAGTCTGGACAGTCGACTCAAAAATATATCCAGTCGGCTGTTCAGCCAAGGAAAATTATTCAAGAAGCGTTCGGAATAGTCGACTGCTGCACAAGACCAGTCGACTGTTCCACGATGTTTAAAACTCCAAATTATCTATTACGTGGCAGTCGACTGTTACTCAAACCAGTCGGCTGTTCTGCATGGTTTTGATTCGAAAACTTTTAATGTTCAGGACAGTCGACTACTACATCTGTTCGGTCGACTGATCAGAGTTAAATTTCGAATTAAGGAAATATTTCTTCCTTCTGCCTTTCGATTGGCACACAGCACTTTTATTAAACTGCAGTATGTTCAATATCGATACAAACATGCAATTTTATCCGGTTACCATCATCATAAACATAGTTTACAATTTAATGTAGAAATTCCCACAACTAGTATTTTATTCACACAATCACGATCTCTAACAACCCATTTTTCCTTTACTCATTGTTTGTCTACGGAGATGAATATTAACTCCGAATTAGCATGCTAGATTAAAAGTCAAGATAATGACACACATTAAACATATCATTTCATGGAGTTTCGAACTGTATATATACATTTCATCAGACCAGTCGACTGTTCGACATGATCGGTCGATTGCACAGATGAATTCCAGTTTCTCAAAATGTCTTTAGTTCTTTTCCATTCATTTAAATTTTCAGCATGGAAGATTTTAATATAATAATCTTTCTATCAATCCAATTTTTCACACGCAGAATGACAATTCAATCTCAATCCTAGCATGATTTCTATTCTAGAAGTTATGAGAAACACCCACCTTTTTGAAGAAATAAAGCGAAATCCCTTAAAGCTTCCTAGTTGCGATGTACGTCTCCTCCTCTTTGCTCCTTGTCAGAAACCGAGAACTCTTCATGTAGTGATGGCCGGCCTCCAAAGGAACACTCACACTCAACTCACACTAATATGTATCTTCTATAATATTTTCTCTTCTTTCAATAGATTACTAGTGTAAAATACAAATAGATGGAAGGGGTATTTATACTAACTTTGAAGTAGATTGGAAGGCTAGGATTTAGTAGATAGTTATAGAATGGAGGGCTAGGATAGGAGTAGGAGTTATAGTAACCACCCACACATCAAGTAACTACCCATGTGCACAAACCCACTCTCCATCATTCAAACCCATATCCGGCCACCAAGAATTGGTGTGCATTGCACGCTACATGCTTCGCACGTGCCACCTAGTCCCCATATTAAAACTTGTACAATTTTAATTAATCAAATTGTTCACTATTTGTCTCTACATGACAAGTATGAGCCCTTTAATTGATTAATTAAATTGTGGGCTTCATAAATAGTGGGCTTAGGTTGTGGGCCAAGACAACCAAATCTATAATTAGTTAAAGTGGGCTAAAATAAATAAATAGTATTTTTTGGCTTTAGAAATAAGCTTTTAGAAAAATAAATGAAAATGATTGTTCATACAAAAATGAGATTCTTATAAATAGTATGTACATGAAATTTGCACGTGCACAACACGTGAGAAAAAAAATAAAAATAAAAATAATTAAAATAATATTTTATTAAAAATAAAATTCGGGATATTACAAAACCGACAGTCGATTGTCGACTTCAGTTCAAAGACGAAGCAGTCGACTGTTATTGCAAACAAAATTTGAAATTCAGTAACTGACCAGTCGACTTTTGACTTTAGTTCGGTCGACTGTCAACTATAGCAGGTTGCAGTTTGAAAATCTGTGCATGTTTTAAATTAATACGACGATAAAACTTTGTAAAACCAAAATTAAACTTCCTGAGATGTTCAAATATAACTTGTATAACATATAGGAGTTTATAAAACAAATCAAAACATATCAAGATCTCAAAAGAGTAAATCTTTCACAAAATCTTTCAAAATCAACAATATATATATATATATATATATGTATGTATGTATGTATGTATTCAAATACGGATTTAAGCATCAGTTTTGATATTAGAATTCACCAAATAAGAGCAGTATATAGTTCAATTCAACTCAGTATCGAAACAAATCAAATATCAATCGAAAACTTCATAAAAATCACAAAACCCAATTTTGGCTTGCACAAAAACTGACCCGAAGCACACCTCCTTTTTAATACTCAAAACTTGATATTTTTGACCCAACAAATCCTCTTATAACTAGTTATACACATACCCAATCACTTACATCAGTTAATCCATGAATATGTGTAACTATAACATGCGAACAATCAAGTTTTATCCATCGAAAAAATCAAGAACTAAACAACATATGCATACACACAGTAAAGTTCATTCTTAATCAATTTTTGTTTACTTTCATACAACAATGTCATACAACTCAATATATGAGTTCAAATCAGCAACAATATGATCGAAAACATCCTACCCATGATTTCTATTAGGTTCTTAGCAATTCTCAAGTCATCAATTAGGGTTTTCAATCATCAATAGTATAGTTTCATGAAAAGATTCAATTTTTGATTCATCTACTCATCAAAATTCATCATATCTTCATACCATCATCTAACATGCTTCCTAATAGATAAACCATCACATACAACATGCTTAGAATAATAAGAAAATAAACATATGTCACTCACCTTATTAAAGAATCAACAGAAGATAATAAAGAAATAAGAAAATCCCTCATTTCGCAAGAAAACCAAGATCCTCGCTTTAAAACTCCAAGAAAATAATAATAAGAAATCCCTTTGTGTTGTACAGCAAAGAGACGGCTGCACCCCACCCTATATAGGCCAGGATTTGGGTATCTAGGGTTTTGAATAGACTTGTAAAATACCTTCTTTAAATATATCGTTATATATATAGATTCCTATACTTGGAAATTAAATAAAACCATATTAATTGAGATTTAAAAACAAAAAAAACTACCCTACTATCAGCTGGCACTATTTTGAAAACACAGACATAAAGAAATTGTACTTTTTTCCCTCTAAGTGGTAATTTTGCAAAAAAGACAATTCTTTATCAAAACTTACAAAATAAACCAAATTTATTAAAAAAAAGTAAAATCTTTACCGCTGAGTTGCCTAGGCATCATGCCAAGCCCAAAAATCTGAAATTCTGGAGTTTTCACTCAAAGTGGTAATTTTGCACAAAAGTCCATCTTTTTGTAATATTTGCAAATATGTCCAATAATTATCAGAAAAATATAGAAAATTCACAAATAATATATAATAATAATTAATGAGTTTTTCCAAAATATTTTTTGACTTTGAACTTCCTAAAAAAATATTTGCACGTGTTTTGTACGTGTAAAAAGGCAAATTTCAGAAAATGTTTATTAAATCACCAAAAAATATTTTTAATTCATTTATTAATCTTAAAAGCATTATTTAAAAAAATTTTGGGGTATTACAGGGATACCTTATTAACAGCTATTAAAGAAAAGAATCCGGTATTAAAAGATATATCTAACAAGTTAGATTATATTAAAAATCAAAACATTATTAAATTAGAAAAGCATGCTAAACTAGAACATTTACCCAGTAAAAAAGACATATTAGACTTAAATGAATATTTAAATCATAATAAACCAAAAGAAGTTGAGGTAGAGACTAAAAGGCTATTAGAAGTAAGAACTTGCGCTCCGATACTACAAGAAATAACAAAAGAAAATAGGTGTTTATTAGAAGAATTAAACATATTTCACTTAGTTAATGACTGATTCCTATAGCGAAGTTTTTGATTATGTAAAAACACTTCAAGAAGTAGACAGTTATAGTACATATATCCCTCAATCCCAGTCAGATAAGATAATTATTAAGCAAAATAATACAATTATAAGACTATTAGTTAAATTACACCAGAAGTTAGATAATATTCAACAACCAACTTTGTCTGGGATACAAAGTTAGATAATATTATGGCAGATAAAAATTCATCCAGATAGCATAGAGTGGACAACATTTCCACGTCCAGAAGGACACTTTGAATGGCTAGTAATGTCATTTGGGCTTAAGAATGCACCATCAGTATTCCAAAAGAAAATGGATGATGTATTCCTTAAGCACAAAAAGTTTGTTGTCGTGTATATAGATGATATTTTTGTCTATAGTAAGACCAAACAGGAACACAGAGTACATTTGCAGATAATTATATCAGAATTCATTAATCATGGTATTATTAATAGTAAAAAGAAGATGCTATTATTCAAGTCCCAAATAGAATTCCTTGGAGTTATCATAGGCCAAGGACAAATTAGACTCCAGCCACATATAGCTCAAAAAGCCTTAGATTTTCCAGAAAAATTAGAAGGCTTGCAACAAATATAGCAGTTTTTGGGATTAGTCAATTACGTTCGACCTTTTAAAAAAATTTAGGAAAAATTGCTTGACCACTATACACTGAGACATCACAAAAAGGACAAAGATACTTTAATCAAGAAGACATAAAAATAGCTCAACAAATTAAAGCTTTAGTAAAAGAATTGCCTAAGTTAAGTTTACCATTAGATACAGACTATTTAATCATTGAAACAGATGGTCGGAATACAAGTTGGGGAGCTACCCTTATTGCGAAACCAAATAAATATGCAGAAAAAGATACTAGAAAAATATGTAGTTATGCTAGCGGGAAATATAAAGAAAAAGGTAATTTTAGCAGCATAGATGCTGAACTTTTTGCCAATTCTTCTGCGATAGATAGTTTTGAACTCTTTATTATTTTCAAAAAAGAAATAACTATTAGAACCGATTGTGAAGCCATTGTCTCCTTTCTCACTAAGATGAATTTAGATGGTAAAAGAAGCTCTCGACGAAGATGGTTAAACTTTATAGATAAATGTCTTAACATAGGAACCCGTATTCAGTTTACCTAAATTAAAGGCATACATAATAATCTAGCAGACACTCTTAGTCATCTTCTTTATCAGACTGCGCTCGAAAGCGTGGTGGCACCACCCAACAATTTTGCCAATTTTGTTTCTCTAACTCAAGATTTTTTGATTTTCTTTGTATATGTTCAATAGAGTCCTTTCAAGCAAGTATTAGCCATATTACAGATAAAGAATTTTTGTATTTCTTATCTCACTATTTTGAATATAATACTCGAGAAGGGCAACTTAGACGGCTTTTAAATACTATTAGACTTAGAGAATTACACCTAGATTCATTTCAATATGAACATTAAAATCTTTAAATCATTATTTTGATCTTGCTCATGATTTTGTGCAGATGGGGAGACCGCCACCACAACCAGGCAATCCTGAAATAAATAGCTTTTCCTTTACTCAGAACCAGAACTTTTTACAGAGACCAAGGCAAGAACGCCTTAGATTTGGTAACCAAAAATTAATTGTTTTTCCAAATATTAATATTTCTTTTAAAAAAATTTCACATATTTCGGTAAATAAAGAACAAAAATGTATCCTAGATAACCTTTGGATAGCATTTAATAACAAAGACCAGAAATACCTTTTGGCAGCAATGAATTCTTTATCAGAGCTTTTTAATCAGACTCAGAGAAACTATAAGTTTTATGTAGTATTAAAAGGCAATTTAGTTGTTGTTTTTCATACTTGGATAGAGGTTCTAGACATTATAAAGGATTTTAGAGATCCCTTATATAAGGGTTTTAATAATTTGTCAGAAGCTTTAGACGTAGCTAGAAAGCATTTAGGTATGAACTATTTTGTTTCACCATCCCTGAGAATTGTATATGAGATTCCATTAGAAAATTCTGTAACCAGTGATAGCAAAGGAAAAATTTTATTCTGCGACTTGCAATGGCAAGAACAGTTAGGAGGCTTAATGAAAATATTAATAGTCTTATACAAGAGAAACAAAAATCATATCAGAAAGTTGCATATTTACAAAAAGCCATGTTTAAGAAAAGATTTTCACAACAGACTATTCCTTCGGTCTTAAATCAGAAAGATGAGATGGGTATTCATTCCCCTCTGAATGAAGAAACCAATAAAATTGGGTCCAAAATACCAATAGCTAGGCTTGTGCAAATGGCAACCGGTAAAGACCAATCAAATCCATTGACGGCTGTGCCTTTGCCAAATAGCTATGACAAAGGGAAATCCGTTATGACAGACCATGATGAACAATATCAAGAAGACTGCTTTAGAATTGAACAGATACTCCAGAAGATAGAAAATTATCAGAAGAATCCAGAAAAGAATCCAGAAAGGAAGAAGATAAAACTAAAAAATATAAAGAAGACACTGCAACAAATGATAGAGGAACAAGTGGCTAAAGCCTTAGATTTTTTTTTACTAAAAGGTGAAAGTAGCACAACAAAAGATATGATAGAAGATAAAGTGGTTGATAAAGTGCATGGAACGAAGAAAAGAAGACCGGTCATAAGACGATTCGATTAGTGGAGACAATGAGCCAGATTCCCCATTATCCTAAGATTTTGTGGCTCTTCATAATCTTGACACGTAAAAGTAGATTCCCATATAATGGAGCACTAAAAACAGACAGAATGAAGCCACTTAAAAAGATAAAGAATTCTTCCCACTTTCAAAAAAGTGTGGACAGAGTGATGCCACGTAGAAAGGGATAAGAAGACTCCATACTCATTCTGGCCTATATAAACCCAAGCATGGAGACAGTCCAAGGCAATTTGAAGCAATCCCTCTCTCTTTCGTCGAGTCCTCCTATTTCCTTATGTCCTCAAAAATCTTTCTTTTGTAATATACTTGTAATCACGGTGTGTAATCCCAACTCAGGTCTCTACAAGACCTCCTTGTAAGTTTTCTTTCCCTTTTAGGGATTCCTAAAAGGGAAAACCCTTAGATATGCATGTTTATATCCCCCTTAATGTATAATATAATGTATACTATAAGAAGTTTCAATATATAATTTAAGAAAGTTTTTCTTTAGCATGTTAAACCCGGTCTCATGCTTAGTTTCCTTCAATTATGCATATATCATAATAACATAGTTAGAACCTAAGGAGTTCCTAATAATCGTGAGTATAGGTAAAGAAGGCCGAGAGTATGAGAGGAGGCCGTGAGTGTGCCATAAGGGAAAAGTGATTAAGTTTGGCTGAGAAGTTGAACATGGCTTGGCTCACCTTGATATGTCTTAAATGGGAGGTCCGAGATGAAAAAAAAGGCAATAACAAGGGACATAAAACACACATATGCAAAAGGGAAAGTACCAAGTAGGGGTTATACACACAAAAGTTTACATCGCACACAATCTAGTATTATTTGTTGCCTTTTCATTACCAATTTGGTTTGGACAAATTGTAGATTACGTAAAAAAATTAGAAGACGTATTATCTAAAGAACAAGAAATAAATAGAGGATTAGAAGAATAATTTTCTAGTAGCAATATTAGAAATATGAAAACTTCCTAGAAACAAATTTAAATCCATCCCCCCCCCCCCCCCCCCCCCCCCCCCCCCCCCCCACACACACACACACACACACACACACACACATTTTAGAGCCATGTAGAAAGGGATAAGAAGACTCCATACTCTTGCTGGCCTATGTAAACCCAAGCAGGGAGATGGTCCATGTCAAACTGAAGCAATCCCTCTCTCTTTCCACAAGTCCTCCTCTTCCCCTATGTCCTCCAAATTTTTTTTCTTGTAATATACTTGTAATCACGATGTGTAATCCCAGCTCAAGTCTCCATAATACCTCCTTGTGAGTTTTCTTTCTCTTTTAGGGATTCCCAAAAGGGAAAACCCTCAGCTATATATATTTATGTTCCCCTTAATGCATAATATAATGCATAATATAAGAAAGTTTTTCTTTAGCATGTAAAACCTGGTCTCATTCTTAGTTTCCTTCATTTATGCATATCATAATAGCATAATTAGGCCCTAAGGAGTTCCTAATAATCATGAGTGACTCTATAGGCAAAGAAGGCCGAGAGTTTGAGAGAAGGCCATGAGTGTTCCATAATGGGAAAGTGAATAGGTTTGGCTGAAAAGTCGAATAGGGCTTGGCTCACCTTGATATGTCTTAAATGAGAGGTTACAGATGAAAAAAAAGTAATAATAAGGGACATAAAGCACACTTAGGCAAAAGGGGAAGTACCAAGTAGGGGTTTGTCATGCCCCGCTTTCCAAAAGAGAATACGGAATACAGATACGCGACAAAAACCCAGCGAATGATTTTCATCATCCATGAACTGTTCAAGAATCTTTACAATATCTCACGAAATAATTAGAGTCGGAAGCCAGAAAAGTCAACCACATGCACATATGAACCAAATACCAATAAGAATACTTAAAATAAAATATATTAATCTCAAATAGTCATGATCTGAATAACACAAATAATCCTGGGTCACATTGCCCAAATACAAGAATAAATCCAAATACATAAATACAATTATTGTTCAAACCGCTACAAGAATAATAATAACAAGATCCAGCACTAATACTTCATGTTACCAATACCGTCTGGAACCTGTTCTCCAAAATCTGTAATTGAACGAGTGCAGGAAAGAGGAAAAGAGAAAAATAAGTATCCATCAATTGCAAGTTACGAGCCACTTATAATATAGGATACAAGTACAGGGGTTAGAAAATTCTAAGTAACAGACCTAGCATGGTATAAGTGTGTCAATAAAAATATAATATCTACATGAATCAGGAAAATAGAAACAAGTAGCATGGTATACTAACAGGTACATGTAACATGTCTCAAGTGTCAAGTAATCAGGTAAACAGGTAAACATGTAACAGGTATACAAGTAATCATGTAACAAATAATAGGTAAACAGGTATCAGGTAACAGGTACAAGTACAGGTAATCATGTAACAGGATAATCAGATTTATGTCATATCAAGTCTTGTTATATTACTATCTAGGTAGTACTTCATGCGTCCTAGTTTTTACTACATGATTGCTACAACAAATAATTTCGCTTTAGATTTCATAGTGGAATCCATAGGGCAGTGTACTTCGGTACAGGAAACAGGAACAGGTAGAACCTAGTAGTTCTCTTCCGAGTACACCTTTCTAAGGGAAGTATGCAGTCAGGTACAGGAAACAGACATAACCTAGTGGTTATCTTCCGAGTACATCTTCCTATAGGGAAGCATGCAGTCAGGTACAGGTAACAGGATCGTGAATCATGTAGTATGAACACGTAACAGGCAGGCAGGACACAGGTCCTCTTCTAAGTACACGTTTCTATATTTTCTACTACTAGATCTTTTCCTTAACCCCGACTTGGTCATTTATTATTATAATCAGGCATGCATGTATGTATTGCAAAACTAAGAAAGAATAACAGGATATAAATATGTATCAGGTTCAGTGTGCAAGATAAACAAGTACAGGTACAAGATAACACATAACAGGGTAAAACAAGTAGTTTTCTAATTCAGGACAGCAAGACAGTGTTGTACAAAAACAGTGATTCTCGCCACTATAAGATCCAAATATAGATCCGTCAGTGGATCTGAAAGACAGACTTCCACACGAATCCAACGAGTATAAATAAGTCATATAGTGTTTCACAACATCACAACTCAAAACAGATTTGAAAACAGTCAGAAATCAGGAAAACGAATTCTCAGTCAGGAAAACTGCATCAAAACCTCACAAATAAATTCAGGAAAAATCTGAAATATTTCCCTATATGTCTAGCATCAAAAGATAAAGTTTCATAATATTCCATTAAAATTAGTTTAGTTGTCAAAAATAAGAAAACATCAAGAAACGACACTTTGGAAAATCTGGAAGTCCCAACACTGCTGTATGAAAACTGAGATATCTCGCAACCAGTGAAACGAAATCCAAATCCGCTAAAGGGAGGTGAAAATAGATAAAATATACTAACTTTCATATTTCACAAACAATTTTCATACAATATAAGGAATCATTGTGAAAATAGGATTCTTTACAGAACAACGAGTAAAATACATCACATATAGATTTTATAGACGAGCATGAAACATCACATAAAACTTATCAATAAAATTCACCAAAATTCTGGGTAATCCCTAACTAGATAAAGAAACACTGACCAAAGTTTAAAATCAAAATAATATGTATGGCATGGTTCTTGAAAATAGTTTGCTATCAAAATTAGCGCAAAACATAATCTGGAAAAGATCGACACCTCTGTACTAAAACAGCCATAACTCAGTCATACGAAATCAAAATCAAGTAAGGTCAGAGGGGTTTGAAAATATAAAAAATCATCTACAACTCTCATTTTATATCGAAATTAAGATACTGACTGCAACCCAGTCGAAAACAGTAAACAAAACAGAATAACGACAAAACTACAGATTTTTCCCTTAGAAACAAAATCAACATAGATTCAAGAAAATTGCTCTAAACACATTCAAACTTGAAATAAAGTCTAACAAGTGTCTAAACATCATGATTTAGGATTATTAACATGTCCATGCCAAATATATCTCATGGATCTCAACCAAAATACAAATTTGCACACAAATCTCACATACATGTTCCAAATCAAGAATCGGGCGAATCCTAGGTTAAATCACGTCAAGATTGTGTCATGAGTCATTCTATGGTCATATTTTCACAATAGAGACAAAACCCACCAAGGAAATCACAAGCAAGAGTCGTCTCTAGACCCAACTATACTATAGGTGAACTTTTTGACTTGTATCAAACAAATAAATTGGAGTACAAGTTACTTGCCTTAATTTGGGGATGAAGAACGATGCAAACGAGAAAAGAAGCAAAACCCACGAACGAAAATCTGCTACAATCACGAATCCAAGCAATCACGAACAAAAACTCCACACGAACGAAACCCCTTAAAGCGTGAGACGATCAAAGCGGCTAGCAACCACTTTGAGAACACCTCGAAGAGAGTTGGGGAAATATATGGAGCAAGGGGATGATGATGGTGGTGTGGTGAGTGGTCGGCAAGGGGATGGAAAGGAGGCTCGGGTTTGGTGTGTGCCGGAGGTGGTAGGCCGGAGCTAGGGGCTGTCGGCCTGTGAGGGAGGCCGGCCTGGGGATGTCGGTGCTGGTCGGGTTGGGCAGCAACCGGGAGAGGGAGAGAGAGGGAGAGGATGGGTCCGGCAATTAGGAGAGGGAAATTTAGGGTTAGGGTTAGGGTTTAGAATTAGGGGGGTATATATATAGGATTAGGATGTGGGTTAATGGGTTAATGGGTATTAGGACTAGTATTAGGTTTACAAATGGGTTTTGGATATTGGGTCAAATAAGAATAGAAATGCAATTAGGATTAGGAGTTTATTTGGCTATGAAAACTTATTAGGGGATAAAATAACAGGAGTGGAAAAAAGACCATCAAAACACCACGAAGAATAAAAATAAAGATAACGAGACCAAAAATGAGGGAAAGACCAACAAAATGAAAAAACGAGACAAAAGAGATAATCAATCACACACGAGGAGCTCAAAAGGAAATAAAACGAATATATATTGAAAACAAATCAATATACGGTTCAGAAAAAACAAGAGAGATAAAATACATTAAAACGAAAAATACACTCCAAAATACACAAAATGAAAAATAGGGGTTACAGGGTTATACACATAAAAATTTACACCGCACACGCTTTAGTCTTACTTGCCGGCCTTTCATTACCAATTTAGTTTGGACAGGTTCTAGTTTACGCAGAAACATTAGAAGACCTATTTGACGTATTTTCTAAATAATAAGAAATAAACAGAGGATTAGAAGAATATTTTCCTAGTAGCAATATTAGAAATCTGAGAACTTCCTAGGAAGAAATTTAATTCCCCCCATCCCCCCAACACACACACACTCAATAAGTTATTCTAGAATAGAATATCTAGGTTTAGAACTAAGTTCAAAACATAGAACTATAACTAGCATAGACAAGCATAAACTTAACGTGCAATTTTGATAAAGTTGAGAATATTAGACACTTATTTCATAGTCAAGATTCTGTGCAGAATACTATTATAGACTTGGTTATTAATTTATGTATACAATTAGACCATACCCAGAATAAGAATTGCCATCTTTTGGATACCTTATTACGATCTATTAAAGAAAAGAATCAGATATTAAAAGATATATCTAACAAGTTTGATTATATTAAAATTCAAAAGCTTTTTAAATTAGAAAAGCTTGCTAAACTAGAACATTTACCTAGTAAAAAAGACATATTAGAGTTAAAAGAATCTTTAAATCATAATAAACCAAAAGAAATTGAGGTAGAGACTAATAGGCTGTTAAAAGAAGTACGAACTTACGCTTAGATACTACAAGAAATATCAAAAGAAAATAGGTGTTTATTAAAAGTAATTAAACAAATTTCACTTAGTTAATGACTGATTACTATAGCGAAGCTATTGATTACGTAAAAACACTTCAAGAAGTAGACGGTTATAGTACATATATCCCTCAATCCCCGTCAGATAGATAATTATTAAGCAAAATAATATAATTATAAGACTATTAGTTAAATTACCTCAGAAGTTAGATAATATTCAACAACCAACTTCGTCTGGGATACAAGATGAAATCACAAGATATCACTAGAGCCTACAGGGAAAGAGACAATAACTAGAAAATCAATAGTGTTTAGATTCCCCGCTCACAAAACGAAATGAGTATGAGAAACCAGTCTAATATACAAACATTTACTGGTCCATCTAATACACTTAGAACTACTGAGCAAGGCTCTACAAGTATTCTAGACCACTTTTAGAAATGCTATTTAGTAGAAGAACTAATAATTATGATGTCCAATTAGAAGAATTAGTAGACCTAGAACAAGATTATGATAGGTTTCAGCATGGCTTAACAATACTTAACCCTAGAACTTTCTATCAAACAGAAAGGTTTGAATTCAGAATCGAATTTTTTAGACATAATAGAGAACAAGCAATTAGTTGTTCAGAAAATGAGACGTGTACTTCATCACTCTCGAGCAGTAAAACAAAGTCGTTACGACTGTGTTACTAATATGGACAACTTGGGCTATGGATCTGAGTTCCTAATCGGCGTACAAGTGCAAACCTGATTGAGGCTCTTCGACGACCTCCGGGGTTATCGTATAAGTCAGACGGCAAGTAATGAACTTAGAGATAGACATTCAAGATATAGATTCATGCATCTAGGATTAATATTTATTGGAATAAAAAGATTGATGAGAAAGAACTTAGGATGTAAGGTATTAGTAACACTATATGACAATAGATGGAATAATATAACAAAGGGTATGATCGCCAGTATAGAGGTAGATAAGAACAACAATTCAAGTATTTTTTTTATTGTAGTCCTGACTTTATGATAACAATAAATGATTTTATTAAACATATACGGATTGGTATTCAGACTAACTGCTATGCAGAAGTACATATATAGTGGTGAGAATTTATTAGTCCACATAGCATTCTTAGGAAGGATTACTACTAATTCAAAAGTAAAATACAAGGTACATATAAAAGAAGTAGTAGATCCTATTAGTAGTAAAGCCATAAAAATGATTAAACCTTTAGAGTATAATTTTGAGAGACTTGCAGGATTAGACTGGAATATATATAAGTTTTGAGAACCCTCAAGAACAATAGTCCAACAAGATTCCTTAATCTACCAAGATAGCCAGGGACGAACAAGCATAAGATTTACAGATTATGTTCCACAAGCGAATAGAAGTATGCAAGATATAGAGACAGATGTAGAGTCAAACTTAGTTCATATAGAATGCATTGAAACAATAGTAACTGATAAGATTCTATATCCTAAGGAATTAGGAATGACATATTTATCCCAAGAAGAATTATTAGAACTAGAGGCTACCCATTATAGGAATAAATCTATTGGAGAAAAGGAATACCTATATTATAATAATGAGAAAAATATTAGAATAGGAATAATTCAAGAAGAAATAGACGACAATACTTTAACACATGTATCAGATATTTCATACCAAAAAGACTTGCCAGATCAGTACAGTCATCCTCTATAATAGAAGAAGCTACGTCGCCATCCCCATTTAGCAGGACAGTTCCTTTACCAGAGGTAGTTACATATACAGGTGGTAATCCACCTAGGATAAGAATTAGTGATTATAGAGAATCCGAGAATAAGTATAAAAGTAAAGGTAAAAGACAACCGTAAGAACAACCAATTAAATTCCAAGCCAAGGAAGAGGCTCAAATTCTTAATTTAGTTGCCCATGACCCCCAATCATGGTCAAACATCTTAGATGTTTGGAAATATACGATAACAAGACTATTACAGAACATCCTTAGACCTACAAGCTGAAGATATGTATAAATACCTAGAAACAATCCTAGGAGAAAGTGTACGGTGATGTGGGAAGCATATAAAGATACTCAGAATTTATACTATAATGCCTTATTATCATTAGGACCCAATCCTTATAATTTTGTTAATAAAATTCAAAGTCTAGTAACAGGAGAAGTCCCTAACCCATACCATATAAGATTACAGAGAGATGCTATTAGTATTAGAGATTATGAGAGATAATAATAAGAGAAATTAGGGTTAGGGTTTAATATCCCTACTGTTTGAGATATTATACCCTACAAGGGCACTACCTCCAGACCAGTATATATGGGATGAAACCGGGTTTAGGGTACTGGGCTTAAAGCCCCAGTCAACCCGGTCCAACAATTAACAGATAAAACGAGCAAAGCACGTGTTGTCCTATAGAAAATTATACACAATAATATTCTATTATATTGAGAATATACCTATATATCCAACAATCTCCTCCTATATTCTCAATATATTAGGCCATGCCCCGTTATATCATTAGATCACAAAAGAATATAGTTCATAAACTAAATCAATTATAACTCAAATAGTTCAAATGAGACTAAACCAAAATAATCAAATAGTTCAAAAACCATATCAAAACATAATAGTTCACAATGACTAAACCAACTGGAGAAATCTGTTATAGTTTCAAAACCAACCAAAGCAAATAAACTTCAAGAAAAAAAAAGGAGTTTTAAGCTCATGAACACAAGTCTTAAACTCAATAGAAGTTTTGCTAAGCAAGTGACAAATTTATTCTTGAGAGATATAAACTGAAACTCTATCCTTGCAAACTGTTTTATGTTTACTCCATTTTGAGCAAATCATTATTTTGAAATCTATAATGACATATTCAACTCCTCCATCTTTGCTAACTTATTGAAAACAAGAATATCAAGAGACACATCTCTAAGAATTGTAACGAATTTTATAAAGTATCTAGTTTCACAAAAGAACTTAGTACAATTTATAATTAGCTTAACAAAATTGTAACGCAAGCATCACAATCATGTTTCTTTAACAAAATAAAGAACAAGAACTATTTATTATAGTTTCCACACAAGAACTATACCATATTTCATATTGGAATGATAAAACGGTAAAATCAATTATGGTTAATTCTGAATTATCAAAATTGGAATGAAACATGAATCTATAAGAGAGATATATCATCAAAATTGAAATGATGTAACGACATTCTAAACAATGAAAACACACAAACAAGTTTTCACACTTTTTTTTAGAATAATTAGATGATTCTAAGTAAATTATGAAAATATATAGCATCATCAAAATTGAAATAAAATTATATATCAACCAAATTTATATAGAACTTTCAAATTATCTAAAGCATACTAACTGCCTAAAATTGATGCTTAAGTTTGAAATTCTCTGTGGCTCTAATTGGATTCTAATTTTCAAAATAGCTTGGATGTTAAAACTTTTGGCTCAATAGCTTTTAACTCTATTTTCCTCACAGTTTTGATAATTTGATCACTTTCAAGTTTTTTATCAAGAGCATTAGCCATATTTTATCTCAATTACACTTTATTTATGATAAAGTTCAACTAGACTTTTTTTGGCCTTAATATACTCATCTGACTATTATAGAGTGAGTTATGAGCTACATACAGTGCAATGTAGCTTAATTATCGACAAATAAAATTAGAGAGTTACTTAAACTTCTTAATGGATGACTAGAAACAAGTTCTTCAATCCACTCAGCCTCTTCCCCTGTAGAGGATAACACATAGAGATCTAATTTCATGAATGATAGCACAGTGCCTGTTTGCCTTTTAATTTTCATAACATTTCTATTCCTCCTAGTGTAAACACATATCCACTAGTTATCGACTTTCACTAAATTCTGAGCATTATAATGCATCAGATCATCCATTCATTCCTGAAGGATGACTAGAGTAGCACAAAGCAAACTCTTGAGTACCTCTCAAGTACATCATTGACCTCTTAGGGCTCTCCAATGTGTATTATAGCACTACTACTGAATCTGCAAATCATTCCTACCTTAAAGGCTATGTCTGTTAGTGCAGATCTTTGTATAAATGAGACTTTCAATAGGTATAGAATAATCTAACTGTCTCATAGTTGCACCAACATGAGGAGTCAACCTTTATTATAATCATAAGGTGTTTCAAAACATGCTTTCAATAACTATATCCCCACTTTTGAGACACATTATTGATTTGATGAGTTTAACTAAGGGTTATCCCTTGCCAACCGATACTCACCATCATACCTAATATGATGTCTATAACACCTAGGTGTTTCATGCTGAATTCTTTGGATAGCACAGTTTTAACTTCATTTATAATAGAGAAGTCACTTTCAATTAACAAGCATGTCAACAATATACAAATAAATGAAGGTAATAATATTTGACTCACCACAGAATTAAAGACATTTATCTGAAATACTTGATTCAAATCTAAGCTCTTTAAAATTTTGTCAAATTATTGTGCCTCAATTTTAACACTTTTAGTATATATATATATATATATATATATATATATATATATATACACACACACACACACACACATTGATATCACCAATTTGTAAATCTTGTTCACTAAACATATTTGTGCAAACTTTTTAGTACAAAACTCTTTAGTACAAAACTTTTGAATACAAAGCATCAAGTACAAAACTTTTAGTACAAAATTATTTAAACATCTTCCATGAACAACAAAATTTTCAGTAGATGTAAGAGCAAGAATAATACTTATTGTAGCAATATGACAGACATAGGAGTAGACTTCAAACAAATCTTCCCCACTTACCTCATTCAATCCTTTTGCTGCTAAAAATGCATTAAAATTGCTACTGAACAATCAAAATTAAGTTTCTTCTACAAACCCCATGTAACACCTCAAATTCCAAATAAAACTGAATTCGAAGTTCCACAGGATCTTTATACTTCACTTCGTACAATTTTACAAGAAATTTAAAACTTTTATTACAATAGAGTCTTTTACATCAACACGCAGCGAAATAAATAAAATATAACAATGATAAATGTACAATTATAACAACTTTAGCATTTAAGTAACCATCAGCAACAAATTCATCTTTATACCTTCTTGTAAATTTCAAGTCCTGCATATAAAACTGTGGGCACGTCAATTGCTTACAACCGACGAAATATTATACACGGTAATTCTCGCTATGCCGAAAGTATAACGATTCTTAAATACTTTAACAAACCACAAACTTGATCACAAACAAAGCTAAAGAGGGACTATCCTATTGATATCGTGGGTGTTATGCACTTTGTCCTTAATGCAGTTATTTATATTAAATGACACTAATGCGCACTTGTTTGGATTCTATGCATCCTATACTACATAGGTCCGAGGACAAACCCTTAATCGTTCTTCATCTTGTAGGGTTGATTCCCTCGCCATGAGCTAAACTACTACGGTAACTACGGCAAGTATCCCAGGTATTCTATGAGTTATGAGCCCATATCCAGACATCCTGGAGAGAATCACACGTACTGACATAACGCATCATGCAGGCATCCTATGGATAATTCGCCTCCACCATGGAACGATAGTACTACGTAGTCACCGAGCACCCCACAAGCACCGCCGATGGTACGATATCTTAGAGAAGTATCCACACCCTGACATGCCACATCATGTAGACATCTTGTGAACACTCTCCTACCGTAGATCCGATGGCCCTCATACTTATGTTTTTCTCTTACTTTCATCACATCTCCACTATAGTGTCGTCCTTATATTTTTAGTTTGTTTTTAGAAGAAAATTATCACAACCTACAACTAGCTTATCCTACCGGACTTAAACCACTACAAAAGAGACAGTCAGCCCAACTGGCTACTTCTCAAGAGAAGCTCAACCCATACTGGTTAGCTCTCAAATTTATTAATAAAAACTGCCGGTCACTAGGATCATGCCTAGCCTCTAGATTCCAATAACTATCTCTTTCTAGAGATCACAATATGTTACATTCAATCTCCAAATAATATTTCAATTCCTTTATTCTTAAACTCTTTCTCAAGAAAACATTTCTTTAAAATCTTACAACATGAAATGATTCAATTCAACATCTGTTATCAATTTAATCACTTATAATATTGTATACCATTCAAATATTCACCTAATCAATGTTAATAATCAAAAATTTTCATTAAGAAAAATCTAAGTGCATTCCAAACTTTCATTTATCTTAAATTAAACAAGAGTCACAATTTTCAATATAAAAATCTTCTCTAATTTTTTTAATCAATAAACTCGAGCTCTTTAATGTAAAATTCCCTTTTAATTCTCACAAAATATATCCAAATAATGTAGAAATTTTTTTCATAAAGTATAAACAATTTTAGAAGAATATTAGTATTTTTTTCCAATTTTTATTTCACTTAAAAACTTAAAATACTACAAAAAATCACAAAAGAAAATAAAGTGGCTATGGTCGGATTCGAACCAGTCAAACCCAAACCCGCTAGTGAACGGTAACACACCCAAATCGCACCCGCCGACCAGTAAGTCCAGGGCGGCTAACTGTTATGAGTTGAACTCAAAATATATTTATATAAATACCTTCAGTAATTTAATAAAAATCGAAATTCATAAAAACAGAGTCTCTAACAAGACTCGAACCCAGACCAGTGAGCTCCACCTAGCTACAGTAACGCTCCCAAAATGCACCCGAAGACCAGTAAGTCTTTGAGTGACTAACCGATATGAAAAGTGTTAAATACTTTTTGTGTAAATCGCACTGTATTTGATTTTTCCTTTAAATAACTCGATTTTGCAATTGACTTATACTCACTCAAAATCTAGTTCTTTTTCCAGAATATATTTCTATAAAAAATACAGTATAGCATATATATTCAAACATGAAAGAAATTTTTATTTTTGACAAGGTAACAAAATTTTCTCCCAAATCATATTAAAAAACTCATATCGTCAATTTTCAATTAAAGTGTGGTCTTTCATCAAAAACTTCTTATAAAAAAATTCTGTATACTCTTCAAGTAAACTCATGAGACTATTTCTCTATTTTAATCGTATTATAAAACCATTTTCATATATGTTACATAGTTTTGACCATTCTAGAAACATTCTACCATGCATAATTTCTTTTTATTTCAACAATGAATATTTTCTTTCTAATTCAGCAAGAGTTCTAGAGTATAAGATTCACAATAATATTTTCACACATCATAACACAATTATATCAAAATTATGCAATCTACAAATTAACATACCAATCAAAATTTAACAATTAAATTATATATTATCTAGCATGCAAATCTACTCATAAATTAGAAAGGATTTTAGAATCACCCACCCAAAGAATTTGTGATGTACTCAATTAAACTCCTAGAATGAAAAGCTCCTAGTAGCAAAACTCTGCTTCTCCTCCTCGAATTCCGCGCACAAGGAAAAGCCTCCAATTCCATTTCGGCCAACAACATTATCTCCTTCATTCTTTTCGGCATGCACAGTGAAGAACCATCTCATTTTTGTATGCAAATATATCTATCTACCTATGTATGTGTATATATATATATATAGAATAGGAAATATATGTTGTATATGTGGTATGTGGAGAAATAGTGGGGATGTGCTGGTAGGATGGGGGTTCGAAAATGACATGGGAGGAAAGAAGCATGAGGAGAGAATGAAAGGAGGTATAAGTGAATATATATATATATATACACCCACACATTGTATGGTGGAATGAGTGGAGCAAAAAATGGGGATGTGCTGGTCTGTGACTTTCGGAAAAGGTAGAGGATGTGAAGAATGAGGGAGAAGGAGGAGAGAGTGAAAGGGGATATTAGGGGTATTTTATAAAGAGTAGTAGAGGATAGTTATATTAACTACCCATTAATCAAACCCACTAACTCCACTTCATATTTCAAAATTTTGTTTTTCCCCCATCCTAACAACAGCCGGTTTCCCTCTTCAATCTTCATGCATACACACGTGCACGTGCATTGCACTTGCACACTTCATTCATACACATATATATATTTAATTTAAAATATATGTATACAATATTTAAGATGCATTTAAAAAAATTAGTTTAATTAAAAATTATAGTTTTTCATGCACAAATAAAATAAACACACACACACACACTTAAATTTTATTTTAAAAAGATAATTCAACTAACATGTGCAATGCAAACACGTGTGTCGCACGTAAAAATAGAGAAATACAAAATTCGACTTTATCAATAAAAAAATGTTAAAATATATTCGAAAACAACATAAGAAAAATATATTTATTAATTTTATATATTCCACGACGTAATTACTACGTACATAGAAAACATGTGCATTACACGTATAAAAGTATTTTTAATCAAAATAGGAGAAAATGAACTTCCGTTTATAAAAAGAATTTGAATACGTCATTAAATATATAATTGAAACACAGAAAATATCACACATAGCGGTGAAAAATACGTAATCGATACGTGCATCGATAATACGTATTAAGCACATAAAAATACAAAGATTGGAATTTAATATTTGAGTTGACTCAAATAGGATTTTAAGAATACCAGAAATGTATAAATTGTCGGAATCCAAAATACGTAGTGAAACACGTTACAAATATTACTAGTAACGGTACAAAATATACGTGCTTAACACATGAGGGGCAAAATTGTCATTTCCAATTTTGCGGGGTGTTACACCCCACTTGCTATAGTTTTAGCCCATTTTGGAAAATCAATTAATTCAAAATATTATTGTATAACAATAAATTCATTTCATTATCTACTAAAGACTCTTCTTAGTTCATTTGCCATTAAAGTTTTAAGTGTCAGCAAGGCTAGTTCTTAATTCTAACTGTGAATTATTAACCGTGTTTGTAGAACTAGATAATTTTATACATTTATCTTTGATGAACACATCCTCAAAGAATTCTACAAGTCTGGATTTTTCTAACACAAATTAGATAGATCCAACATCTGTCCATAGAACTACATTCTGTACTTTCTAAGCACACACAAATATTTGTTAGGTCATAATTTAGGCCTTCTAGGGTCATGTACTCTAACAAATGCACCGCACCACATGTTTTCACTTTAACGAAAATTATTTGTGTTTCTATCCCATAGTCTACAAGATGTAAATAATTTAGAGTGTAGTAATATATTAGGAATATGATTAACAATTCAACATCACTCATAGTCACACAAAATCAAACAACAATCTATAATATAGAATTCAACAATTCACTAAGTGTTTGAGTCTAACTTTATCAATATCTTTTGACAATGGTAGGTAGAGTGCACTAGAGATTATGTCAAATGCAAACTTCTATAAAATTATTAAACCATATTCATCACCTCTATCAAATCAGAAACCTTTTGATCTTAGCATTTGTAACCCCTGTTTTTCATTTTTGTGTATTTTTGAGTGTATTTTCTTTTTCGTTGTATTTGATTCCGTTGTATCTCTTTTGGACCGTATATTGGATTTTTATTTTTAATATATTTTCATTTTATTGTTCCTGACTTCTTTTATTTGAATTCTTGATTCTTATTCGTCTCTTGTTTCGTTCTATTTTGATCGAGCTGATTATTTTTGATCCTCTTTATTTTATTTGTTCACTCTATATTTTTTTTCCTATTATTTTGTTCATTTTCCCCTATCTATACTATTGCTTGAATCCCTAATACCCAATTTATACTCTCTTATATCCACATATTCAAACCCACTTATCCTATTCAATTATCCATACCCATTATCTTTTTAACCTACAACTAACCTAAACTCTATTACCCTGTTTACTATTAATACCCATGCCCTGTTTCTTTGAACCCCCACACCCGCATGCTCTATCCCCATCCCCATGCAACCCGACCTGTTAGTCCCCTCTGTTAACCGCCTCTACCCCTCTAACCCTAAAACCCAACTATTTAAAACCCATGCTGCCGTTTTGTTCCCTCTCTCTCTGTGAACTCTTAGCCACCAAAACCCCTACCTTCCGTCTTCTACCTCCCGACTGCACCTCCCTCATACTCCCGAACCCATTGCATTTCGTCCCTGTCAGTCTCTACCCCGAGCACCATCGTCTCCATCCCTATCCCTGTCTCTCTCTCCGCTCGTCGTTCTCCCCGCCTCTCTCTGTCTCTGTTCTCGACGTGCCCACCGAAGACAGAGCAGCAGCAGCCAGCGACACAGCCAGCACCGCCTTATCCCTGTGGTTGTCAACTTGCTCTTTCCCTCGCCGTTGATCTTGCCATTGTTCTTGGTTGCTTGGTTATTGGTGTGCGTGATCTTGGGTTTTGTTCTCGTTGGTTCGTGGATTTTGTTCGTGGGTTTTGTTCGTGGTTTTCGTTCGCGGTTCGTTGAGTTCATTGGCCGGGAATCCGTTCCCGTTATTCTTGCTTGTAGTCATTTTCGTCATCGGTTAAGGCAAGTAACTTGTATTAAATTCTTTTGCAAATACAAGTACTAAATACCGCTAGTAGTGTAGTTGGGTTCTAGAGACAATTTGTGTGTGAATCCCCTTGTTGATATTGTATCTATTGTGATGATTTGACCATAGTTGCCTCACGACACGTATGACATGATATAACCTAGGATTGACCACATCTTGTTGCATATATGCGTGTTATTCATGTGTTATCTTGTGCTCGTTCGTGTTATCTGTGGTAGACTTGTTGTGGACTTTTGAAATACCCTATAACATGTTGCTTGGACATCTAGTATACTCTATATCATGTTTGGTTGTGTTTGGATGAGTTCTATGTGCACTAGTGGATTTTGTGCATATGCAATATTTTCAGTTTTGCTGACTTTTCTGTTTTGATCAGTATTTTAAACCCTATTAAGGTCAGTATTTGAAAATATGTTGTGAACATGATTTGTAGAGAATTCGGTCTATTTTCCAACCCTTTTTATGGATCTCAGTTTCGATTTACGGTTTGTGAGTTATGTCTATTTAATACAGTGGTGTCGAAACATTCCCAGATTTTGTTTTCTATGAATTCTGATGAGTAATTTATTTTTATCTTGGTGTTAAAATTATTATTTTGATCTGAAATTTTGCTCAGTATTTCTTGACTTGATGGGGTTTACCCAGAATTTTGGTGGATTTATTTGAGATGTTTTACAAACATTTTCATGCTTGCAAATAAAGTGTTTACATGCAGAATTTTACTACTGTTCAGTAAAGAACCTGATTTTTGACATATTTCTACTTGCTGGTTCTAAATTATTTCTGAATATGAAAGTTAGTCTACTGCTACTGTATCTATTTTCTTACCCTTTTAATAGATTTGGATTTGGATTTATAGTTTGTGAGATATTGCTATTTTCGTACTGCAGTGTTTGTGATTTCAGATTTACAAATCTGTCGTATCTCGATGTTTTCTAATTTTACTTGACTACTCTATTTATATTGGAAAATTATGAAACTTGTTTTTCTGTTATTATACATATAGGGGAATACCCCAAATTTTTCGTGGATTTATTAATGGGTTTTCATGCTGTTTTCCTGACTTTAAATACGATCTTCTGATTTCTGGCTGAACATAATTTCTGATTTCAAATCAGTTTTGAGTTATGTTTTTGTGAAATACTATATGACTTATATATGTTTGCTGGATTCGGTTAGGAGTCTATTTTTTAGACCTTTCGACGGATTCAGATTTGCATGTTTGTCTAGTACCCCGTATTTTTAAAATATTCTTTTGAGAATATTAAATGAGTTAAAATGATTTTTGGTGGTTTAATATATATTTATCTAAAAATTTATCTTCTTACACGTGCAAAACACATGCAAAGGTTATCTCGGGAAGTTTAAAAGCCAAAATTATTTTGGGAAAAATCATTATTTATTATTTGAGATTATTTGTGATTTTTCTAGATTTTTCTGACAATGGTTGGACCTATTTGCAAATATTTCAAAAAGGACTTTTGTGCAAAATTACCAAATGGGGGTGAAAACTCCAGATTTTGGATTTTTGGGCTTGATATAATGCCTAGTGAATTCCGGAGTAAAACGTTTACTTTTTGTTTCAACACATTTGATATATTTTACAAGTTTTGATAAAAGAGGATCATTTCACAAAATTGCTATTTGAAGGGTTGAAAATGCAAAATTGTTTTCTGGGTTGTCCCTGCAGTGTCGGCTGATGCTAGTGGGGGATCTTTTTGATTTTTAAACTCAATTAAATTGTTTTTAACTAATTTCCTAGTATGGGGATCTATTTATGTAAAAGTATATTTAAAAAGGAGTATTTTGGAAATGTTTTCGAAAAACCCTAGAATCTTCAAATCCGGACTATTTTGGGTGTAGTGCAGCTGTCATCTTGCTGCACAACACAGGGGATTTCTTATTTCTTATTATTTTGGAGTTCTAAAGAGAAGATCTTGGATTTCTTGCTAAGGAGGGGCTTTTCTTACTTTCTATTTGTCTTCGTTCGATTCTTTCAACAAAGTGAGTGATATATTTGTTTTGTTTTGTTCTTTGAATGTTGTATGTGGTGTTTCATCTATTAGAAATTATGCTAGGGTTTGGTTATGAATATATATTTGATGGATTGGATGAATTGGTGAATTAAAATTGAACCTTATATAAAAACCTAGATATTTATGAGTAGAATTGCATGTGGATGATTTGAGATTGTTGAATGACCTATTATGAATCATGAGGAGGCTATTTCTTTTGGATTTATTCTAATTTGTTTGAGTATGGTGGATGTTATGCATAATTAGATTTAAAGATGAGATTTTTGTTATTATTATGTTTGGATGAACACAACTTGATTATGGAAATGTTAAATTTATTTATATTCTTTGAATTAATAATGGTGTTTGAGTTTGAAGAAGTTTGAGGAGGACGAATGAATTAAGAGATCATGTCTTGAGAATCGGATTTGGGATGAATTGAATTGGATTTGATGCAATACAAGTAAAATGGGAATTTGGTGACTTGTGAAAGATTTTATTTGAATTTGAATTTCTCATATACTAAGATTAAATCTGAATATGTTGTTATTTCTAATCGATGGATTGGTGAAGTTTTGTTTGGTCCACGAACATGCAAAAACAATTTACGTGAATATCGTATTTCATTATTTTTGAAGAAATTGAGTCTTTATGTGTTATCGAAGGATTTGACTATATCTCAACTTATTTTAGTATTGATATGGTTTGGTACAAAATACGAAGTTATTTCGATGAGTAATTAATTCCTAAAAACTCTACTTTTGATGTATGCATAAATTCGTTTTCTTTTTGCAGAGATGCAAACAAATTTGCTATTTTGATTCATTCAAGTGGTTTTGATTGGTTTTTATGGATCTTTGTATATCCTATAAGTTGTATTTGATCATATCAGAAATATGCTTTTTACAAAATTCATTTTCATAAAGTAAAACTCCGTATCGGTTGAAAAGTGCACAACTAAAAAACTGCAGTCTGCAGGTCGATAGTCGACCGAGTGAATTTTACAGTCGACCGTCGTTACCTGGCTGCTGTGTTTTCTTGTTTTCTCGAAATTTCGCTCTGGAGAGTCGATCAATGACTTTTTACAGTCGACTGCCACTGCTTAGATTTTTATTTTTTGAAGTGCAGTTTTTTTGCTTTGGACAGTCGATCTACTCCGGTTTATAGTCGACTATTACTGATATTTTCTTGAGTTATCCTGATGTTCTTTAAACGATTGATTCTTTAAATATTTTTGGGATCTATAACTTACTATTCTAAATATTATCTTTTCTACAGAACATATGTTTTCAAAATGTTTTATTGTTGGGTTTGATGGTTGAGTGTGAGTCTCTTGAGGGTGTGTGAGACCCTAGTATGCCGGCAGTTGAGTTATTGTGTTTTGGCCTGTTGAGGCATATTGTTGATCTATTGTTGAGTTAAGTCTGGTAGGGTACACCATCTCTAGGAGGTTCATAATTAAATTAATTAACTTAAAAAGATAAGGACAGACATTAGTGGTGATATGATGAATAAGAACATGGGTTATGGACCTCAGTATGGCTCGCGGTGTGAGATAACCCCCAGAATTATCGAGGTGTGAGTGAAATAGTCTCTGAAATTACCTGCAGTGTGGGATTGATCTCCGAAATTATCGGGGTCAAGGCGATGCTCATGTGGTATTCGTGTGATGAGGTGCTATAGCTTGCGATGTGGGGTATTTTTGAAGATTCCCAGGTATGAGTGAAATAGTCTCCGGAATTATCTGTGGATAGAGATTGACCTCCGAAATTATCAGGGTATGGGCTAATACTCACAGTTTAACTATATCTCGTAGTAGTCATCGTGGTACGATTAGTTGCATGGCGGGGGACTAAACCCTATAAAGTGGAGACGTTAAGGGCTTGCACTGGACCTATGTAGAGTGGGATGCATAGAATCCGACAAGTACGTATTAGAGAGTCAGCATATAGTATTGATGTTCTCTTGACTTGGTTTTATGCATGTGTTTTTCCTGTTTTCCTACACTTGACACTTATTCTAGTTTCACTTGATGTTTTCATGTTTCATTGCTATGTCTTATTTCAATTATTCTTGTTATTACTTGTTGTTTATGATTCCATGATTTACTTATGTTGTTTTGTTTTATGTCACTCACACCGTTATGGCTGACCCCTGTAGTTTTGGGTGTTAGGGTTATCTCTAGCCTCATGTTTTACAGGTGATTACTTATAGCTTGGATTTTGGATGCTTGAGTTTAAGTGAAGTGACGGCTTATGTAATTTGTAAAAGAAATTGTTGTAAAGAAAGAAATTTGTAATTCAATGTGTTTTGTATTCCGCTGTGCTATGTAAAGATTAATGTAATGAAAGTTAAAAATATTTATTGGTATTTGGACTGTGTTTAATATTGCAATTGAAGTTGATATTGGAAATTGTGCCACGTATTTTTAAGATATCATATTGGAAATTTCGGGGCACTACACCCAGCCCCTCCGGTCATGGCAGCTCCTTACTCTTCTGCAGGGTTCTTCGAGAGTTGGTTTTTGTGACTTTTGCCGACTTCCAGGGCATGAGTGAAAGGATTGCCGACGTGCCAATCTTCGCTGTTTTGGATGTGGTGCTGCTGTCCATTCGGTGCGGGAATGCCCGTAGTTGGCTCTTCTAGCCAGGGGTCCAGTTCAGCCAGCAGTTGGCTCTTCCAGCCAGGGGTCCAGTTCAGCCAGCTGCCGCAGCTCGTGGTCCAGTTAGACCACCGCTTCCTCTGTAGTGCCAGATTGTCGGTCAGAGGACCGCTGCTCCCAAGAGAGGTCAGGCTTTCAACCTGACTACGGCTGATGCTGAGTCAGCTAAGGGTGTGGTTGCAGGTATCTTTTGCTTTTATTGTTTTGTTGTTTCTCTTTTGTTTCTTCATTTCCTTTTACTTTATTTCTTTCTGTTTATCGTTCTGCATTTTGTTTTTCCTCACCCCTGTTCAACCCTTTTTTTTCTTGTCTCTTTGATTCTGTCTTAGGTATTGTCCTTGTTTGCTCTTTTCCCGCTCATGTTCTTTTTAATTCTGGGGCAACCCATTCTTTTGTCTCCTCTCGATTTTTCGCACACCATCTCAGAGGCTTGGAACATTGTGGTGGTGGAGTTGTCATTTGTTCCCAGGAGTGCAGACAGTGTTCCGTAATTATTGGTAGTGCAGATTTCAAGGCTAATATAATTGTAATTGGGAATTCAGGATTCGACGTTATTCTGGGTATGGATTGGTTAGGTAAAATCCATGCCATTATTGATTGTCATGCCAAGAAAGTTGTATTCCGGATTCCAGATAGCGCAGACTTAAAGTTCCATGCCGGGGAGATGTGCCTTGGCCGAACTGTAGTTGATCAGGAGGGTTGTGCTATGGAGTTGCATTCAGGCTGTGAGGCTGCGTCTCTAGTAGTTCGGGATTTCTTGGATGTTTTTCCAGAGGAGTTACGTAGCTTACCCCCTGATAGGGATGTGGAGTTTGGTATTGAAGTTCAGCCGAGTACGATGCCTATATCGAAGAGTCCCTATAGGATGGCACCGGTTGAGTTAGCAGAGCTTAAGGTGCAGATTCAGGAGTTGCTTGATTTGGGTTTCATCAGACCCAGTGTTTTGTCTTGGGGTGCTCTAGTCCTTTTTGTCAATAAGAAGGATGGTAGTCGTCTAATGTGTATGGATTATCGGGAACTGAACAGTGTTACTTTGAAGAATCGGTATCCGCTGCCCAGGATTGATGATTTGTTTGACCAGTTGAGTAGGGCTGCTATTTTCTCAAAGTTGGATCTTCGTTCTGGGTATAATCAAGTCAAAGTGAAGGTGACTGATGTACAGAAGACTACTTTCAGGACCAGATATGGCCACTATGAGTATCTTGTGATGCCGTTCAGGGTTACGAACGTGCCTGCTGTATTCATGAGTCTTATGAACCGGGTCTTTTCTCAGTTCTTGGATATATTTGTAGTGGTCTTCATTGATGATATTTTGGTGTATTCTTGGAATCGGGAAGATCATGCTGAGCACCTTAGAATGGTTCTACAGACTTTGAGATAGAATCAGCTGTATGGGAAACTCAGCAAGTGCAAGTTTTGGCTCGATAGGGTTTCTTTCTTGGGGCACATTATCTCAGGCGATGGTATTTTTGTGGATCCTGCCAAGGTTGAGGCTGTAAAGGATTAGCCTGTTCCTAAGTCAGTTTCTGAAATTAGGAGTTTTCTTGGTTTAGCTGGCTATTATCGAAAATTCGTGCAAGATTTTTCGAAGATAGCGGAACCATTGACTAAGTTGACTGGGAAGGATCAGAAGTTCTGTTGGTCTGATGAGTATGGTGTGGCTTTTGTTGAGTTGAAGAACAGTCTGACGTCAGCACCCGTGTTGACTATTCCAGATGGTTCAGACGGATTTGTAATTCACTGTGATGCTTCTGGTAAGGATCTTATAGCAGTTTTGATGCAGAAGGGCCGAGTCGTTAGGTATGCATCGAGGCAGTTGAGGCCACATGAGAAGAACTATCCAACTCATGACTTGGAGTTAGCGGCAGTGATTTATGCTTTGAAGCTGTGGAGACATTATTTACTTGGGGACCGAGTGGAGATCCTTACAGACCACAAAAGTCTCAAGTACGTCTTCACCCAGAAGGAGTTAAACATGAGGCAAAGGCGTTGGTTGGAACTTATGGCCTATTATGACATCAGTTTGCAATACCATCCTGGTAAAGTAAACTTGGTACCAGATGCTTTGAGCAGGAGACCGGAAGTTATGTTCTTGACTCAGCAGAGGGATCTGATTGAGCAGATGTGGAGGTTGAAGTTGGAGGGTTTGTTGCCGAGTTCTAATCGGAGTTGTTTGGTGCTCCAGCTTCAGTCGTCTCTTCTTGATCAGATTAAAGAGGCGCAGGCTGGTGCACAGTTGCAGGGTTTTCGAGCTGAGGTTGAGTCTGTGTCCAGAATGGACCTGGTTATTCATGCTGATGGATCGATTCATTTTGGGTCCAGGTTATGTGTTCCGGAAGGTGAAGTTCATCAGAGGTTGCTTGAGGAAGCCCACCAGTCTTCGTATTCTATCCATCCTGGCGGTACTAAGATGTATTGGGATTTGAAGCTTCATTTCTGGTGCCAGGGTATGAAGAAGGCTGTGGCTTAGTTTGTTGCTCAGTGTTTGATCTGCCAGTAGGTTAAGGCAGAGCATCAGAGAACCACTGGACTTCTTAAACTGCTTTCTATTCCAGAATGGAAGTGGGAACATATCACTATGGACTTTGTGACCGCTTTGCCGAGGAGTCCTAATGGTCATAATGCCATTTGGGTGATTATTGACCGTTTGACAAAGAGTGCTCTCTTCATTCCTTTTCAGGTCGGACAGTCTACTAAGAACCTTGCTGAGAGGTATATGTAAGAGATTGTTAGACTTCATGGGGTTCCAGTTAGTATTATATCCGACGGGGATACGAGATTCAGATCTCAGTTCTGGGAGAGTCTTCAGAATAGTTTGGGGAGTAAATTAAAGTACAGTACAACTTTTCATCCCCAAACTGATGGACAGTCAGGGAGGACCATCCAGATTCTTAAGGACATGTTGAGGTCCTGTATGCTTTAGTTCGGTGGATCATGGGAGGACCATTTGCATCTCATAGAGTTCTCGTACAATAATAGCTTTCAAGCCAGTGTAAAAGCTGCTCCGTTTGAGGCGCTCTATGGGCGGAAGTACAGATCGCCAGTGTGCTGGGATGACATTGGTGAGTGAAAGTTGTTGGGTCCAGAGTTGATCACCAGGACAGTTGATGCTGTGGTTCAGATCAGGAAGCATTTGCAGACAGCTCAGGATAGGCAAGGCATTGGGCTGATGTCCATCGGAGAGCTTTGGAGTTTGAGGTTGGTGACCATGTTTTCCTAAAGGTATCGCCATGGCGGGGTGTCATTCGGTTTGGTGTTGGAGGCAAGCTTAGCCCTAGATTTATTGGACCGTTTGAGATTTTAGGGCGAGTAGGCAAGGTGACCTATCGTCTTGCATTGCCGCCAGCGTTATCAGGAGTGCAAAATATTTTTCATGTCTTACAACTCAGGAGATATATCCGAGATGAGAGCCACGTGATCGACTATCCTGAGTTGACCGTTCGGCCGGATTTGACTTGTATGATTCTGCCAGTTGCTATTGTGGATCGGTGGGAGAAAGTACTTAAGAACAAGGTCATCAAGTTGGTTCGTGTTGCTTGGAATCCTCACTCGCCCGGTGAGTCGACTTGGGAGTTGGAGGAGGAGATTCAGCAGAAGTTTCCTCATTTGTTTGAATAATTTTTGTCTTGTTCTTTTTGGTTGTTTTGGGGGTTACCCTATGTATCTTCTTGTTTGAATTTTGAGAACGAAATTCTTCTTGTTAAATGGGTAGGATTGTAACCCCTGTTTTTTATTTTTGTGTATTTTTGAGTGTATTTTATTTTCCCTTGTATTTGATTCTGTTGTATATCTTTTTGACCGTATATTGGATTTTTATTTTCAAAATATTTTCATTTTATTGTTTCTGTCTTCTTTTATTTGAATTCTTGATTCTTGTTCGTCTCTTGTTTCGTTCCATTTTGATCGAGCTGATTATTTTTTATCCTCTTTATTTTATTTGTTCACTCTATATATTTTTTTCTTCTATTATTTTGTTCATTTTGCTTTATCTATACTGTTGCTTGAACCCCTAATACCCAATTTATACTCTCTTATATCCACATATTCAAACCCATTCATCCTATTCAATTATCCATACCCATTATCTTTTTAACCTACAACTAACCTAAACTCTATTACCCTCTTTACTATTAATACCCATGCCATGTTTCTTTAAACCCCCACACCCACATGCTCTAACCCCATCCCCATGCAACCCAACCCGTTAGTCCCCTCTGTTAACCACCTCTACCCCTCTAACCCTAAAACCCAACTATTTAAAACCCATGCTGCCGTTTTGCTCCTTCTCTCTCCGTGAACCCTAGCCACCAAAACCCCTACCTTCCGTCTTCTACCTCCCGACTGCACCTCCCCCATACTCCCGAACCCACTGCACTTCATCCTCGTCAACCTCTACCCCGAGCACCATCGTTTCCATCCCTATCCCTATCTCTCTCTCCACCTGTTGTTCTCCCCATCTCTCTCTATCTTTGTTCTCAGCGTGCCTACCGAAGACTACAGCAGCAGCATCCAGCGACGTAGCTAGCGCCGCCAGCCGCCAGCCGCCACCTTCTCCCCGTGGTCATCGACTTGCTCTTTCCCTCGCCGTTGATCTTGCCGTTGTTCTTGGTTGCTTGGTTATTGGTGTGCATGCTCTTAGGTTTTGTTCTCGTTGGTTCGTGGGTTTTGTTCGTGGTTTTTGTTCGTGGTTCGTTGAGTTCATTGGCCGGAAATCCGTTCCCAATATTCTTCCTTGTAGTCGTTTTCGTCATCGGTTAAGGCAAGTAACTTGTATTAAATTCCTTTACAAATACAAGTACTAAATACCGCTAGTAGTATAGTTGGGTTCTAGAGACAATTTGTGTGTGAATCCCCTTGTTGATATTGTATCTATTGTGATAATTTGACCATAGTTGCCTCACGGCACGTATGACATGATATAACCTAGGATTGACCACATCTTGTTGCATATATGCGTGTTATTCATGTGTTATCTTGTGCTCGTTCGTGTTATCTGTGGTAGACTTGTTGTGGACTTTTGAAATACCCTATAATATGTTGCTTGGACATCTAGTATACTCTATATCATGTTTGGTTGTGTTTGGATGAGTTCTATGTGCACTAGTGGATTTTGTGCATATGCAATATTTTCAGTTTTGCTGACTTTTCTGTTTTGATCAGTATTTTAGACCCTATTAAGGTCAGTATTTGAAAATATGTTGTGAACATGATTTGTAGAGAATTCGGTCTATTTTCCAACCCTTTTTATGGATCTCAGTTTCGATTTACGGTTTGTGAGTTATGTCTATTTAATACAGTGGTGTCGAAACATTCCCAGATTTTGTTTTCTATGAATTTTGATGAGTAATTTATTTTTATCTTGGTGTTAAAATTATTATTTTGATCTGAAATTTTGCTCAGTATTTCTTGACTTGATTGGGGTTTACCCAGAATTTTGGTGGATTTATTTAAGATGTTTTACAAACATTTTCATGCCTGCAAATAAAGTGTTTGCATGCTGAATTTTACTACTGTTCAGTAAAGGACCTGATTTTTGACCTATTTCTACTTGCTGGTTCTAAATTATTTCTGAATATGAAATTTAGTCTACTGCATCTATTTTCTTACCCTTTTATCAGATTTGGATTTGGATTTATGGTTTGTGAGATATTGCTATTTTCGTACTGCAGTATTTGTGATTTCAGATTTACAAATCTATCGTATCTCGATGTTTTCTGATTTTACTTGACTACTCTATTTATATTGGAAAATTATGAAAATTGTTTTTCTGTTATTATACATATAGGGGAATACCCCAGATTTTTCGTGGATTTATTTAATGGGATTTCATGCTGTTTTCCTGACTTTGAATGACTTTGAATACGATCTTCTGATTTCTGGCTGAACATATTTTCTGATTTCAAATCAGTTTTGAGTTATGTTTTTGTGAAATACTATATGAATTATATATATTTGCTAGATTCGGTTGGGAGTCTATTTTCTAGACCTTTTGACAGATTCAGATTTGCATATTTGTAACAACGGTAATCACTGTTTTACTGCAGTATGGTCTTGCTGTCCTGAACTGGAAATTTGATTATTTTATCATTTTATGTGTTATCTTGCACCCGTACATGTTTATCTTGCAACTTGAACCTCTTACATGATCATGACATGTTATTCTTGATATGTTTTGGACATATACATGCTTGTTTGACAATAATAATAAATAATCAAGCTGATTTTTAAGGGAACGATCTAATAGTGGATAATTCAGAAACGTGTACTCGGAAGAGGGTCCGCTGATCCTACGTGATTACTTGATACATGATGCTTGACACGTGATTACTTGACACTTTCACGCAAGATACGTGATTACTTGCCACTTGCACAACTTGACACGTGATACGTGATACATGATACATGATACTTGGAGCTTGAAGCTCGATTACTTGATACTTGTCCCTGAGTACACTGCCCTATATGGTCTACTATGAAATCTAAAGTGAAATTGTTTGAATGTAGCAACCATGTAGTGTGGGCTGCATGAAGTGCTACCTAGATAGTAATAACTACAAGACTTGATACATGATACTTGAACATGACACATGCTTACTTGATACTTGATTACATGATACGTGATACTTGATACTTGACACATGCTACATGATTACATGGTACTTGATACTTGATGCTTGTTTACATGATCCTTGTTCACTTGACACTTGATACATGCTACTTGTACTTGTTCACCTTACCATGCTAGTTGTTATACATTATTATCATGCCTATTCCATGCTATTTGTTAGCTTTTCCCCCTGTACTTGTATCCTGCATGACAAGCGGCCCGTAAGTTGCATTGTCGGGAGTTTTTTTCCTTTTTCCTATTCCTACAATTGTTAAATTACAGATTTTGGAGAACAGGTACCAGATGGTGTTGGTGATATGAAATATTAGTGTTGGATTTTGCTATTATTATTCTTGTTTCTTGCTTTGAACAATTGTACTTGATTACTTAAATTTATTCTTGTATTTGGGCAATGTGACCCAGGATATTTGACTTATTCAGATCTGGATTATTTGAGATTAATATATTTGGTTTCAAGTATTCTTGTTGGTATTTTGGTTCATATGTGCATACTTGGTTGATTCTTTTGTTTCCGACTCTGATTATTCTTGTGAAATGTTGTAAAGATTCTTGAACTGCTTATGGATGATGAAAATCATTCGCTGGGCTTAGTCACGTATCTGTATTCCGTATTCTCTTTTGGGAAGCGGGGCGTGACTGCATTTGGCTAGATTTTTAATTCATTAAAATAACAAGTGCTTCATCCTCCATTTATATATGACAAACATTCAATAATCATGTACATAGATGATTTAATACTTCTGACCAATCATTGTCTCATCTAGTTACAAAGTTGCTGAGATCACAAATATCAATATGTATTGACTCAAGAAGTTGTGTGCTCCTAGAGACCATACTTAATGATTTTCTAGTGATCATAATCTGAGCACAATTTTCATATTTTCCACATTTAATGAAGTGTCATTTAGCAGAGTTATGAGTTTTAACAATGATAAATAATTTAACCTATATAGTTTATATGTCCTAGCATGTTATGCCGTGTTCAAGGACTATACAAATTAGAGCTACTATTGTCAATTGCTTCGTTTGTTAAACTCAACTTACATATGCCATTAATTATACAAGCACATTATAAAATAATAATAATATGAGTTAATACAAAATTATTCTCCCACAATTTACAGAATAGTTTACTTTCTCTCATGGTTTCAACAATCTCCATATGCTCAACGACATTGAGCGAAGAGTTCTCTCCTTTATTTGTTCTTCAACATCTTCATAATGCTAAACGAGATAATGTTTAATATTTTATAATTCAATTTTGTACACATAGTACAATGAACGAGAAAGAACAAAATGCAACTAATGTAGTCATATCCTGCATTAAAAGATGCTCTTTTAAGCTATAAACATTTTTTATACATCTTATACATCAATCATTATTATAGAAGCAAAAAAAATATGATCTCATAAACTATAAACGATGGGTTACCCAATAAATCTATGCACACAGTATGACAAGGTGCACTTAACAACACTAAACATTCTAGTTTTCAGAATGAGACTAATTATGATCTAATTTTCAATCATGTGATCAAACGAACAAAACGTTAACACATTCATCACATGGAAATACTAAGAAATGATTATAGTAGATTATACCGACACAACAAGTTATAAGTGTAATCCAAATTCGATGGAGAAGCATGCGTAGTGAAAACTTATTCTACCATGCTGTAAATTCATCATCTCCAATACACACAATTTGTAAGTAACGTTGAAGTTCCTACATTCATCAAATTGTTATAGATTAACCAATTAAACGAATATTACCACTATTCAATTCTAACATCAGTTTTATTGGAGATACAAATTTATTGTCAAAGCTATAGTTTAACTTATCAAAATAAATATTTGACCTTAGCACATAGCCAAAACAGTTATTCAAACTTATATTTAAATAAGCAATGGTTAACACGGTTTTGAACTTTAGCACTTGGCAACAACAAATAATGAGATGTATATGCACGTAAACAACTTATCTTTAATTTCAGATCTGATCCAGTCCAAACAACATCCTCACCGCCCGCACTAACTCCAAAATTTTTATCCCCATATCGTACTGTGCCTTCTTCATCCAAGTATTAAATTCAGAAATATTGAACGTCTTTAGTTTTGGAATCTCGTACGGAAGATTAAGTTTTCAACTTTAAAGGAATAAACAATAATTTTCAAAATCTAGAGGGTTTATTCTGAATGATTACTACCAGCGTATTTTTATTAAAAGGAAGGGTTTTTATGTAAAGTTGTGTAATAAACAATAAACATAAATTTAAATCAAATAAAATAGCACAGACCTTAAAGTTTAGAGTGGAAAAATTTGATGAGATCAAGTCGTTGTGAGTTTGATCTGAATCTACTAGCAAGGTAGAAAAATTGAGTTTGTTGCTTGGGCCTGAACACCAAACACGATAATCACCCAATCATGAAAAATCACCAAACACGCAAATCACTTGATCTGATCAAGTAAAACATGGCAGTGGATCTTGTCCTCAGCTCCAAACACAAAACACCAAAATTCCAACCAATAGAATCGCTAAGTTTGGTATGTGTTAGACTTCAGCGATCCGATCCTTTGCCCGAACACCAAACAGAGAAACCCACCAATCGAAAAATTGGATCTGAGAAGATCCATCTCCCGATAATTGTGTGTGCTCGGGAGGGAGGAGAAGAGGGTCACAGCAGATGTGATGACTGTGGGTGCCCGTGGCGGTGGCTTGCGGCGACGTGGTGACGACGGCGGTGGCCACCGACGACGTCGACAGATTTCGACGAATGGTCAACTTCGACGATCTCTCTTTATTAACCTCACAAAGTTATTGATTTATAATATCTCAAGATTGTTATAGATTATGAGAGATAATAATAAGAGAAATTAGGGTTAGGATTTAATATCCCTACTGCTTGAGATATTATACCCTGCTTATCATAATTGGAATATCACAAGGACACTACCTCTAAACCAGTTTGTATGGGATGAAACTGGGTTTAGGGTACTGTGTTTGAAGCCCTAGTCAACCCGGTCCAACAATTAATAGATAACACGTGCAAAGCACATGTTGCCCCATAGAACATTATACACAATAATATTCTATTATATTGAAAATATACCTATATATCTAACAATTAGAAGCTTAGAGCAATTTAGTTTATATATATGGAAATATATTAAGAAGTTTCTTAATGATTATTTTTACTATACCTGCATTTCAGGAAATGCTTTTAATCAAGACCTAGGTGATAAATTATTTAGAAAACTTCCCGGTGCTTTAGGAGTAGAAATAGCAGAAAGATGGAAGACAAAGCCTGGTGTAGTCACTAATCCAAATTATACACGGTCTATAGGACAGAGAATTCAACAAATTATTAAATTTTTACAAGAAAAATGTACAGAAATTCCGATTCAGAAGCAATAAAAAAAATTCAGATTATAGATTTTTTTTGAGAAATTTATACACCTCAGACCTACAGAATATGATAATCAAGTTTAAAGACATATAAGAAAAAATACAACAAAAAAGATTCTAGATATAGGAGAAAAAAAATCATTTAAGAAAATCAAATAGAAGAAAACCTTATCTAGACCCACAAAAACATGTTAGGAAATTTAAACCATATAGATTATACAAAAATAGATTGGAATGCTTAACATGTGGAAGCCCAGAACACATGAGTAGAATGTGTCCTAAGCGTATCAACAGACAAGACAAAAATATTACATTTGTAGAATGTACTAATGAAGATCTTACTAATATTGATGATGTAACTCCCCACAATATTGAGTAATAACAATTTTGCCCTCGCGTGTTACACACGTGTATTTGTACCGTTACGGGTAGTATTCGTAACGTATTTTAATACGTGTTTTGTATTTAGACTATTTATGCATTTTATGTCGTCTCCAAAATTAATTTTTTATCCAATTTGAGCCAACTCAAATAGTAAATTTCAATCTTTGTATTTTTACGTGTATTGCACGTGTTATCGAGACACGTGTCGATTACATATATTCCACATGACGCTAGATATTTTCTATGAGATTCAATTATTTATTTTATAACTGTTCGAATCCGTTTTATAAACTGAAATTTCATTTTTCTCCTATTTTGAAAAAAAATATTTTACATGTGCGGTGCATGTGTTTTTTATGTACGTATTGATTACGTTGTGGAATATATAAAAATTTATGAAATATATCCTTGTATGTTGTACATTAATTATTTATAAACATTTCCCCGTCGATAAAATTTATTTCGTATTTTAATTTTTTACGTGCGACACACGTGTTTGCGGTGCACGTATTGGGTATATTCACTTTTTCAAAAGGAAATTCTGAAGTGTGTATTTATTTTTATTTGTGCATGACAAGTCTAATTTATAATTAAATCAAACAAATTTTATTTAAATACATATTACATATATGTACATATGTTTTTATTTAAAAAATAAAAAAATTAATTATGTGAGGTGTACACAAAGCACGTGCACGTGTACACGTGCAATGCGCACACCCAAATGAAAACAACCGGCTGTGAATGGTAGTGGGGAAAGAGAGTGGGTTGAGTTTTAGTGGGGTGGTTAATAGTTAGTGGGTTAATTACATGTTTAATTAACTTAATTAATTCAATTAAACCCCCCCATTTATAAAACCACGCCACCCCCTTACACAGCAAAAAAAAAAAAAAAGCTCAAAAAAAAAAAAAAGAATGAAACGTCCTGTGCTTGCCGAAATGGTTGCTGTGCTTTTTGTGGAGAAAATTTCTAGGCTTTTGGGATTTTCTTTGGAGCTTTTTTAGGGGATTTTGGCTACTAATACTCTTCTATTAGGTGGGTGTCTCTTCTTATTTTCTAAATCGTATAGAAATCATGCTTAGCTGTTATGGTTGATCTTTGGTAGTTTAATGGTTCCTGTAACACCCCGTAATTTTAAATACAACATTTTGAATTAATATATAATTTTTAAATAAATTTATTTAATTATTTTGAATTTCTGTGAAATAGTCATTTCTGCACGTGCAAATATCTTCACAATACAAGTTTTGGAAATTTGAGTCCCCAAATAAATTCTATTATTCATAATTAGATGTATTAGATTTTTTGAGATTTTTTTGAATATAGAAAATATTTTTGTAAATACCATGAAAGAAATGGATTTTTGTGCAAAATGTCGATTGAGGGTGAAATTTGAATTTTAATTTTATGTACTATTTTGGTAGGCCAATTTAGCAGTGGGGAGAAATGGGTTTTTATGGAATATTTGCAAATATTACAAAGAGAAGAACTGTTGTGCAAAATTGCTACTTCGAGTAAGAACTCCTGATTTTGGTATTCTGGCAGCATGTGGGCCGAAAAAATCAGAAGGGTCGGGGGGTGTAATATCCCGGACGGATATTACATTGTATAAATTTATTTTATTATTATTGTTGAAATTAAATTATTTTATACGGATTATGCAAAGATTTTCGGTATATATATATACATACATATATGTATTGTGTCAATTAGTACATTGTACAAATTGTGTGGTATGTATTTTGGATAAAGTACTTCTCTTGTCATGACAACTAACTTGGATGGCTAAGTTTGGGTTAAGAGGTTAAAACTAGGATTAAATGGATGCATAAGAGTTTAGGGGTGATCTTCTAGAAACCCTCTCTCTTCCACCTCACCAATGCACCATACCTCCACCTCACCCTCACACCGTACCTCCACCTCACCCCCTCCCATACCAACCATGGCTGGCCTAATCCCCTAGGGGGTTTTGTGCAAATTTGTGAGTGCACTTTTGCACTCCCCACCCTTCTCTTCCACCTATAAATACCCTCTCCCACTTCACCTCTTGTCTCTTTTTACAAGAATAAAAAAAGGAAAGGAAAAGAAAGAAAGAACAAACCCCTAACTTGAGAGTTTTTCTTTGTATGTTTTTAAAAGCTTTCATAAGAGCTTAGGGGAAGGAGAAGGTGTGCTAGCTAGTTCTTCCTTCAAGGAAAATTAAGGTGGGGGTTCTCCATCTTTCTTGTTTTGTTGAGTTTGTTGTTCTTGTTATCTTTGTTGATTTTGTTTCCTTGGTTGTTTGTTCTCTTTTGGTGAGTTGTTTTTGTTGTATTGTTGTTTTTGTTGATTAAAAAACTTGGACTAAAATTTGGTGTGGATAAAAGGTGTGACCACATGGAAGAAAAAGAATGATAGAACTTCAAAAAAGAATATAAAGATTGACTCTTTTGGTTGTTGAAATTGTTGTTCTTATTATTGTTATTTTTGGACTAATGAGCACAAGCACATGAATATTGTGAACATACCCATATTGGGGTTGTAGAACTTATCTTGGACTCAAATCATAAGCATAGAAATGGAAATATGGATGGTAGAACTTACATATTAGGCATAAAGATTGAGTCTTGTATAACTATTTGAACTACATGGACTAAAAATATGCATATGAATGGTTGAACCCAAGTTGGGGATTCTCTACTTTATTTTATTTTGCTTGTTCCTTTTTATTAATCGTATATGTATAAAAGGAACCCAACTTGGATGCTAATTATTGTAGTATGATAAAGAAACTATTTGAAGTTATTAGTTGTAGAATGTTAAAAGGATCACATTTTTTTATGTTGATTAATTACTGTCGAAAGAACCCAACTTTGGTGTGGTTTATGTTGTAGTTATTAAAGAAACAATTTGGAGGCCCTTTGGTTGGAGTATACTAAAAAGGCCATTTTTGGGGTTAGTATATTAATAAAACTCATTTTTGTTGTTAAAGATCTAGTCTTACTAATTCTAGTCATAAGAGATAAGTTATAGTAATTGTTGTGTGTTACTTTTGCTTCTAAATTGTAAAGGATTAAGCCTCTTTTTCTTGCTTCTATAATTATAAAGGATTAGTTCCTTGTAGTATGTCAATTTTACTTTATGTTAGAAAAGACTATTTAGTTTTCATGTTGTATGTAGAAACTTGTAGGGTTGAAGAAAAGTGGATTTTTGTATTATGTAGAAGGAGTAGTTCATAAGGTAGTAGTAGCTATTTATGCTCAAGTATAGTAATTGTTCATGCTTGTTTTAGTAAGAAATCCATGCCATTGTTAGATGCCATGGTTAAATTGGTGTAGGGTATGGTAGTAAAGAGCCCATGCTCATGTTGTAATTATGTTAGATTTTTGTAGGATTGATGTTAAATTACATACCATGCTTAAGTTGTAGGGTGTGGTAGTAAAGAGCCCATGGTTATGTTGTATCCATGCTTAACTTGTTGTAGGAAACCTAAGTTTATGTTTGTCTACCATGTTGTAGGATTTCTAAGTTTATGTTGTCTACCATGTTGTAAGAAGTCCATGTGTATGTTGTATTCATGCTTAGATTGTTGTAGATTAATGTTGAAGTTGAATACCATGCTTAGGAATGTTGTAGATTCATGCTAAGTATATATCCATGCTAAGATTGTTGTAGGATTAATGTTTAAATTACCTACTATGCTTAGATTGTTGTAGATTAATATTGAAGTTGAATACCATGCTTAGGAATGTTGTAGATTCATGCTAAGTATATATCCATGCTAAGATTGTTGTAGGATTAATGTTTAAATTACGTACCATGCTTAGATTGTTGTAGATTAATGTTGAAGTTGAATACCATGCTTAGGAATATTGTAGATTTATGCTAAGTATATATACATGCTAAGATTGTTGTAGGATTAATATTTAAATTACCTACCATGCTTAGATTGTTGTAGATTAATGTTGAAGTTGAATACCATGCTTAGGAATATTGTAGATTCGTGCTAAGTATATATCCATGCTTAGATTGTTGTAGGATTGATGTTTAAATTACCTACCATGCCTAAGATTGTTGTAGGAATGCTCAAGTAGTATGCCATGCTTAAGGTTGTTGTAGGTTCCTACCATGCTTGAGATTGTTATAGAATGTTGTTTAAAGTTATATACCATGCTAATTGTTGTAAGTTAAAGTAGTAAAGAAACTCATGCTAAGTTGCATACCATGCTAATTGTTGTAGGTTAAAGTAGTAAAGAAAATCATGCTTTGTTGTATACCATGCTAAATTGTTAATACTCATGGGTAAGTTGTAGCAATTAACCATGCTTAAAGTAGTAGGAGATATCCATGCTTAAATCTAGTAGCTATTCATGCTTTAAACTTATAGTAGCTTTCTACTTAAGTTGTATCCATGCTTGAGTTGTAGTGACTATCCATGCTTAAGTAGTGAAGATCCATGCTTAAAGTGGGTAGTAGATATACATGCTTAAAGTAGTAGACATTCATGCTTAAGTGTAGTAAGAATCCATGTTTAAGAAATAATATACATTCATGCTTAAGTGTGAGTAAAGTCCATGCTTAAAATAGTAATAAACATTCATGTATGAAATGATGGTAGATATCCATGTTATAGTTGTAGTGTTTAGTAAAGAAACTATCATGTTGTAGTTATAGTATTAACTATCACATTGTAGTTATAGTGATAGTGAAGAACTATCATGTTATAGTAAATTGTGTTAGTAAAGAACTCTCATGTTGTAGTTGTAGTGTTAGTGGAGAACCAATCATGTTGCAATTGCAATATTGAGTTGTGAGGTCGTTCCAGCTAATCCCCTAGAAGGAACCCATGCTGAGATTGCTTAGTTGTTCTAGATTCAAGAGCCATGCATGCTTGAATGGTATATTGTAGCTTCCTAGATAAAAGAAACCATACTTGAATTGTATATGGTAGTATTGTAGTGAAGGATTAGGAAGAACCCATGAACCCATGCATCTAGTTCCTAGGTGATTCTAGCTCAGCTTGAGAGAGAACCCAAGAATCTAGTTGTATGTAGTTCTAGTTCAATTTGGGAAAAGAACCCATGGATTCTATTTGTATAAGGTTCTACTTAAATTTGGACCATGTCATGTGAACATTCCTCACCTTCATGGGTAATAAGAATTGGGAAGGTCACTAGTAATTGTTAGCTCGGTAAAAGTTGTTATGTTGCTTTTGGGCTTCTCATTGGTAGAATGCCTATTTTAGGCTTTTATTAGATTCTTCTGTTGCTTCTAATTATAGAAGATAAATTTTGCTAGTAAATACGTTTGCTTGCTTCTAGGTTGATTACCTGTATGGTTGTTTTGTATGTGGTTTTGCTCATAGGTGGCTCGCTTAGCCCGTATAGCTGTTAGTCTTATACGTAGCTCATTTTGCTCGTATGTATGTTGTTGTCCCATACGTGGTTGTTTAGCTCGTATGTGTTTTGTTTACTCGTATGTAGCTTATTAGCTAGTACGCAGTTCGTTGTGCTCGTCTAGTATGATATTATTGCCCTAGGGGCTATCGACCATCAAGACGTGTGTTCACCTTACTCCTAAGGGACTGTGGACGAGTCACTCCTTGTGTACCGTCGGATCTTAACCGGTGTAGGTTGATCGCAGACCGGAGTATAGACGAAATCCAAGTTCGGGGTAGTAGCATGCAATAACGTTCGTATTGCCGGAGTCTTAGATCGATAGGCCATGAACCAGATCCTTAGGGATTCTGGTAAGTCTAGGTTGAGCAGCCTAGTAGAGCTATCTTGCGAAGTCTAACTTAAGACTCAGCATGTTGTGTAAGTTCTGTGGTCATCCCTCAGTTTGTTTAGGGTTAGTGACATTGTTAGGGTAGTAACTTATGGCTATTACTACTTAACCTATATTTTACCATTTACTCGCCAAAGGGAAATAGTTGGTGTTAAGGGTGATTCCTTATGATCCGACCTGCCCTATAGGCCTGCATTAGGAGGTGTTATTGGGTTGTACCCTTCTTGTCAAAGGGATACGGTCTGTGCCTTCTCACGAGTTGGGAGCACGGGATCCGTATCTCGTCTGTTTATTTCTGAAGTGCCATGATAAGGGCGGGCGTGAGTCCTGTCGGAGCTAGGGGATGGACCCCGGAACTCTGTCATGTCCTTGATCTAGGGGCGAGCAAGCCATAGACTACGGTCTGGTTATGGGGTGACAGGGGATGCTTCGAGCTAACCTGTTTTGCGGTAACTTAGGGGTTCGTCAGATTTTTGAGTGAGGCAATAGTGGCAAACGAAGACACCACTATATAACTGCAATTGGCAGAATTATACCGTTTCGGGGAAACCTCATCAATCGCGTTGTATCTTCAGAAACAAGTTGAGTACAAGAGTAGAACTCATGGCGCGGGTTCAAATCCCTATATATGAAGGATCGACTTGAGATGGGGCGCATGTAGTATGGGATGCATGCTGTTCCAGAGACTTGCTGGCATTAGAATAAGAGCATCCTAACCTTAGTTGATATTGCATCGGATTCTAGTCATAGCACTCACGAACACTTAAACTACACTGACACATTTGTCGTGGTTGTATGTTGTTTTGGAAAATTCGCTGCTAGTTATCAGCCTTAAATCGTCAGTGAATTCTAACGTCCCCACTTCAATAGGTACTAGGATCGCAGAAGTACATGTGCAAGATTCAGGAGGACTCAAGGTAAGGAAAGCGAGGAGTTGATGTCATTTTAAGTTCCGCTGTAATATTTATGTTGATTATCAAATTGTTGAAATGTATCCAAGTGAGAGTTACCAAGTGTTGTTCTTCATTCATTGTACTCTGATGTAAGTTGTTGGAAGTGTAACACTTGGGGTTACAAAGGTATTATTGTAACACTGCTGTAATGTATTGCAAATTGTAACAATCAGACTTGTAATACATTTGTGTTGAATAAAAAGTTTTAAATTTTCCTGTTTTTCTGTGTATTGTGGTTAATTGAAGAAAAGATTCTGTCTTATGTCATGGTTTCCCAGTCACTGGAAATCGGGGCGTTACCGGGGGGGGGGGGGGGGGAGATAAAATCTGATATGGCTAAAAATAGGGCTAAATCGGAACCGTCCAAATCGGGCACGAATCTCAAGACTTAGGGGCAAAATGGTAATTTCACCTACAAACGGGTCTGAAGTAGGTACTGGGTCTTCTTTTCAAAAGCCCAGTAACCTGCAAACGGATCCGTCTCAGCTGGGTGCAGGTTCCAACCCGCGATAAACCCTGTCCAGCAGGATAGAATTAGGATTTCTAATTAATCCTAATGAACGGCTCTGATTCGTATCTATCCTTTCACTGGGAATTAGGGATTACATTCCTAATCTGATCCCAAAGGCGGCTATAAATACCCCCCATCCACCACCATTAAGAGGTAATCACTCTTTTGCCAATTTACGCTCTTTCATAATCTTCTCTGATTACTGACTTGAGCGTCGGAAGGTGCGTCGCCGGGATCAACCCCGGTGTATCATACTTTTTGCAGGTGAACGGCGGGTGTCAACGGTCAAACTCCGGTGAGAAGAATCCAAGTTTTTGCTATTCAGTTTTCCTAAGAATCCACAAATACTATCTGTTTGCCTCCACACCAAATTTAGCGGTAACAGATTGGCGCTGTCTGTAGGAACCCACGAATAGCAACCCTTCCTCTTCCCATCGGTCAGATCTTCTCCGGCCATGCCTCCATGGAACTCAGATCCAGGGGGTCCAATCATGGACCTACCCCCTCTCAGCAGCAGCAAGAGGTCCCCCTCCAAACCGTCCAACCAACGGGACCCTCTCCTCAGCCTAATCAGGCCCCGCAGCAGGACCAACTTCCTCCACAGAATCTTCAACCCCCTCGCGGTCAAACTGGTCCTCAGAACGCCGGCGTGGGGGGCTCCCGTCCCAATCCTCAGAAACAACCCCTTCAACATGATCATGTCTCCATGCACAATCCCTCTACCGATTCCATGGCATCTCACAATCCCCGAGCCTCAGATGACCTCCGCAACACCCTCAACAATCGGCAGAAGGAAGAGGACCTTCGCCGCCGTTTGGATGAAAGGCGGGCCCGAGAGGGAGCTCCCGCCAACAACGTCCAAATGAGCAATCTCCTCATCGCCGAGACTACAGAAGGTCTCCTCCCAGAAGAGGGCGAAGAGAGTCCCCTGGACACCATATGAGAAGACCTCATTCTCCTGCGGGTCGGCAACCCCTGAGGAATGATGAAGCACCCATCACCCGTGCCGAATTCCAGCAATTCCAAGCAACCATCTTGCAGGCCCTCAATCTCCGACCCAACAATGACAATGCTTGGAGGGTCCCCACTCCTCCATTCCAAAGTCCTCGCCATCGGTCCCTAACTCCTCCCCTAGCTCCTAGCAACCACCATCACATTCCTAGTCCTCGCCACTCCCGGAGCTACCGTCGTCGTAGCCCCCACTCCCCTTCGTACGAAGACGAGTCCAGAGGCTCGTTTGGCTACCAACGAAGGGATGACACCGTCTACCGTCATCTCTACGAGATGGAGAGGCGCTTGGGTCAGCTAGACAAAGAAGAGGAGCTTAGAGGAAGGACCCTCCGTCCAAGCCGACCTCCCTTCTCTCGAACAATCATGCAGGCACCCGTTCCGATAGGCTTCAAGCCCCCACAGTTCGAGACTTACTCCGGGGAGTCAGACCCTGTGGACCACATCGAGAGCTTCAAGACCCTCATGCTGATACACCAAGCTTCCGACACTCTATTGTGCAAAACCTTCCCGGCCACGCTCAAAGGTCCAACTCGAGAATGGTACTCTTGCCTCGCCCCATCCTCCATATTCTCATTTGAGCAATTTGAGACCCTCTTCGTCACCCACTTCGTGAGTAGCCGCCGCACAGGGAAGACCAGCATTTCGCTACTCTACCTCCACTAGAAGAAGGGTGAGAAGCTCAGGGACTATGTGAAAAGGTTCACCACGGAAGCTAGGTCCATCGCTTCCCTCGACCAGTCGGTCGCTGCCGCAGCCTTTCAGTCGAATGTCCTCAACTCAAGCCTGCGGTCCTCCCTTGCCAAGAAGCCCCCACAGAACTTCTTCGACCTCCTTCTCCGAAGCGAGAAGTATATCCGGGCCGAGGAAGCTGAGCATCGCCCCACCTTTGAAGGGCCTTCCTCCGGATCCAAAAGGAAGGCGACCAAAGAAGAAGGAGCCAAGAAGCTCCAGAAGGACAGTGGCGGTCAGCGTCGCCCTCCCCCCAGGTTCGAGAAATTCACTCCTCTTAATGCCAACATTTCCACTATTCTCATGGAGGTTGAGAAGGAAGGGGTTATACCTCTTGCCCCAAAGATGAACACCCCTGGCAAGAAGAGGGATAAAGAGAAGTGGTGCCATTATCACCGGGACCACGGCCACGACACCAATGATTGTCGGGTCTTGAAGAACGAAATTGAGGCCCTCATTCAGAGGGGGCAGCTGGCTAAATTTGTAAGGAAAGACCGAACCGATCTTCCTCCTCCCCCTCGGGGGGCTAACAAGCATACTGAAAGGTGTGAGGAAACTCCCGAGTTCGAAGAGGAACGTGTCCTGCATCTCATTCACGGAGGCCCCATGGGAGGCACCTCCAACTCTTCTCGGACGGCCTTCATAAGAGAAGTCAATTTGGTTCACGGCACGCCTCCCCCTAAAGGCCTTGGAGTACCGGTCACCTTTTCAGATGAAGACCTTGAGGGTGTCCCCCTATTGTGACGCACTAGGCATCAACTTCCATATGGCAAATTTTAAAGTAGAAAGGATACTGGTGGACAGTGGCAGCTCCGTTAACATCCTCTTCCTCGCTGCTTTCAAAGGGCTCAAACTATCCTGGGACAGGCTTAAGCCCGCCGGCTACACACTCCACAGGTTCACGGGAGTGCCAATGAGTATCGAAGGGGTAATCACCCTCAATGTAACCGCTGGCAAAACTTCTACTACCCGCACGAAACCGATGGACTTCATGGTAGTCGATGTCCCCACTGCTTATAATGTGATTCTAGGCCGACCTGGCCTAGCTGCTCTAGAGGCCGTCCCATCGGCTTATCACCTCAAGATGAAGTTCCCCACCAGGGCAGGGGTAGGGGAAGTAAGAGGCAGTCAAGAGATGGCCCGAAAATGCTATATGACCTCCACCAGGGGTCCAGTTCTCTCCCTCGAGACTCTTGAAATTCCCCAAGAGGGTGTCCGGCCAACGTCCGAGCCGGTGGATGAATTGGAGGAAGTGCTCTTCTCCGAGCAAGATCCGAACCGCAAGTTCTTTATCAGCAAGACCCTCCCATCCGCCCTATGCTCCGACATAGTCCAATGCATTAGAAAGAACTGCGACCTCTTTGCATGGTCGGCTGCCGACATGTCAGGAATCTCCGAAGATCTCCTCGTCCACCACCTGAGTGTTGCCCTGGGGTCCAAACCGGTCCAACAGAAGAGGCGTAAATTTGCTCCCGAGCGCCAACAAGCTATCAAAGAAGAGGTGGACAAGCTTCTTAAGGCTCGGTTCATACAAGAGGTAAATTACCCTGAATGGCTCTCCAATGTGGTCATGGTAAAGAAGTCCAACGGGAGCTGGAGAATCTGCATCGACTTCACCGACCTAAACAAAGCATGCCCTAAAGATCCGTTCCCTCTCCCTAGCATCGACACCTTGATCGACGCAACTTCGGGCCATGAACTCCTCAGCTTCATGGATGCCTTTTCCAGGTATAATCAGATCCGCATGTTTCCCACTGATATCTCGAAGACCTCCTTTGTTACCGATCAAGGGCTCTACTGCTACAGGGTAATGCCCTTCGGGCTGAAGAATGCCCTTCGGGCTGAAGAATGCCGGTGCGACCTATCAACGCCTCGTCAACAAGGTCTTTCAACAACATATCGGCCGAAATATGGAAGTATATGTTGATGACATGTTAGTCAAGAGCATCCATGGCGTCGATCATGTGGCCGATCTGCAAGAGGCGTTCGATGTATTAAGAAAGCAGGATATGAGGCTCAATCCGAATAAGTGTGCATTCGGAGTCTCGTCGGGGAAATTCCTAGGCTTCATGGTCAGCCAAAGAGGAATCGAAGCCAACCCCGAGAAGATCAAAGCCATACTGGACATGGCTCCTCCCAAAAATGTGAAAGAGGTTCAGAAGCTAACCGGGCGCCTCGCAGCTATAGGGCGCTTCCTCTCTAAGTCAGGGGAGAAGTGTCTTCCCTTCTTCAAGGCTCTCAGGGGGGCTAAGGGCTTCCAATGGGGTCAACAACAGCAGGAGTCATTCGATCAGCTTAAAGCCTATCTAGTCAACCCCCCTCTCCTCAGCAAGCCTATCCCCGGGAAAACACTCTACCTCTACTTAGCTGACTCCGAACAAACCCTCAGTGCTGTCTTGGTGAGGGAAGAAGACAAGGCTCAGAAGCCCATCTATTACGTGAGCAAGGTACTCCGGGATGCCGAGCTCCGCTACCCAAGATTGGAGAAGATGGCGTACGCCTTGGTCATGGCAGCTAGGAAGCTTCGCCTATATTTCCAGTCCCACTCGGTGGTCATTCTTACCAACCAACCGCTGAAGCAAGTCCTTCACAAGCCGGAGACCTCCGGTCGCCTTATGAAGTGGTCGATAGAGCTGAGCCAGCATTGCATATCATACAAGCCTCGGACCGCGATCAAGGCTCAGGCCTTAGCTGAATTCATTGTTGAGAATACCATCCCTGAGGTCAGTCGAACAACAAATGGGCCTCCTATCTGGTCGGTATATGTGGACGGGTCCTCTTGCACCGAGGGAAGCGGAGCCGGGGTCATTTTGGTAGACCCAGATGATTTCGTTCTCCAATTCTCCCTCTGCATTAACTTTAAAGCCTCCAATAATGAAGCGGAGTATGAAGCATTTGTAGCCAGCCTCGGTATGGCTCGCAAGGCAGGGGCACAATGCGTATAGATTTTTAGCGACTCTCAGCTGGTCGTGAATCAAGTTTTGGGCGAGTACGATGCGCGAGATGACCGAATGGCTAAGTATCTAGTCAAGGTCCAAAATCTCATGGCTCAGTTCGAAGAGGCGCTCATTCAGCGGATCCCCAGGGAAGAAAATTCCCAAGCAGATGCCCTCTCCAAGATGGCCTCCTCCTCCCTTCAAGGTCTCGAGTAGACCATCCTGATTGAAGTGCTCTTGAGACCGAGCAAAGAAGAAGAAACTCCTGACTCGATGGAGTCACTGCCCGTCCAACTTCAAGATAATTGGATGAAACCCCTAATAGAATTTCTAAGGGATGGGCTCCTTCCCGAAGACCCTAAGGAAGCTCGTCGAGTTAGAACCAAAGCGGAGCGGTACACCCTTGTTGAGGGGGTCTTGTACAAACGCTCCTTCACCCAAGTGGACGGCAGACCCTATTTGAGGTGCCTCCCCCCGGAACAAGCCTCGTATGCCTTGCAAGAGTTTCACGAAGGCATAGGCGGAGCACATTCAGGATCAAGATCCCTCGTCAGGAAGGTGTTGAATTATGGATACTTCTGGCCTACCCTCCTACAAGATGCCGAACGACATGTCCGGCGATGCAGCTCCTGCCAGAAGTACTCCAACATCCGTCGCCTACCCCAAGTTCAGCTCACCTCCTTATCAAGTCCTATCCCTTTCGTAATGTGGGGGATGGAACTAGGGCCATTTCCACCTGCTTCCGGCCAGCTCAAGTTCTTAGTCGTGGCAATCGACTACTTCTCCAAGTGGACAGAGGCCGAACCATTGGCTACAATCACCGAGAATAAAGTGCAACAGTTCTTCTGGAAGAACGTCATCTTTCGGTTCGGCGTGCCCCGGGTCCTAATAACCAATAATGGAACACAATTTATTGGGGCCGCATTCCGATCTCTGTGTGAAGAACTCGCCATCCAACAACGTTTCTCCTCCGTCTCCCACCCCCAATCAAACGGTCAAGTGGAAAATGCCAACCGACAGATCCTCTCCGGTATCAAGAAGAGACTGGATAAGTCCACCAAAGGTTTATGGGTTGATCAGCTCCCTAACGTGCTGTGGAATCACCGCACTACTAAACGGACCCCCACAGGAGAGTCGCCATTCAATCTCACCTATGGGTCCGAAGCTGTGATCCCCTTGGAAGTTGGCCTACCATCTCCTCGCCTTATGGACCCCCACAGAAGAGCTCGACGATCCTATTCTTCAGAGCATCGTCCTTCACAGATATTTTGAAACGAGGAAGTTTAGCTGAGCCTGTGTCACTGGAACTGTTGGCTATGATGCGACAAAGGTAGGTCACTTCAATGCTTTTGTCGACTGTAACCCTCCTCAACTGCTCGACCCTCGCCGTCAGCTCGTCGCGCTCGACCATCAGCTTGCCCATTGCCGTTGCTAATTCGTCTTCTTCCGCTGAGAGTTCTTCTTCGGTTATTTCCAAATGGAAAACCTCCGCCAATAGCTCACTTTTCTCCGTCTCAGCGACGAACAGCGTCTTCCTAAGCAACTCCACCTTGCCTTCGAGATGAGCCTCACGAGATCGTTTTCGGAGTTGTTTCAGCTCGGAAAAATACCCCCTCGCAGTAGCTTTGATATCCTCTAGCCTTAATTCGCTCCTAAGGAAACTCTCTCGGCTACAAGAGAGGGCCTGCCTCGCCTCCTCTAGTTCAGCATGAAGGCGAGTTGCTTTGGAGACCGAACTAGGTTCGGTGACCTGAAAGACGGAACTATATCAACACAGAAAGACAAAGGGCGGTCCGAGCCAAACACTTAGCCAATATTCGAGAAGAGAGTTCAAACAAAAATTTTTATTCACATCAAAAAAGCGGTGGCCAGTCCGCTACAAGGCAGTACATTGAAAGAGAAAGAAAAAATTACAAAGATGAGGAGATCAAGGGTCCACCTGGGGCGGCAGCTCGGAAACAGGTGCCTCGGTGGATGGCCCCTCGCCCCCCTCGCCCCTGCTCGGGGGCCGACTGCCATGGTCTCGGGATCAGTAAGCACTTTGCCACCCCGCTGCTCGCCTTCCTCCTGCTCTTCTTCCTCCTCCTCTTCTCCCTCCTCCTCTTCGCTTCCTTCCTCGCCGCCAGGCCACAACCGGTACCCCACTCTCTCGAAGCCGAGGATTCGAGCCTCAAGATGGTCAAGTGCCTGGGCATAAGACAGCTCCATGTTGACCGCCATGTGCTTCTTCGCCTCGTCTTCGATCTCCTTCCTCGCCTTCTCCACCGCCGCAGCCTATTTCGACCTCACGTCCTCCAAAGCCTTCGCCGCTGCGGCCCTCTCCTCGGCAGCCTTAGCGACCTCTACAGCAAGCTTCTCCTTCGCTTGCTCCAGAGCCACCTCGAGGTCGGCGACCTGAGCCTCCAAGGCATCCGAGCGACGCTGCTCCGCATCGAGCTGTTTCACGGCCCTCGCCCTTTCTGCTCGGTCCTTGTCACTAAGGTCCCTCAGCTCCCTCTCCTGCTCGGCAAACTCCTGGATGAGGTGGCCGAAGTGGCAAGTGGCCTGCAAAAAGAAGCAGTTAGTACACAGCAAAAACTGAGCTATAGACTTAGTAAATTTTCAAAGAGAAAGAATCGAGACTTACCGACATCAGCGACCGAGCAACTTCGAAGGTGTCGTCACCGGTCGTCCCCGCCTTCATGGCGGCTTGGTCCTTCGGGGTCGCAAGATGCTTGACCACCTGCATACACATCTGCGAGTCGCCCAAGAAGCCGTCGTGGTTCTTCACTCGCCAGTTGGGGACGAACAACTTCTTGAGGGCCTCGGTCAAGATCTCCTCGGCCTGAGGAGTCAAGGTTGGGGCCTCGAGCGCCAGCGCTGTCGAGACGGAAAAGGTCTCACTTGCAGGGGCAGATGGGGCAGAGGCAGACGGGTTAGGGAGGACGGCCACCTCCGAAGACGGTTCCCGAGGAGCAGGAGCGACGACGGCCGAGGGTGCCTTGATGGGTCGGCCGAACATAGGACCCGTGCTCGTCCTTTTCCTTTTCCTGCCGTCGGCGATTTTGCTTCGCTCCGTCATCATGCCCTTAAAGTCCATGTTCAGCGCGTCTGTTCAAAGCAATGAAAGGAAAAAGTAAGAAGAATGTACAAGGCATTAAAAAAGAATTGCAGCAAGATGTCAGGAGCGTACTCGGGTCGATCGGACTAAGGCCCGACCCGTGTAGCACCTCCTCGGTCATCTCTCTCCAGCTCAACATCGGGAGAGCGATCAGCTTGGCCGCCACCTGTAACGCTCCGATTTCCAGTAACTGGGAAACCGTGACATAAGCCAAAATCTTTTCTTCAATTAGTCACAGTACACAGAAAAATAGGAGAATTTAAAACTTTTTATTCAACACCCAATGTATTACAGGTCTGAATATTATACAACTGCAATACATTACAATAGTATTACAATAATACCTTTACAATCCCAAGTATTTCAACTTTCAACAACTTACATCATAGTACAAGGAATGAAGAAAAACACTTGGTAATTCCCACTTGGGTACTTTTCGACAAATAGATAATCAACATAAATATTACAGCGGAAACTAAACATGACATCGACTCCTCACTTTCCTTGCCTTGAGTCCTCCTGAATCTCGCACCTGTACTTCTGCGGTCCAGTACCTATTGAAGTAGGAACGTCAGTATTCACTGACGCTTTAAGACTGATAATATAGCAGCGAATCTCCTAAAACAACATACAGAAACATGACAATGTGTCAGTATAGTTTAAGTGTTCGGGAGTGCTATGACTAGAATCTGACGCAATATTAACTAAAGCTAAGATGCTCTTATTCTAATACCAGCAAGTCTCCGAAGCAACATGCAGCCCATACTACATACGCCCCATCTCAAGCCGTTTCTCCATTATAGGAATTTGAACCTACGTTATGAAATTCGAATTGTACACAACCTGTTCCCGACAGATACAACGTGACTGATGAGGTTGCAGACGTGGTCAAGTATTACTAATGCAGTCCGCTCATGGTGTCTATGTTCGCCACTACTACCCGGCTAACCGGACCTCACTCAAAAACCAGATGAACCCTCGAGGTTACCGCAACACAGGTTAGCTCGAAGCATCCCCTGTGGCCCCCTAACTCATAGACCGCAATCTATGGCCTGTTCACTTCCCCGGCATAGGACCTGATGGAGTTCCGGGGTCCATCCCCTAGCTCCGCCCGCCTTATCATGGCACTTCACGAATTAACAGTGTGAGATACGCAATCCGTGCTCCCAACCGTGAGAAGGCACCGTACGTATTCTTTTGACGGGAAGGTACAACCCAATAACACCACCTAAGGTCGGCCCCAAAGGACGAGTTGGTCGTAAGGTGCCCCTTACTACCTACTCCTCTCTTTCTGACAAAAAGGTTAAGTAAATGATCTTTATGAGTTGCTACCCTAATAATGTCACTAACCCTAACAACTGAGGGATGTTAATAGAACTTACCCAACATGCTGAGTCATGAGTTGGACTCCGCAAGACAACTCTACTCGGCTGCTCAACCTAGACTTACCAGAATTCCTAAGGATCTGATTCATGGCCTATCGATCGAAGACCCTGGCAATACGAACATACATGCATGCCACTACCCTGAACTTGGATTTCATCTATACTCCAGTCCGTGATCAACCCACACCGGTTAAGATCCGACGGTACACAAGGAGTGACTCGTCCACAGTCCCTTAGGAATAAAAAAACATATGCCGTGATAGTCGATAGCCCCCTAGGGTAATAGTATCGCCCTAGATGAGCACAACAAAACTGAGTACTAGCTATCAAGCTATATACGAGCAAACTGACCAAATACGAGCCAATAAGCGACGTATGAACCAACAACAACCTACGAGCCAGGCGGGCTTCGTATGAGACGACAACATACATACCAGCCAAATAAGCCGCATATGAGACCCACAGCTACATACGGGCTAGTCGAGCCACGTTCGAGCACAACCATATACAACCAACCATACAGGTAATCAAACCTAGAAGCAACCAAACGTGCTTGCTAGCAGACTTGATCTTCAATAATTAGAAGCAACAGAAGAATCTACCGACAGTCTAAGATAGGCATTCTACCAATGAGAAACCCGAAAGCGACATGACAACTTTTATCAAACTAACTATTACTCGTGACCTTCCCAACCCTTATTACCCATAAGGATGAGGAATGTTCCCATGATATGGTCCAATTTCAATTAGAACCTCACACAACTAGAACCCATGGTTTCTTTTCCAAAATGAACTAGAACTACATGCAACTAGATTCTTGGGTCCTCTCTCAAGTTTGAGCTAGAATCACCTAGGAGCTAGATACATGGGTTCATGGTTTCTTTTCAATCTTTCCCTACCCTATACAGTTCAACCATTGTTCTTTTAACTAGAATGCTACAATACCCCATTCAAGCATGCATGGCTCTAACTATGTAATCTCAAATATGGGATTCCTTCTAGGGATTAACTAGAGCTACTTCACAACACAATATTGTAACTACATGTTTGGTCCTTCACTAACGCTACAACCACAACATGCTAGTTCTTTACCAACACAATTAACGATAACATGATAGTTCCTTATTAACACTATAACCACAACGTGAGGGTTAACAATACAACTACAACATGAAAGTTTCTTTGCTACACTACAAATACAATGTGCTAGTTACTACTATAACTACAACATGGGTATAACTTAAGTAGAAAGCTACTAGATTTAAGCATGGATATCTCCTACTACTTAAAGCATGGTTAATGCTACAACTTACCCATGAGTACTAACAATTTAGCATGGTATACAACTTAAATATTATTCTACAACAATTCCTAAGCATGGTAGGAACCTACAACAAATCTTAAACATAACATACTACTTAAGTATCCCTACAACAATCTTAGGCATGGTAGGTGATTGAAACATCAATCCTACATATTCCTAAGCATGGTAGATTAATTAAACATTAATCCTACAACAATCTAAGCATGGGTATGTACTTAGCATGAACCTACAACATTCCTAAGTATGGTAGATAAGCATTAATCCTACAAAATCTAAGCATGGTATATAATTTTCCTACAACAATCCAAACATGGTATGTTGCTTAAGTATTCAACCTAAGCATGGAATACATTTCAAACATAAATCTACAACATTCTAAACATGGTAATGCTACTTAGCATTAATCTAAGCATGGTATACATTTCAAGTAGAAAGCTACAACATTCTAAATATGGTAATGCTACTTAACGTCAATGTATGACATTCTTACATGAGATATAGCACAAGTATCAATCCTTCCATAATCAACATGGCATATAATTTTCCTACAACAACCTAAGCATGGATTGTGCTTTCCCACAACAACCTAAGCATGGTAGGTGATTAAACCTTAATCCTACACAATCTTAGCATGGTAGGTTGATCTACAACGATCTAAGCATGAAGACAACTTAGTAGAACATCTACTATTACAATCTAACATGGATAGAACATAACATAGAATTGCTACAACTAAGCATGGATTATAATTCCTATAACAATCTAAGCATGGTATAATAATTCCTACAACAATCTAAGCATGGATTATAATTCCTACAACAATCTAAGCAAGGATGTTTATTTAAACATGGAATCTACTATAATTGAAGCATGGTTTACTACTACAAAAATATCCATTTACTACTTCAACATAACCTTGCTTATATTTAAGCATAATCAACTACTACATTACTTAAGCATAAACATCTACTACTACTTTTCTTAAGCATGTACTACAATACTACAAATAGTCTACCTTTTTATAAATTACAAGTCCTACATAACACAACACTATTTTCTTTAATCTCTTAGTTCCTACATACAAAAGTCTTATCTTTTTATTAACTAAGAGTTAAGAAGGTTTTGTTAATTATCAAGTAGAGAGAAAAAACCAAGGAAAGGCTTATTCTAATAGTCCACAACTCCAAAATGGGTAGTAATTAGTTCTATGTGCAAAAAATCATATGCTTGTGCCAAGTCCTTGTTTAGTCCTACATCCCAAAATGGGTATGTACACAAGATTCATATGCACATGTCCAAGTCAAGTCCTACAACCCAAAATGGTTGTATACACAATCACATATGCTTATGTTTATTTAGTCCAACAACAACAACAAGAACAACATTTACTACTATCAAAAGTTCCACTTTTATGTTTTTATTTAGTACTACCACTTGTTTCCATTTCCTTTTATTCATACCATTATGCTACAACATAATATGAAACAACACACAAAAATACCATCACAAGAAACAAGCACCCCAAAAGAACAAAAGAAAACAAAACAAGGAAGATAAAGAGAAGAAGAAACCAAAAACAACAAACTCAAACAACAAAGCAATGGAGAAGCCCCCACCTTTGTTTCTTATTGGATGGACTAGCCTAGCAACCTTCTCCTTCCCCTTAGCTTCTAGGAACTCCTAAGAACCTACAAGGAAAAACTCTCCCATTAGTCTCTCTCTTTCTTTTCCTTTCCTTTCTTTCTTTGTCTTTGTAAAATGAGACGAATGATGAAGGGAGGGGGTATTTATAGGTGGAGGAGAAGGTGGAGAGTGCAAAATTGCACTCACAAAAGTGCACAAAACCCCCTAGGGTAGCAAATCCGGCCATGCTCATGTAGGGAGGTAGGGATGAGGTGGAGGTATGGGCTAGGATGCGAGGTGGAAGTATGGTGGAAGAGATAAGGTTTCTAGAAGAAGTTTCCTTAATCTCTTATGCATACTAAACCCTAGTTTAAGCCTCCTAAAATCCTTACAATAAAATTAGATTGGTCATGACAAAGATAAGTACTTGTCCAAAAATACACCTAATTTGCACAATGTACAATTTGCTATAACGCGCATATGTACGTATATATGTGTATACCAAAAATCTTCATATAATCCGTATAAAATAATTTAATTTTGAAAATAATAATAAAATAAATTTTATTATCAATTCGGAAGATCACGGTACCAATTTGATACACTACGGATGTACACAGACTGGTATATGTGTACAGATATTGTTTACGAACAAAACTGGGTGAAAATCACCAAAATATTTCAATTTTGGAATTAAAACAAAATAATAATAAAATAATAATTTATATAATGTAATATCTGCCCGAGATATTACAATACTCCCTCCTTAAAATAGTTCTGTCCTCAGAACTACGTTAAGTCAAGAAAATAGACCAACATTCATGCACTGAATAACCCGGGGAAAGAAAGCTTATACTGCTTTCCGGCTCCCAAGTGGCTCATCCACGAACTAGTTCTCCAATGAACCCGACTTTTTGCAATTCGGTAGCTACTCCCTCCTTAGAATAGGACATGACCTATGAACATCACTTCTGACTTCCAGGATTCTCTCCTGTAATTTGACGATCCATAGTGGTAATTAACAGAACCAATTCTAGAGTTGCCTTCCGCACACACCTCAACTTTTGAAAAATATTTTAGACAAAAGAATATGATGAACCAAGTTTGAACAAAAACAGTTGCCTGGATTTCATATATATATAAATCCAACCAATTTCAAAAGTGTTAAATCATATATCACTCCTTAGTCAAAAACAAATTTCGAAAATACAACTCTAAGGCTTAGTTGCAGTTCCATACATACTAGTACTGGCTCTCCTGCCTCCTTTATCTTGCCCTTTAGTAAGTGTGAACTCTTACGCTTGGTGAACAGGCTCCTTTCCTTTATTGTCCATTTTCAGGTCTAATATGCCGCTACTATTCTTGTGAAAATGGAGACAGTCTGGCCTGATATGACCAATCTCCCCGCATTTGTAACAGACACGTGTATCCATTTGAGGGTCCATCTTCGGGTACTGGCTCATGAAATGACCTTGCTCCCCACATAGAAAACAACTTCCTGTCTCGGTGCCTCCGAGTTTGCCCTCCACTTCCTGAGTCTTCGGCTTCAGACCTTGGTCCTTGAACCCCGATGCTGGTGTAGATCTTTTCCCCCGACGTCGTGGACAGACCGATTTCGTGTGTGCAACTTCCTTACAGAAATGGCATGTTACAACCTTGGTGGTTCCCTGGACTTGCTCCCATTCATACTGCAGTCGGGCCAATCCGGAATCAAAGTGTTCCTGCTCCTTTGCTAGGCTTGCTAATATAGCTCTGCAAGCGTCACTCACTTGCTTAGCTTGTCGACCTCTCCTTGTCCTGCATCTCTTTAGCTTCTTCATTTCCTGGCGTATGCTGGCTGCCGCCGCTGTGTGCTGATCCACGCTTAGCTCCTACGGTGGTGAAATCTCCTTTGGCTCCTCGAAATTGTCGATCCTACCGCTTCTTATTCTGCAAGACATCTAGCAGAAGGGAATAATGGGATACACATAGCATCATGTTGTGATATTGCAAAATAATATCCATTCACTTCATCATGCATAAGACTCGTAGAGAACATAAAGCTAAACTGCATTTATCGTAAGCCCATATTTTACATAAGCATCATCCTTCCTACATCTATATCACATAAGTAGGAAATCAAAATCTCAAAATAACAAAATAGTCTACGAGCACCCAACCGCCTAGTCGGTACTGCTAGTGCCCTCTGCAGGACCCTTTCAGTTAGCAGTGCCCGTAACTGCGTGACCTGCTCCTGAAGTTCCGTGCATCGGCGCTCCATGCGCGCAAACTGTGCACGGTAGCTGTGATTCAGGATCACCATCCTGCGCTGGGCCCTAGCATTGGTGCTCCGTAACCTTGCTACTTCCTTCCCATGGTGGAAGCCCGAAAATTCACATGAGTCCATCTTGCTCTCAAGACAAACATGGGACCACGTCAAAGTCGATATATCGTGGAAGACCTGCTGGAAGGCCTGCTCTACGGGGGAAAGTTGGGGAGGTGGCAGTACTGGAACCTAGTCTCCTAAAGGGGCGTCCCCGGCTGCGGCAACTGTGGTGGTCCCGTTGGCCAATCCGGCCCCAACTGGTGACTCGTCCCCCTCTGAGATGGGCTCTGAGTCTGAGTCCACCTCGATCACGACCCCGTGACCCCATCCATTCCCCAAGAAAAATGCTCCGTCCGTCATCCTGCAAGGAGTAGACACAAAAATTAGCATAGATGTAGAAATATCATAAAACATAAGTTGAAAGAAACAACAATATGAATTATAATTGTCTACAACTAGCTAAAACCCGACCCTAAAGGGTATCTAAGTTAAATTTTCCTACTGTGTTGGACTGTAAATTGAAGTTAGCTCTGATACCACTCTGTAACGCTCCGATTTTCAGTAACTAGGAAACCGTGACATAAGCCAGAATCTTTTCTTCAATTAGTCACAATACACAGAAAAACAGGAGAATTTAAAATTTTTTATTCAACACCCAATGTATTACAAGTTTGAATATTATACAACTGCAATACATTACAATAGTGTGATAATAATACCTTTACAATCCCAAGTATTTCAACTTTCAACAACTTACATCAGAGTATAAGGAATGAAGAACAACACTTGGTAATTCCCACTTGGGTACTTTTCGACAAATAGATAATGAACATAAATATTACAGCGAAAACTAAACATGACATCGACTCCTCACTTTCCTTGCCTTGAGTCCTCCTGAATCTCACACCAATACTTCTGCGGTCCAGTACCTATTGAAGTGGGGACATCAGTATTCACTGAAGCTTTAATGCTGATAACATAGCAGCGAATCTCCCAAAACAACATACAGAAACATGACAATGTGTCGGTATAGTTTAAGTGTTTGTGAGTGCTATTACTAGAATCTAACGCAATATTAACTAAAGCTAAGATGCTCTTATTCTAATGCCAGCAAGTCTTCGAAGCAACATGCAGCCCATACTACAACGCTCCATCTCACGCCGTTTCTCCATTATAGGGATTTGAACCCACATTATGAAATTCTAATTGTACACAACCTGTTCCTAACAGATACAACGTGAATGATGAGGTTGCAGACATGGTCAAGTCCCACTAATGCAGTCCGCTTATGGTGTCTATGTTCGCCACTACTACCCGGCTAACCGGACTTCACTCAAAAACCAGACAAACCCTTGGGGTTACCGCAACACAGGTTAGCTCGAAGCATCCCCTGTGCCCCCCAACTCATAGACCGCAATCTATGGCTTGTTCGCTTCCCTGGCATAGGACCTGACGGAGTTCTGGGGTCCATCCCCTAGCTCCGCCTGCCTTATCATAGCACTTCAGGAATTAACAGTGTGAGATACGCAACCCATGCTCCCAACCGTGAGAAGGCACCGTACGTATCCCTTTGACGGGAAGGTACAACCCAATAACACCACCTAAGGTCGGCCCCAAAGGACGAGTTGGTCGTAAGCCCCCTACTACCTACTCCTCTCTTTGTGGCAAAAAGGTTAAGTAAATGATCTTTATGAGTCACTACCCTAATAATGTCACTAACCCTAACAACTGAGGGATGTCAACAGAACTTACTCAACATGCTGAGTCTTGAGTTTGACTCCGCAAGACAACTCTACTCGGCTGCTCAACCTAGACTTACCAGAATCCTAAAGATCTGATTCATGGCCTATCGATCCAAGATCCTGGCAATACGAACATACATGCATGCCACTACCCTGAACTTGGATTCCATCTATACTCCGGTCCGCGATCAACCTACACCGGTTAAGATCTGACGGTACACAAGGAGTGACTCGTCCACAGTCCCTTAGGAATAAGAAAACATATGTCTTGATGTTCGATAGCCCCCTAGGGTAATAGTATCGCCGTAGACGAGCATAACAAAACTGAGTACTAGCTATCAAGCTATATACGAGCAGACTGACCACATACGAGCCAATAAGCTACGTATGAACCAACAACTACCTACGAGCCAGGCGGGCATCGCATGAGATGACAACATACATACCAGCCAAATAAGCCGCGTATGAGACCCACAGCTACATACGGACCAGTCGAGCCACGTACGAGCACAACCATATACAACCAACCATACAAGTAATCAAACCTAGAAGCAACCAAACGTGTTCGCTAGCAAACTTGATTTTCAATAATTAGAAGCAACAGAAGAATCTACTAACAGTCAAAGATAGGCATTCTACCAATGAGAAGCCCGAAAGCGACATGACAACTTTTATCGAACTAACTATTACTAGTGACCATCCCAACCATTATTACCCATAAGGATGAGGGATGTCCCCATGATATGGTCCAATTTCAATTAGAACCTCACACAACTAGAACCCACGGTTTCTTTTCCAAAACGAACTAGAACTACATGCAACTAGATTCTTGGGTCCTCTCTCAAGTTTGAGCTAGAATCACCTAGGAGCTAGATACATGGATTCATGGTTCCTTTTCAATCTTTCCCTACCCTATACAATTCAAGCATTGTTCTTTTAACTAGAATGCTACAATACCCCATTCAAGCATGCATGGCTCTAACTATGTAATCTCAAATATGGGATTCCTTCTAGGGATTAGCTAGAGCTACTTCACAATACAATATTGTAACTACATGTTTGGTCATTCACTAACGCTACAACCACAACATGCTAGTTCTTTACCTACACAATTTACTATAACATGATAGTTCCTTATTAACACTATAACCACAACGTGAGGGTTAACACTACAACTACAACATGAAAGTTTCTTCGCTACACTACAACTACAATGTGCTAGTTACTACTATAACTACAACATGGGTACAACTTAAGTAGAATACTACTAGATTTAAGCATGGATATCTCCTACTACTTAAAGCATGGTTAATGCTACAACTTACCCATGAGTACTAACAATTTAGCATGGTATACAACTTAAATATTATTCTACAACAATTCTTAAGCATGGTAGGAACCTACAACAAATCTTAAACATAACATACTACTTAAGTATCCCTACAACAATCTTAGGCATGGTAGGTGATTGAAACATCAATCCTACACAATCCTAAACATGGTAGATTAATTAAACATTAATCCTACAACAATCTAAGCATGGGTATGTACTTAGCATGAATCTACAACATTCCTAAGTATAGTAGATAAGCATTAATCCTACAAAATTTAAGCAAGGTATATAATTTTTCTACAACAATCCAAACATGGTATGTTGCTTAAGTATTCAATCTAAGCATGCTATACATTTCAAACATAAACCTACAACATTCTAAACGTGGTAATGGTACTTAGCATTAATCTAAGCATGGTATACATTTCAAGTAGAAAGCTACAACATTCTAAATATGGTAATGCTACTTAACGTCAATGTATGACATTCGTACATGAGATATAACACAAGTATCAATCCTTCCATAATCAACATGGCATATAATTTTCCTACAACAACCTAAGCATGGATTGTGCTTTCCCACAACAACCTAAGCATGGTAGGTGATTAACCATTAATCCTACACAATCTTAGCATGGTAGGTTGATCTACAACGATCTAAGCATGAAGACAACTTAGTAGAACATCTACTATTACAATCTAACATGAATAGAACATAACATAGAATTGCTACAACTAAGCATGCATTATAATTCCTATAACAATCTAAGCATGGTATAATAATTCCTACAACAATCTAAGCATGGATTATAATTCCTACAACAATCTAAGCATGGATGTTTATTTAAACATGGAATCTACTATAATTGAAGCATGGTTTACTACTACAAAAATATCCATTTACTACTTCAACATAACCTTGCTTATATTTAAGCATAATCAACTACTACCTTACTTAAGCATAAACATCTGCTACTACTTTTCTTAAGCATGCACTACAATACTACAAATAGTCTACCTTTTTATAAATTACAAGCCCTACATAACACAACACTATTTTCTTTAATCTCTTAGTTCCTACATACAACAAGTCTTATCTTTTTATTAACTAAGAGTTAACAAGGTTTTGTTAATTATCAAGTAGAGAGCAAAAACCAAGGAAAGGCTTATTCTAATAGTCCACAACCCCAAAATGGGTAGTAACTAGTTCTATGTGCCAAAAATCATATGCTTGTGCCAAGTCCTTGTTTAGTCCTACATCCCAAAATGGGTATGTACACAAGATTCATATGCACATGTCCAAGTCAAGTCCTACAACCCAAAATGGTTGTATACACAATTACATATGATTACGTTTACTTAGTCCAACAACAACAACAAGAACAACATTTACTACTATCAAAAGTTCCATTTTTATGTTTTTATTTAGTACTACCACTTGTTTCCATTTCCTTTTATTCATACCATTATGCTACAACATAATATGAAAGAACACACAACAATACCATCACAAGAAACAAGCACTCCAAAAGAACAAAAGAAAACAAAACAAGGAAGATAAGGAGAAGAAGAAACCAAAAACAACAAACTCAAACAACAAAGCAATGGAGAAGCCCCCACCTTTGTTTCTTATTGGAAGGACTAGCCTAGCAACCTTCTCATTCCCCTTAGCTTCTAGGAACTCCTAAGAACCTACAAGGAAAAACTCTCCTATTAGTCTTTCTCTCTTTCTTTTCCTTTCCTTTCTTTCTTTGTCTTTGTAAAATGAGACGAATGATGAAGGGAGGGGGTATTTATAGGTGAAGGAGAAGGTGGAGAGTGCAAAATTGCACTCACCAAAGTGCACAAAACCCCCTAGGGTAGCAAATCCGGCCATGCTCTTGTAGGGAGGTAGGGATGTGGTGGAGGTATGGGTTAGGGTGCGAGGTGGAAGCATGGTGGAAGAGATAAGGTTTCTAGAAGAAGTTTCCTTAATCTCTTATGTATACTAAACCCTAGTTTAAGCCTCCTAAAATCCTAACAATCAAATTAGATTGGTCATGACAAAGATAAGTACTTGTCCAAAAATACACCTAATTTGCACAATGTACAATTTGCTATAACGCGCATATGTACGTATATATGTGTTTACCAAAAATCTTCATATAATCCGTATAAAATAATTTAATTTTGAAAATAATAATAAAATAAATTTTATTATCAATTCGGAAGATCACGGTACCAATTTGACACACTACAGATGTACACAGACTGGTATATGTGTATAGATATTGTTTACGAACAAAACCGGGTGAAAATTACCAAAATATTTCAATTTTGGAATTAAAACAAAATAATAATAAAATAATAATTTATACAATGTAATATCCGCCCGGGATATTACACCACCTCCTCCTCGGCAGTGGTCAACACCGGGTCGGCCCTTGCAAACTTCGGAACCTTCGCCTTCCACTGAGTCGGGAAACCCAATGTCGAAGGTCCCTTTATAAGAAAAAACTTCTCCTTCCAATGCTTTATCGAATCAGGATTCTCTATTAACTTAACTCCTCTCCGAGGTGACAAGTAATAGCGAGGCTCGATCTTAGTCATCCTGTTGATTCGGTATAAACTTCGAAGGATGACGAGGTCTGGCTCCACTTCGGCAATTCGATATTGAAGCAAAAAGGCGAGCACATAGCGCCGAGTGTTCGGCATGAATTGTATAGGGGCCAGACAGTACCAGTGAAGGACCTTCATCACGAAGGGGTGGAAGGGGAAGCATAGACCAGTGATCAAGGAGTCGTAGGCGAAGACGCAGGTGTCCGGTGACAGGACGGTGTTCGCTCGTATCCCGGGACCAGGGAGGGTCAGCTTATACTCCTGAGGGATGGCGAATCCCGCTCGGACAACACCGAGGGAAGGTCATCCACCTCGGTGACCTCCCTGGGATTGTTCTCCTCATAAGTCGCCGAGCAACCAACGATCGCCTTACTCAGCAGCTCGCCGCTGTACTGCCTTATCCCCGCATGACCGGACAGCACGCTAGGCAGCCAACCCAATTCGGGAGCTCGTCTATCAATCTCCACAGTCTCCTCGACTATCAAAGACCGAACCACTACCCTCTCCTTCTCCTCGGCCGCAGACGACCCCGCTACCTCTTTCCCCTTCCTACGGCTCACTACTTCTCTCCCCTCCTCGGCATGCCGACCTCTCGAGGACGAAGCCTCACTTCCCGAGTTTACTCTTGACATCTCGAATAAATATCTAAGGCAAAGAACACTGACCTTGATGTGACGTTCACGATCGGAAATAGTTTGCCAGAAATTGCCTGGCCCTCGCGACAGCTAGCACAACCGCCTTGGAGCACAAATCGCCGCTAGCAGAGCAAAAGTAAAAACTTGGGAGTAAAAGTGAGAAATGAGCTAAGGGGTGAGGGGGGGAGGGGGGGTAAGAACTTACAGCCATGAAAGTGACTGTTGAGCTTTCGAAACGCCTAGAAGGCCATTAAGGGAGACAAAACAACAAAAAAGAGAAAGCAGCGACGGTTCGGAGGAAAGACGCGTCGGTTCTCTTAACACCCCCGCTCGACGACTCGTGAATCTGACGATCTTTCGAGGTACCAACCCCCACATATGGAGAAAAAATGCTGCCGAGCCAGTTCCACCATCAGATTGTCTCAAAATTCGTGTGCAAATCTGATGAGCGGCTCAAATCATACAATGCCCAAAAAACGACAAGATAGTGTTTTCTCGTGATCTGAACCTCCAACTTCGTGATACGTGCCATGATGGACGTCTCAGATCCCACCACGTGGTTCGAAGACTCGATCCGAGCTGCTGATTCACTGGAGCGCTCAGTCAAGCCACCGAGCCACCGTCCTCCCTGGCCGGACTGACAAGGTACCGACCTCCACATATGGAGAAAAATGCTGCCGAGCCAGTTTCACGGTCGGATTGTCTCAACATTCGTGTCCAAATCTGATGAGTGGCTCAGATCATGCCACGCCCACAAAACGACAAGATAGTGTTTTCTCGTGATCTGAACCTCCAACTTCCTGATACGCGCCATGATGGACGTCTCAGATCCCACCACGTGGTTCGAAGACTTGATCCGAGCCGCCGATTCACCGGAGCGCTCAGTCGAGCCACCGAGCCACCGTCCTCCCTAGCCGGACTGACGAGGTACCGACCTCCACATATGGAGAAAAATGCCGCTGAGCCAGTTTCACCGTCGGATTGTCTCAAAATTCGTGTCCAAATCTGATGAGCGTCTCAGATCATGCCACGCCTACAAAACGACAAGATAGTGTTTTCTCGTGATCTAAACCTCTAACTTCGTGATATGCGCCATGATGGACGTCTCAGATCCCACCACGTGGTTCGAAGACTCGATCCGAGCTGTCGATTCACCGGAGCGCTCAGTCGAGCCATCGAGCCACCGTCCTCCCTGGCCGAACTGACGAGGTACCGACCTCCACATATGGAGAAAAATGCTGCCGAGCCAGTTTCACCGTTGGATTGTCTCAAAATTCGTGTCCAAATCTGATGAGCGGCTCAGATCATGCCATGCCCACAAAATGACAAAATAGCATTTTTTCGTGATCTGAACCCCGTCCTTGCGATTCGTGTCGTGATGAACGTTCCAGATTAAGCCACGTGTCCCAACGGTTCATTCCGATATGCCAAGCCACCGGAGTGCTTAGCTGAGCTACCGAACAGCGAACAGCTTAGCCGAAGTACCGGGTTACTATGGACAGAGGTCGAATTGTCGAGCCACAGGAATGCCCAGTCGAGCTACCAAACAGCTTGGCCGAGCTACCGAGCTAATATGGGTAGAGGACGAGCTACCGAGTCACTGGGCCGAAGTGACGAGGTACCGACCCTCACATTTGAAGAAAAATGGAGCCGACCTATCACAGCCGTTGGATCTTGTCAAAAAATGTGCTGGAACGTAATGGACGGCTCAGATCACGCCACGCCCACAAAACGACAAGATAACATTTTTTTGGGATTTGTGCCATAATGAACGCTCCGGATCTTGTCACGTAGCTCGGCAGATCGCTGCGCGCCGATCCACCGAGCTACCAAGGACTCGAGTCGAGGTGCTGATGCACCGACCCTTGCATACGGAGAAAAAGCTCGCCGAGCCACCCAGACCGTCCGATCCTCCAGAAAACTGTGCTCAACACCGATGGAAGGCTCAGATTACGCCACGACATAACTCGGTATTTAAAATTAATTTTTATTTATTAAAATCGATTTATTTATTTAAAAATTACGAAAAATGATTAAAATTTCTGGAAAATTAATTAAAAATTCTAAAAAATAATTACAAATTCAGGGAAATATTTTTGAGCCCCTGGGAAAGTAATTATGGCTTAGAAGAGACAATTAAGACTCCCGAACAATGAATCAACACTTCGCAAAATTAGATAAGTGATCCAAAAAATAGATAAAAATTAAGAAAAATCACCAAAAGTCTAGGAGAGCTCGGGAATAACCTGGAGCGCGCAACTACCTCAAAAAATCACTACAATACCTCATACAAAGATTCAACGCCCCTCGTTTGGACTCCAATACGACCCTGTAATCCATTAAAACAGTATAACTACTCCTCAAAGACTAGTTAAAACTAGTCTTCGGGAGTGGGGGGCTCGTGAGATGGCTAAAAATAGGGCTAAATCGGAACCATCCAAATCAGGCACGAATCTTAAGACTTAGGGGCAAAATGGTAATTTTACCTACAAACGAGTCTGAAGTGGGTACTGGGTCTTCTTTCCAAAAGGCCAGTAACCTGCAAACGGATCCGTCTCAGCTGGGTGCAGGTTCCAACCTGCGATAAACCCTATCCAGCAAGATAGAATTAGGGTTTCTGATTAATCCTAATCAACGGCTCTGATTCGCATCTATCCTTTCACCGGGAATTAGGAATTACATTCCTAATCTGATCCCAAAGGCGGCTATAAATACCCCCCATCCACCACCATTAAGAAGTAATCACTCTTTTGCCAATTTACGCTCTTTCATAATCTTCTCTGATTACTGACTTGAGCGTCCGAGGGTGCGTCGCCGGGATCAACCCCGGTGTATCGCACTTTTTGCAGGTGAACGGAGGGAGTCAACAGTCAAACTCCGATGAGAAGATTCCAGGTTTTTGCTATTCAGTTTTCCTAAGAATCCACAAATACTATCTGTTTGCCCCCACACCAGATTTAGCGGTAACAAAATCTTATTGTATTTGATTTAATTAACTACTTATTTGGAAGATATATATATATATATATATATATATATATATATATATATATATATATATATATATATATATATATATATATGTAAATATTTGAATTGTGATGGATGTTTTTTGCAAAACTTGACATAAAACCCTAAAATTGAAACCCCCCCCCCCCCGCCCTATATGTATAGCACCCGTCACCTATTCCCTAGTTCACAAAAAATAAAATATATTATTTTCTATTATGATCGGAGTTTAAAGCTTGGATATTGGATTTTGCAAAAGGAAGGAGCATTTCTTATTTTCTTCTTCTTCTTCTTCTTCGTTTGAATCTCTTTGAGGTGAGTGGTATTTCTTATCTTTTGATGCGCTTTCTTTTTTTGACCTTTCATGAACAATAGAGATCATGCTAGGATTTTGGATTTGGAGAATTGTGATTATGTTGGCATGATTATGATGATTGTTTATAACTTGATGGTAGAGATGAATTGTTTGATAAAGATTGATGTTAATAAGATAAATATCTAATCTTGATGACATGACACTTTTGTTGATCCACTTTTTGTAAGTTGAATATTTTTGTACATGAAAGATCGTGTTTAATTGTGGAATTCTTATGAACCGATTAACTTTTGTAGACGATTGGAGTTGTGTTATGTACTAAACCTTCATGTTGATCAAAGATAAATTATTCTTGAGTATTAGAGTCTCTTTTCTATGCTTGCCAGATCTAAAATTTTATTGTTGAACCTATATATGAATGTAGATGTTTAGATCAGTATGTGTGACTAAAGAACATGATTGAATTATGGAAAAGATAAAATTTTGATAGATTATTCGTTGTCTTCGTATGATTCGTAATGGGTTGAAAGTTTGAGTTTTTTACAAATATGGAAAGGTATGAACATGAAAAATACATCAAACACATATAGGGGAGGGTTTGGGGCTGCTAGGTCTCGGGTGAACAGTAACCTGAGGGTTACTGTTCAACCCGATACTGTAGAAATACTGTAGCAGTGCTGTTTTTTTTTTGTTTGGTTGGATTTTTGGTGTTTTCGTGTGGTTTTCGAGCGTGATTTTGTGTGCTATATTTGGGGGACTCTATTATACATATGAGAGTATCTATATATGGGTTTAAACAAATATATATGAGTGGTTTGATCGAGTTTTGATGAGATTTTAAAGATATTGTATGGTCTGGACTGTCGTCTGTTTCAGTTTGTATCGAGATTTCGGCCTAGTTGCTGATGGAATTATCAAAAAATTATAAAATAGAAATTGTAGCTCATTGTGTCTAGTTTCCAGAACATCTAACAGATCCTCAATCTGACTTATAGATTGTAGGATATGAAATTTCTACCATTGTACTGTCGTAGTTTCAGATTTTTAAAATAACGGTTAGTTTTCAGAATTTATCGAATATGAACCCTTTAAACTCATGTATTTGATTCCAGATTTTTATGGTGGATTCCTCGTTATGTGCTAAATTAATTTGGTTTTTCCAGAATTTATTATTGACTTTTGAATGCACTGTTTTGAGGAACGAAATCATGTAACTTTTAGATTTTTGAATGAAATATAGTTTTCAGATTTTATTGAATATCAACCCTTTAAACTAATTTATTTGAGCCCATATTTTTATGGTGGATTTCTTGATATGTGCTGGATTTAAGTGAATTTTTTCAGAATTTAATATTGATTTTAGAGTGTACTGTTTTGAATAACAAAATCGTATAATTTTCATATTTGGTAAAAATCTATATTTTCTTAGATGAAATGTGCTTCCATGCATATAAACGAGTTCTCATGATAATGTTGGTTGATTAAAAGGAATGTGATTAATGAAGAGAAATTTTTATAATTTAAACCAAGTTGGGTTTTGATTTAAGGCTTAGGGTTATGATGTGGATCCTAGAAAGATTGTTAATAATATTTTGAGTTATGAGACTCTAGAGGTTGAGTGGGACCCCAGTATGCCGGTGGATGAGATTTTGTGGTTTATGGCCAGTTGGGGCCTTGATGTTGATTAGTTGAGTTAAGTCCGGTAGGGTACATCAACTCTAGGGGAACTGTGGTTAATTAAATGAACTTAATAAGTATAAGGACAGGCACTAAGATGGTGATATGATGAAATGAGAGCAAACATGAGTTATGGACTCCAGGATGATCCGCGGAGTGAGGCAATCCCCAGTATTATGGGACGATGGCTAAAATAGACCATAGAATGATCCATGTGAGTGGGATTGGTCTCCAGTATTCCAAGGACGAGAGTGACGCACATGGAATGTTTGTGCAATGAAAGTTTCACGATGACCTGCGGAGTGAGACAATCACCAGTATTCCGGGACATTGGATGAAATGGGCCAAAAAATGATCCACGTGAGTGGATTGGTCTCCAGTATCCCAAGGGCGAGAGCCGATACTTGCAAAATGTCTAAATTTCATAGTAGTCATTGTAGTAGGATAATTGCATAACGTGGGATCGAACCTTATCAAGTGGAGAATGATAATGGCTTGCACTGGACCTATGTATTGTGGGATGCATAGAATCCGACAAGTATGCATTAGTAATCATCATAATCATTGTGTTTTCTTGACTTGTATTATGCATGCTTGTTTTCTTTGTTTTTCTTACACTTGACACTTAGCCTAGTTTTATTTGATGTTTTATGCTCTTTTTATTATTTTTTCGTATTTCATTTGTTATTACCATGTTAATATGTTGACTATGATTTTGTTCTCTATGTTTCATTTAAGTTGTATTTCTTTTGAATATTACTCACACTGTTATGGCTAACTCCTATAGTTTTGGATGTTAGGAATATCTCTAGTCTCATGCTTACAGGTAGGTACCATTAGCATGGAGTTGAGATCTTGTGGTAGAATAATAAATGTTCATGCATATTTGTAAAGTGACTGAATGTAATGAGAAAAATTGTAATTCAAGGTGTTTTATTTCCGCTGTGTTTTATAAAAGAAATGATATAATAAAAGTTTTCAAATTTACCTGTATTTGTATTGTGTTTATAATTGTAATTGAAGTTGATATTGGGAATTTGTACCGCGTATTTCTAAGTTTATTATTGGAAATTCGGGGCACTACAGTTCCTAATTGTGAAATTTTGATGCATGTTGTGGTGACAAGATTGCTAGTTGTAGAAAACCATAGATTGCATTGTTTGTCGATGTGGAGTAAACGAATTAACTAGTAGAGTAGAATTGAGAAATTTTAATTAAAGGCATACGTAGAGTTGTTAGACACAAATGAATAACTTGATTATTGCATGAAATGTTGTGATTTTTAAGAGTTTGGCTAAAATGTGTGTTGAAATGTAAACTCAAAGACAGGAAAAATTAGAAACATTTTTTGGGGGAAGAAATACTTGTAGTGGAATAAAAGAAAGAAAGGTTGCATCAAGTTAGTAGAAAAATTAACTAGTTGCATTTTGCCTTATAATTCATACAAGAGAAAGAAAAAATTACTTTGGGAAAACTGAAGTAAATTTTCATTAATATGAATAAAGTTAGTAGGATAACAATTTTTGAGTTTAATTGATATAAAATAGTAGTATTTTTGATGAAAAGAGTTAGTTTTGCAAAGAAATCAAGTTATATGTGTATATGTTCCCAAAAATGATTATGTACATAAAATGAGTATAAATCTCTTGAATACAATTAAATTTGTAAAGAAGGAATTCTGGAGTCTAGAACTATTTTTATAAAAATAGATTTTTGGGAAAAGAATGAAGATAAAAAATGTTGAAATTATAGAAAATGAGATTTAATAGGAACCAAGTACTTAATGAATTAAACCCTATAGTAGTTGTGATCTGAGCTTCGACTCAGTGGGTAGGCGCTTGGTCACCTCTCTGTTGGTGCTGGTTCGAGTCGCGGGTCTGCCGTTTTTGGGGAGAAAACATTTTTAAAAAAAAGACTGATAAGGGAAGTTTAGACATTTAAAGATTAACTTCATACTATATCAGCTAAGCATTTGGCTCAAGTGGCTAGCGGGGGTGCGCTGCGCCTATGCCTGCCAAGTGGAGTTCATGTGCCTAGGGGGTCTCGGGTTCGAAACTGAATATTGCACTATTGTGCATTTTATATATTTTTGGGTTCTCTTTTGTGTTTTTTTTTAGTTTTAAGAATCTGGAAAAATTACAGAAATGTTTTTTAATATTATTTAGACAATTAAAAATGATTTCTCACTGTTTTAGATTATATTTTGAGAATTTAAGAGTTATATTCATGTGATAGATAAGATTGATATACAAGAAGGATGTGTACAATTAAGATAATAAGAGTTGATTTGTGATAAAGAAAAAGTGATGAGTTTTGATAATAAACTTCCAATGATGAGTCTCAAAGAGTTGGTGTTAAATTCTTAGAAATTGTGTATTGAGAAAAACAAATCTAACAAGAGCTTTTTGGAAATGAAAAGTTTGAGATTGATAAATACAAGAATAAGATGAAAGAATTGAATAAAATGTGAATTGGAAATGTGAATTATGAGAGTCTGAGTACCCCTGATTATGGAACATGAAAGGATGTGATTTGAGCCTTAGTGATACCCAGGTACCGGCAAATGTTGAAAGAATTAATTGATTTGAGAATTGGCTATATAGGATATCTCGGTATTTTGTTTAAGTCCGGTAGGAGGGGAAGCTAACTCTAGGTGGTGTAATTTATTCATGTTTTAAGTATAAGGATTAGGCACTAGGAGAAGATGTAATAGATCTTGGGCAATCGTAAGTAGGGTGTCTCTGTATAGTCTGACGGTGGATTCCTGGACCATAGACCCAGTCAGATGTTGGATTCCTGGACTGTGGTTTGCTTGCGAGGTGAGATGATCCTCAATTAAATCCGGAACTATGATTGATTTGACGGTGGATTCCATGACCATGAATTTTTTGGCGGATGGAAGGTAGTTCACCATTAAATATGTATATACTGGGGCTGGGGCGGCCCTTATGGGATGTTCGCATGATGAGGACTTCCATATAGCTTGATGGTGGTGTAACCCCCTGTTTTCCCTTTTCTTATATTTCGGATGTATTTATCTTTTTCAGAATATTTTATTCATATTGTACTCTTCTGTTCCTTTTGAACCATGTATTTGTTCTTTCGTTCTCAACAAATCTATCTGTCTTGCCTTTGTTCCATTTCGTGGCCTTGAATATTTTTTTGATTCAATATTCTGTCAAACTATAATCTCCCTCTGAAATTGCTAGAGTCTAATTATTTTGCTTCATTGCCGAATTAATTGATAATTAAATCTCACCCTAAAAACCCTATAGTCCTATATCTTTGTGGATCTTTTAAAACCCAATAGCCCATTACCCATGACCCGTTTCTACCCTAAACCCTAATATCTCCTATATATATTCATCCTACTGTGTAACCCTAATAGCTATTCAAACTCTAGCCGCTCTCTCTTCTCCCCTACCTCCTGCCTATTCCCGATCCTCCTACCCCCTATGTGTGCCCTCGTTCTCTCTTCCGACCACCCTCCGGCACCCCCTGTCGCCCTTCAGCCCCTGCACAACCTACCCTGAGCGCCTCCCTGTGCTTCCTCACCCCGACGCTAGCGCAGCCCACAGCTAGCGCAGCCGTGCCCCCATTGCAGTGCCAGCCCCCTATCACCCCTGTGTCTCCCTCCCGAAGATAACAGCCAGCGCTAGCACCAGCCAGTTGACAACCCCCTCGGCCTGTCCCACTCCCGATGCCGTTGTCGTCGATGTTCCGCTGCTATGCCGCTGTCGTGCCACTCCCTGACCACGTCGTCCTGTCGCAGTGCACTCACATCTTTTCCCCGGGCTGCCTTTCCATTGAGTTGTGTGCACGTGTTGATATCGGGCATTGGATTGTGTCCGTGATTGTGTTTGTGATCGGTTGTTCGTGGTTGTCCGTTCATTGGTATAGTGTTCGTGCCTGGAAATCCATTCCCGTTATTCTCGTCTTCTCATCCTTTCTTTCGTCAATTACAAGGCAAGTAACTTGTATTCCTTTTGTTGAATATACAAGTACTAAATATCGCATGTAGTGTGGCTTTTGTTTCTAGTTTCGTTCTCATGAAAAATCCTTGTTAGATCTTGTCTCTATTTGTTGATCCACCCGTAGTCGTCTTTGTTACACACACGACATGAAATTAACTTAGATCTAATTAATTGTTGATGCATGTATGTATGATGTTCGTGATCCATGATATGTTGTATGAATCTTGCATGTTTGATGTGTTAGTCATAGTATCTTGTGGTAGACTTGTAAAATACCCATACCATATTGTTTTGGATATCTATTATACCAGGCTTTGTGTTTCGTTTTAATTTGAGTTTGTTGCATATGAACTATTTGACCTAATACATGAAAAGATTCCTGTTTTTGCTGCTGCCCCGTTTTTGTTCAGTATTTTAGACCCTATTGAGGTCAGTAAATCAAATTAATTTGTGAATATAAATCTTAGATCTCGTTGTCTATTTTCCAGAATTTCTGACAGATCTCAGTTTTGATTTGTGAGTTGTGAGTTATTTCAATTTTACTACAGACGTGTTTAAAATTCCAGATTCGGTTTTTATGTGAATTCTGTAGAGTTATTTATTTTAATACTGATGATAAAGATAATATTTGGATCTAATATTTTGCTGGCTATGACTAGACTTGACTGGGATTAACCCTAATTTTTTGTAGATTTATTTGATTACATTTATAAACTATTCTATGCTTGTGAACAAAGTACTATATCTCCAGTTTTGCATGGTGTTCAGTAAATAACCATGTTTTCGACCAGATTCTAATTGCTTTTGGAAAAAAACTTAGTAAACATAAAATGTAGCCGACTGTATCTATTTTATCACCCTTTTGACGGATTTGGATTTTGAGCTATAGTTTATAATCTATCGTTGTTTTAGTACTGCTGTGTCGAGCATTTCAGATTTACAAATTTGTTGTATCTTGTTGTTCTCGAATTTCTTTGACTATGCTATCCATGTTGGAATATTTTGAAATTATATTTGCCGGTACTAGACATACTGGGGAATACTCCCAATTTTTCTTGGATTTAATCAGTAAGTTTTTATGCCATTTTCATGCTTGTGAATAAAATCTTGTGATTTCTATGTATAATTATGTTTTGAGCCCATGTTTTTGTGATTATTATATGACTTGTATATATTTGTTAGATTCGGCCGAGAGGCTATTTTCTGGATTTCCTGACGGTTCTAGATTTGGATGTCTATGGCAACAGGAATCCCAGATTTGGTGTGTACTATCTTGCTGTCAAGAACTAGAATTTTCGTTGTCTTAGTCTATTTTGAGTCATTCGTCATCCGTTCGTGTTCTTTATTCAACTTGTACTTGTCCCTTGTTATCTTACCATGTTTCTCGCCTTGTTTGTGCATGTCAATGCTTGCTTGAATAATAATAACAAGAAACTAAGCCGGGATTAATGGGAAAGATTTAATAGTGGAAAATACAGAAACGTGTACTCGGAAGGGGATCCATAGATCCTACGTGATACGTGATACTTGATACTTGATACTTGATACTTGATACTTGACACGTGATTACTTGACACTTTCACACTTGACACGTGATTACTTGACACTTGCACACTTGACACGTGATACTTGATGCTTGATACTTGATACATGATTACTTGATACTTGTCCATGAGTACACTGCCCTTTATGATCCACTATGATTTCTAAAACGTAACTTGCATGAATGTAGCAACCATGTGGTAAAAATTAGGGATGCATGAAGTGCTACCTTGTCACAGCCCGCTTTCCAAAAATACGGAATACAAGCACGTAACGTTGGTCCAGCGAATGACTACCATCATCCATAATTTGTTTATTCGATTAACTCAACAATATAACAATACAGAACAAATAATCTCATGAACAATAATACTTGAAATGAAGCAATATATAATATCCAAGTACAATAATCCAACGTCTGGAAACAATAATAAAAATACGAGACATATGCCTAATACAATAAAATAACAATAGTTCAATAAAATAATAAGCAACTAGAAAACATTAAATTTTCAAAATCTCTGTTCTCCAATTCCAACAGACAATTCTCCATCAGCACATGTAAACACTTCATCTAAAAAGAGGAGAAAAATTGTTCTTAGAGCAAGTCATGGACAGTAAGTAGAGAAAGCAGGGAACAATGGAATAACGGTATGGCAATGAATCAATGGATCAATGGATCAGTAGGAATCAATAACATGACATGATAATTAAAAATCAATAACATGGTAATCGATGCAACGGTTCGATATCAATAATACTTAGACAATAATCGATATCAATAGGAACAATGATGAACAAAATGCAATGTCGATGTGATGCAAACTCTTAAGTCTATTATTCATTTTAATCCTAACTAATGTGCGTACTACTGCATCCCATACTACAGGTTCGATGCATACAATCAATTTCGTTTAGACTGAGTGGTGAATTCTATAGATCATGTATCAGTACGGTAATCACTGATATGATACAATAATATTGTACAATTCATTATAATGATACACTGATTCACTGATTCACGAGTTCATGGGTTCACGAGTTCACGGGTACACGGGTTCACGAGTTTACGACACGAAAGATTGGGGTGTCGTAATCAGCGCTCCACAATCAATAGATAAACACTAACCAACATAGTCACTATATTATTCACTACTCAAGTCATTTCCTTAAACCCCAGCTTGTTAATTATTTTATTAATGCAACAATACAATATGCAATCTATGGACAATATGTGAACAATAGTAACAATAAGGGAATATAAGGTGATAACATGCAGTAGGACAATTGGAACGATGACAATAAGACATTGGGATCATGCAATGCAACATACACTCATTAATTCATGCAATAGTACGAAACAGGAATAGTTAAACTGTTAAAAACGGAAATATAAAAATCTGGACAACAAGAGTAATCTGTACAAAAATGCAGTTTCTCGCTGTTTCAGAAATTGAACAGTGAATCCGTCAGAAGTTCTTGAAACTAGACTTCCACACAGTTTCAATGCATATTTAAAGTTCAGAATCCGACAACAGTAGCTAGGTCAATCACAGTGTTCTTTACAGATTTCATGTTCAAGCAGAATTTCGATATCATGTTGTTGTATTTTTAGAAACAGCAAAAACTCAATATTAAATTCATAAAAAATATTTTCTAGACTCCTAAACATTATTACTAAAAATTTGGAAATTATCATAGCAAAATGTTAACATTTGATCAGCCTTTTAATAGTTTAAACACGATAGATACAAGAATCTGAAAATCTGAAAGTAAAGACACAGCTGTAGTAAAACGGGCATAACTTTTGCTACACAACTCAGAATTAAGAAATACAAAATGTTCTGGAATCTAGAAAGATAAGGATACAATTCTCATTCAAAAAGTAATTCGTTTTAAGATCATTTACTGGTTCAAAAACAGCAGTCAATATACAGGCCAGCAAGCAATATACCGGGTTAGGGTAGTTTTCATGAAATAAATAATTTAAACATGATGGGTATCAATTCTATTAGTCAATAAGTTATATAATCAGCATAATGAGTACAAAAACAAGATGAATAAAATTAGAACATACTCATACATCAATTTATCATCAACCAATAATAATCAATTACAATCAATCAACCAAACATGCAAACTAACAATTATTTCTACAATAATTTATTTGTGTGACAATTATATGAACAACCCTATTATCAATTCTATATGCACTCATGAAAGATCCAAACTTTAAAGTCAAAAATGGCACGATGTCAATAATATTGGGGTTAGCTCGTGTAAATCTTCAATAGACCCAACGAAGGGATGAACAATGGATAATACGATAACAAGGAGATCTACCTGCAAGAATTTCTAAGGAACTTGAATTTGATACAATTAACAATTCAAGAGGACGGTGACTTGCCTTATAAATAGTGAAAATGAATACCAAGAATAACGGGATAAGAATCCCTAAGCAACGAACCCACGAACACACAATCACATGTGCAATATACGTGCAATAAAATTCCCAAAAGCAATAAGAGTAAGATCCAAGAGAACTCAGCAACAACCAACACAATAACAAGAGACAGCAGTAATAAGTGCTCAGCCAAAGAGACAGCAGCAATAGTGGCCAGGGGCGGAAGCGCTGGCCACCAGTGCAGGCATCCACGGCGAACTGGGGGTCGACGTCGACGTGAGGAGCAGCGAACGGCTTTAGTGCTTAGGGATGTGCTGGCAATCGGGAGAGGAAGAACAGGGTGGGGATTTGGCTGTCGATCGGAACAGGGCCAAGGGGAGAGGAGGTCAGGGTTTGGTGGTGGCGTCGAGAGGCTGGGGGTCGCTGGCAGCGTCGAGCGGGATTGAGGGAGTAGCGAGGCAACACTGTGCTGCTGCGTCGATCAGGAAGAAGAGCAGACAGAGGGAGAAGGGCAGGGGTTCTGTGGTGGCGGCGCTGGTGGAGCGCGTCAGGGGGATGCGACGGAGGACGGAGACAGCCTGCGGAGGTCACCGGAGGTTAGGGGAGCTCGCTGGAGAAGAGAACAGGAGATGGGTTTCGGTGGGTTTAGGCGGGAAACAGCAGGGGGAGAGCGAACAGTAAGGGGAGAGAGAGGAGAGAGAATATACAGCTAGGGTTAGGGTAGAATAGGATTAGGTTATATAGTTATAGGAAAAATGTGGGTTATTAGGTATCGGTTAATATCCAATAGGAGAAATAATAGGATTGTAGGGTTTATAAAATACACAAATAAACATACATCAAATCAAATAATAAAATATAATTAAATAAGTATATTCAGGCTTTACAAAAATAATACTAATAATAATAATAATAATAATAATAATAATAACAATAATAACAATAGTAAAAATCACAAGGATAAAATAACAATAACGATAATAATAATAATAATAATAATAATAATAATAATAATAATAATAATAATAATAATAATAATAATAATAAGATTATATAACACAATATACATTTATTAAAATAACCCAAATACCAATAACATATTTAAATTTAAATTGAGTAAAAATACAAATAACTGATCAATTAGGAACATGAATTAAAATATGCCATTATTAGAACAAAATATAGTTTTCAATTAGAAAATGCTTTAATAAAAGATCTGAAACAAATTCAAAATAAAAATGAATTTATAATTAGTTAAAATACAAAAAATATTCAGAAAAAATGTATTTACAGGAATGGGGGTTACATACCTAGATAGGACAAGATACAAGACTTGAAAACTTGTTACTTGTACACTTGCTACTTGTTACTTGTACATGACACTTGATTACTTGACACTTGTTATATGCCACTTGCACCCGTTATCTTTCCATGCTACTTGTTTTGTTCTTGACTTAGAGTTAGTTGCTTTATTTTGCTGTTACATCTTTCCATGCTATACTTGCTTCTGCTGTTACTTTATTCTTGTCTATTTGTTTTCCTGTACTTGTTGCCTGCAATACAAGCGGTCCGTAACTTGCATTGACGAGCGTTTGTTTTGTCTTTCACTTTCCTGTAAATTTGTCGCTTGCAGACTTTGGTGACCAGCTGCCCGATGGAGTAGGTGATCAAAGGTTCTAGTTGGCTGGATTCTTGCTACATTTATTTATTCTTTTTGCTTATTTTGAAGAATTGTAACTTGTCACATGGATTATTTTGTATTGGGCATTTTGTCCCAGACTTGTGTTTTGTTTCAGACTTGATTATATGAAATTTAGTATTATTGTTTCTTGTTTCAAGTAATTCTGTTGACTATATTAATTCAGTTATGCATGCGTAGTTGACTATTCCTCTTGTAAATCTCTTGTTTATTCTTGTATATATTGTAAAGATCCTGACAGCTTATGAATGATGAAAGACATTCGCTGGACTTGTGTCGCGTACTCGTATTCCGTATTCCTTTTTTGGAAGCGGGGCGTAACAGAGTTTTTATTGGTATCAGAGCCCGGGTTGGCTAATGTATTAGTTTTACTAATATGTTAGACAAGTTTGGCTCGATTAAGGTTTGGCTCAACAGTGTACAGACCATCCAATAACTTGAATGAATTATAATCAACTTTGATCGTGATGATAATTATTTTTGCGTTTGTGCAGGCCATGGCTCGCAGAGGTTCCACTTCCCGTCCACAAGAGGAATAGCCTGGATTAGAGGCTGTTACGAATGTGTTGGAGCGATTGATCCAAATGCAGTAGAATCACAGTGATCTAGTAATGGCCGCATTAGAGGTTGCTCAGAATCCGACTCCCGTTATGCCTATGTAGGCAACTCTCCCTCCTCGTCCGGGTACAGTGACAGATTTCATGAGGCTGCACCTTGACAAATTTTTCGGTACTAAGACACCTTTGGAGGCCGAACAGTGTTTGATCAGGACGGAGCAGTTGTTGTTGGCAGCGAGAGTTACTGATGCTGATCGAGTGGATGTGGTGACCATCTAGTTGGTAGACCTTACCCACATTTGGTGGACGTCTGAGTTCGAAAGGCTCGCGCGGCCCACTTCTTGGACCACGTTCACCAGGAACTTCTTGGAGAAGTTCTTCCCTAGCAGCACTCGAGTTGAGATGGAGCAGCAGTTCCTGGCCTTGAAACAGGTTGGTCGTTGTTCTGTTATTGAAACTTGTTACATATTGTTCATACAATGTTGTAACATGAGACTCTCTTGAAACAGGGTGTCAGGTCAGTGGATGAGTACGTGGCGGAATTTACCAGGCTTAGCTGCTTCACAGCCGTTCTAGTGGCGAACGAAGATGATCGAGCTCGGAGATTTCTTCTGGGGCTTGAGCGAGATATTTAGATGCATCTCGTTTCCCTTCGTCTGCGTACTTATGCTGAGGCTCTTGAGGCAGCTTGAGCTTAGGAGCAGGCTCGCAGTAGGTTGGCTCCTCCCCAGCGGATTGTTTAACACTCTGCTGTTGTTGCTAGACCTTCTGGTGGGCTGATTCGGAGGCCTTTCCCAGCCCATCTGGTCAGGACAGTTCCTTACTCTTCTACTGGTCCTCAGAGAGTTGGTTTTTGCAATTTTTGCTGACTTGTTGGGCATGAGCGCAAGGACTGTAGGCTCGCCAATCACCGTTGTTTCGGTTGTGGTGCTGCTGACCACTCAGTGCGGGATCGCTGTGGATGGCTCTTCTAGCCGAGGGTCTAGTTCAGTAGGTAGCCCTAGCTCGTGGTCCAGTAAGGCCACCGCTTCCCCCTCAGCGCCAGATTGTCGGTCAGAGGACCGCTGCCACCAGGAGAGGTCAGGCTTACCACCTGACAGCTGCAGACACTAAGACGGCAGAAGGAGTTGTTGCAGGTATATTGTTGCATTTTTGTTGCTTTGTTATTCCTTTGCTTCTTTCATTTATCTTGCACTGCTCATTCATGCTATCTTTTCTGCATTGTTATTTCCTCACTCCTTAATCATCAATTCTTTTTCCCTTGCTTTTGACCATATTAGGTGTTATCCTAGTTTGTTCTTTACCTGCTCATGTTCTCTTTGATTCCGGGGCAACCCATTCCTTCGTCTCTTCCTACTTTGTGGCTCGTCATCAGCTAGAGTGCAACATCATGTCAGAGGCTTGGAACATTGTCACAGGTGGTGGTACTGTCGTCTATTCCCGAGAGTGCAAGTAGAGTCCCAAAGTTATTGGTGGCACAGATTTCAAGGCCGACCTGATTGTCATTGGGAATTCAGGATTCAACATCATTCTCGGTATAGATTGGTTGGGTGAATCCCATGCTGTCACTGATTGTCATGCTAAGAAAGTTGTATTCCGAATCCCAGGTCGCGTACAGTTTGAGTTCTATGCCGGGGAGATGCCCCTAGGCCAAATTGAGACTGCATTTGATCAGGAGACTTGTGCGATGGAGTTGCACTCAGGCTGTGAGCCTGTGCCTCTAGTAGTGCAGGAGTTCCTGGATATTTTTCCAGAGGAGTTGCCTAGCTTACCCCCTGATAGGGATGTGGAGTTCGGTATTGAAGTTCATCCTGGTACAGTGCCGATATCGAAGAGTCCCTACAGGATGGCACCGGTTGAGCTAATAGAGCTGAAGGTGCAGATTCAGGGTTTGCTAGATTTGGGGTTCATCAGACCCAGTGTTTCGCCGTGCGGTGCTCTAGTCCTTTTTGTCAGCAAGAAGGATGGTAGCCATTGACTGCGCATCGACTATCGAGAACTGAACAGTGTCACTGTGAAGAACCGGTATCCGCTGTCCAGGATCGATGACTTGTTTGATCAGTTGGGCGGAGCAGCTATCTTCTCAAAGTTGGATCTTTGTTAAGGGTGTCATCAGGTCAAGGTAAAGGCGACTGATGTGCAAAAGATTGTGTTCAGGACCATATATGGGCTCTATGAGTTCCTTGTGATGCCGTTCGGGGTCATGAATGCGCCAGTTGTGTTCATGAGTCTGATGAACAAGGTCTTTTCCCCAATCCTGGATAGGTTTGTGGTGGTCTTCATCGATGATATTTTGGTGTATTCTTGGAACTGGGAGGATTATGCTGAGCATCTGAGATTGGTTCCGTAGACTTTGAGGGAGAATCAGCTCTATGGGAAACTCAACAAGATTGAGTTTTGGCTCGATAGAGTTACCTTCTTGGGGCACATTATCTCGGGCGATGGTATCTCTATGGATCCGTCCAAGGTTGCTACTGTGAGAGATTGGCATGTTCCCAAGTCAGTTTCAGAGGTGAGAAGTTTCCTTGGTCTAGCAAGCTATTATCGAAAAATTTTCCAAGACTTTTCGAACATAGAATGGCCTTTGACGAAGTTGACACGGAAGGATCAGAAATTCTATTGGTCGGAGGCTTGCAGTGAGGCTTTTGCTGAGTTGAAGAGCAAGTTTACGTCAGCGCCAGTGTTAACTATTCCAGATGATTCAGACAAATTTGTGGTTCACTGTAATGCTTCTGGCAAGGATCTTGGTGCAGTTCTGATGCAGAAGGGCTGAGTATTGCTTATGCATCGAGGTAGTTGAGGCCATATGAGAGGAACTATCCAACTCATGATTTGGAATTAGCGGCAGTGATCTATGCTTTGAAGCTGTAGAGACATTATTTATATGGAGACCGAGTGGAGATCTTTACCGACCACAAGAGTCTCAAGTACATCTTCACCCAAAAGGAATTGAACATAAGGCAGAGGTGTTGGTTGGAGCTAATGGCTGACTATGATATCAATCTGTAGTATTATCCCATCAAGATCAACATGGTACCAGATGCTTTGAGCAGGAGACCTACAACCATGTTCCTGACTCAATAGAGAGATCTAGTTGAGCAGAAGTGGAGGTTGGAGTTGGATGTGTTGTTGTCGAGTTCTGATCGAAGTTGCATGATGATTCAGCTTCAGTCGTCTCTTGTTGAGCAGATTAAAGGTGCGTAGGCTGGTGAGGAGCAGTTGCAAGGATTCAGTGCAGAGGTTGAGGCTGATTCCAGAATGGATATGGTTGTTCATGCAGTGGTTCGCTTTGTTTTGGGTCCAGGTTGTGTGTTCCGAAGGGTAAAGTTCGTCAGAGGTTGCTTGAGGAAGCCCACCAGTCATCGTATTCTATTCATCCTGGAGGTACTAAGATGTACGGGGACTTGAAGCTTTACTTTTGGTGGTAATGTATGAAGAGGGTTGTGGCTCGGTTTGTGTCACAGGTTTTGATCTGCCAGCAGGTTAAGGCAGAACATTAGAGAACCGTCGGACTTCTTCAACCGCTTCCCATTCCGGAGTGGAAGTGGGAACACATCGCTATGGATTTGGTGACCGCCTTGCTGAGGAGTCCCAAGGGTCACAATGTCATTTGGGTGATTGTCGACCAACTGACGAAGAATGCTCACTTCATTCCCTTCCGAGTTGGACAGTCTACTGAGAGCCTAGCTGAGAAGTACATGCAAGAGATCGTCAGACATCATGGGTTCCAGTCAACATTGTATCCGATAGGGATACGAGGTTCAGGTTTTAGTTTTGGGAGAGTCTTCAGAGTAGTTTGGGGCGTAAATTGAAGTACAGTACAACTTTTCATCCCCTGATAGATGGACAGTTAAAAAGGACCATCCAGACTCTAGAGGACATGTTGAGGTCCTGTGTGTTGCAGTTCGGTGGACCATGGGAGAACCATTTGCATCTTGTAGAGTTCTCGTACAATAAATGCTTTCAGGCCAGTCTTAAGGCTGTACCGTTCGAGGCACTATATGGTTGGAAGTGCAGATCACCAGTGTGCTGGGATGACATTGGTGAGAGGAAGTTGTTGGGTCCGGAGTTGATCACCAGGACAGTTGATGCAGTGACTCAAATTAGAAAGCATCTTAAGCCAGCTCAAGACAGGCAGTGGAGATGGGCAGATGTCCATAGGAGAACCTTGGAGTTTGAGGTTGGTGACCATGTTTTCCTAAATGTATCACCGTGGCGAGGTGTCATTCGGTTTGGTGGTGGGGGCAAGCTGAGCCATAGGTTTATTAGACCATTTGATATCATGGAACGAGTAGGTATGGTGGCCTATCGTCTTGCATTGCCACCGGATTTATATGGAGTGCACGATGATTTCCATGTCTCCCAACTCAGGAGATATATCCATGATGAGAGCCACGTGATCGACTACTCAGAGTTGACCGTGCGGCCGAATTTGACTTGTGAGATTCCGCCAGTTGTTATCTTAGACGGGCGAGAGAAAGTGCTGAAGAACAAGGTCATCAAGCTGGTTCGAGTTTCTTAGAATCCTCACTTGCCGAGTGAGTCGACTTGGGAGTTAGAGGAGGAGATCCAGCAGAAGTTTCCTCATCTGTTTGAGTAGTTTTTGTTTTGTTGTTCTTTCTTTTTCTTCGGGGTTACCTTATGTACTTCTTATTTGAATTTCGACGACGAAATTCTTCTTGTTAGGTGGGTAGGATTTGTAACACATGTTTTCTCTTTTCTTGTATTTTGGATGTATTTATCTTTTTCTGAGTATTTTATTCATATTATACTCGTCTGTTCCTTCTGAACCATGTATTTGTTCTTTCGTTCTCAATAAATCTGTCTGTCTTGCCTTTGTTTCATTTTGTGGCCTTGAATATTTTTCTTGATTCAATATTCTGTCAAACTATAATCTCCGTTTGAAATTGCTAGATTCTAATTATTTTGCTTCATGGCCTAATTAATTGATAATTAAATCTCACCCTAAAAACCCTATAGTCCTATATCTTTGTGGATCTTTTAAAACACAATAGCCCATTACCCATGACCCGTTTCTACCCTAAACCCTGATATTTCCTATATATATTCATCCTACTGTGTAACCGTAATAGCTATTCAAACCCTAGCCGCTCTCTCTTCTCCCCTACCTCCTGCCTATTCCCGATCCTCCTACCCCCCTGTGCGCGCCCCCGTTCTCTCTTCCGACCATCCTCCAGCACCCTCTGTCACCCTTCAGCCCCAGCGCAACCCACCCTGAGCGCCTCCCTGTGCTGCTTCACCCCGATGCCAGTGCAGCCCGCAGCCAGCGCCACTGTGCCGCCCACTGCAGTGCCAGCCTCCTGTCGCCCATGCGTCTCCGTCCCGAAGACAGTAACTAGCGCCAACCAGTTGATAGCCCCCTCGGCCTGTCCCACTCCCGACGCCCTTGCCGTCGATGTTTCGCCGCCATGCCGCCGTCGTGCCACTCCCTGACCACGTCGTCCTGTCGCAGTGCACTCACATCTTTTCCCCGGGCTGCCTTTGCATTGGGTTGTGTGCACGTGTTGATATCGGGCGTTGGATTGTGTCCGTGATTGTGTTCGTGATCGGTTGTTCGTGGTTGTCCGTTCATTGGTATAGTGTTCGTGTCCGGAAATCCATTCCCGTTATTCTTGTCTTCTCATCCTTTCTTTCGTCAATTACAAGGCAAGTAACTTGTATTCCTTTTGTTGAATATGCAAGTACTAAATACCGCATGTAGTGTGGCTTTTGTTTCTAGTTTCGTTCTCATGAAAATTCCTTGTTAGATCTTGTCTCTATTTGTTGATCCACCCGTAGTCGTCTTTGTTACACACACGACATCAAATTAACTTAGATCTAATTAATTATTGATGCATGTATGTATGATGTTTGTGATCCATGATATGTTGTATGAATCTTGCATGCTTGATGTATTAGTCGTAGTATCTTGTAGTAGACTTGTAAAATACCCATACCATGTTGTTTTGGACATCTATTATACCATGCTTTGTGTTTCGTTTTAATTTGGACTTGTTGCATATGAACTATTTGACCTAATACATGAAAAGATTCCTGTTTTTAGTGCTGCCCAATTTTTGTTCAGTATTTTAGACCCTATTGAGGTCAGTAAATCAAATTAATTTGTGAATATAAATCGTAGATCTCGTTGTCTATTTTCCAGAATTTCTGACATATCTCAGTTTCGATTTGTGAGTTATGAGTTATTTCTGTTTTACTATAGACGTGTTAAAAATTCCAGATTCTGTAGAGTTATTTATTTTAATACTAATGATAAAGATAAGATTTGGATATAATATTTTTCTGGCTATGACTAGACTTGACTGGGATTAACCCTAATTTTTTGTAGATTTATTTGATAACATTTATAAACTATTCTATGCTTGTGAACAAAGTACTATATCTCCAGTTTTGCATGTTGTTCAGTTAATAACCATGTTTTCGACCTAATTCTAGTTGCTTTTGGAAAAAACATTGTAAACATAAAATGTAGACTACTGTTTCTATTTTATCACCCTTTTAACGGATTTGGATTTCGAGCAATAATTTATAATCTATCGCTATTTTAGTTCTGTTGTGTCGAGCATTTCAGATTTACAAATTTGTTGTATCTTGCTGTTTCCCGAATTTCTTTGACTATGTTATCCATGTTGGAATATTTTGAAATTATATTTGCTAGTACTAGATATACTGGGGAATACTCCAGATTTTCTTTGGATTTAATCAGTAAGTTTTTATGCCATTTTCATGCTTGTGAATAAATTCTTGTGATTTCTGGCTGAACATGTTTTCTATGTATAATTCTATTTTGAGCCCTGTTTCTTTGATTATTATATGACTTGTATATATGTGCTGCATTCGGCCGAGAGTCTATTTTCTATATTTTCTGATGGATCCAGATTTGCATGTCCGTGACAATGGGAATCCCAGATTTGGTGCAGTACTGTCTTTCTGTCCAGAACTAGAATTTTCGTTGTCGTAGTCTATTTTGGGTCATTCATCATCTGTTCGTGTCCTTTACTCAAATTGTACTTGTCCCTTATTATCTTACCATGTTTCTCACCTTGTTTGTGCACATCTATACTTGCTTGAATAATAATAACAAGAAACTTAGCCGGGGTTAAAGGAAAAGATGTAATAGTGGAAAATACAGAAATATGTACTCGGAAGGGGATCCATAGATCCTACGTGATATTTGATACTTGATAATTGATACTTGATACTTGATACTTGATACTTGACACATGATTACTTGACACTTTCACACTTGACACGTGATTAATTGACACTTGCACACTTGACACGTGCTTACTTGACACTTGCACACTTGACACGTGATACTTGATACTTGATGCTTGATACTTGATACATGATTACTTGATACTTGTCCCTGAGTACACTGCCCTCTATGATTCACTATGAAATCTAAAACGTAACTTGCTTGAATGTAGCAACCATGTGGTAAAAATTCGAGACGCATGAAGTGCTACCTAGATAGCACTAGATACAAGACTTGAAATAACATGATCACTTGACACTTGCTACTTGTTACTTGTACATGATAGTTGATTACTTGACACTTGTTACATGCCACTTGCACTTTCCATGCTACTTGTTCTGTTCTTGACTTAGAGTTAGTTGGTCTATTTTGCTGTTACATCTTTCCATGCTATACTTACTTCCGCTGTTACTCTATTCTTGTCTATTTGTTTTTCTGTACTTATTACCTGCAATACAAGCGGCCCGTAACTTGCATTGACGGGCATTTGTTTTCTCTTTCCTTTTTCTGCAAATTTGTCACTTGCAGACTTTGGTGACCAGCTGCCCGATGGAGTAGGTGATCAAAGGTTCTAATTGGCTGGATTCTTGCTACATTTATTTATTCTTGTTGCTTGTTTTGAATAAGTGTAACTTGTCACAGGAGTATTTTGTATTGGGCATTTTGTCCCACACTTGTATTTTGTTCCAAACTTGATTATTTGAAATTTAGTATTCTTATTTCTTGTTTCAAGTAATCCTTTGGACTATATTAATTCAGTTATGCATGTGTGGTTGACTATTCCTCTTGTATATCTCTTGTTTATGTATATGTTATAAAGATCCTGACAGCTTATGAATGGTGAAAGCCATTCGCTGGACTTGTGTCATGTACTCGTATTCCGTATTCCTTTTTGGGAAGTGGAGCATGACAGGTGGATTCTAGGGCTGGGGTTCGTACTCGTTGGATGTTTAAAACTTGTTTCTGTTACCGAGTAGTTGTCTTGACGATGAATTAAACCCTTTAATATGGACTGCGTAGGTGCTTTCCCTCAGACCTATGTAGTATGGGATGCATAGAATCTGAAAAAGTATGCCTTAGTGTCATCTCTGCATAAAATATCTGCATTAGACATTAAGGCATTGCATACACCGACATGTTTAGGATAGTCACTTTTCACACTTTGGTTTACATTCAAAATTGTGAATGCTAAAATAAGTGAGTCGCTATATTATGGCATTGTGAGGATAGTCGTGTATACTATTGCGTCATCTGTATGTAATTGACGTGTCCACAGTATTCAATGCAGGGCTTTAATTGGCTAAGACTGGAAGATGAATTTGAAGCTAAAGATTGTTTTAAATGTTGATGACTCAATTGTACATGCTTTGTAATTTTTTTTCTACTGCGTTAATATAAAATGTACAGTGTTGTACAAATAAAAGTTTTTAAAATCTTTGTAAAATTGTGCGAAATAAAGTAAAGATCCTGTTGTGCTACGAATTTCCGTATTTTGAAATTTGGGGCATTACAAAGTGGTATCAGAGCCCAACTTCAATGAGTAGTACAAACTTACAAGGATGACACATTAGGATGGACATTAGAGTGTGAGTTCAGCTTGTAGAGATTTAAATGTAAGTGATTTACATTTGTGTTGCTCTATACACTGATGTCTTCTCCTCCCTTTTTCCTATTTGGCGGCTAGAGTCATGAATGGAAGTTAAATAACTGCTACATTCATGATACTTTCCTCGTATACATTGATGTGAGATTGTATGCGAGCATGTTTTTCCTTGGTATCAGAGTGGCGCACGGAAGCGTGGTGGGTTTGAACCTACATTCATGATACCTTACACATAGTCACACTTCCCTCTCAAATTTTTCTTCGTGGATTTTCATCATAGTTCTTTTTCAACATTCAATATTTTTCAAATAAATATTTTTTTATACTATTAAATCACTTGAATATTCATTATTTTGTCTATCTTCCTTAGTCTTGATCTTTTTGAATTTGTTTGATCTGTCTTTTTTGTCCTTCGTGTTTTTATGTCACTTTATGTTTATCCATTTACATTGATATTCCTTTACGCATTTTATTAAGTTTTAGACTTCTGCTTATTAAATTAATATTGCAACTATTATTTTCTTCATTTATTATGTCTATTATATATTTTTTTAAAATTTTGAATTTTGCTTGTGTACATTCATTTTATATGATTTGATTTTGTGATACTATATTTTTCCATTATCTTATATTGTCTTATAAATTTCAGTATATTTTTAACAAGATTGAAATATTCTACTCATAGAAATATGACATACCATTTTGTTTTATTGCCTATGTTATTACATATTATTTGCTAATTTGTTTTGTTATATTCACTTTTACTATTAATCGCTACTCATTAATTTTATAGCTTTACACTTCTCTAATATGATGCATGCACTCACTATTTATACTTTATCTCTATTCTCAAATTTTAATTGTCTTTACATTCTTAGTTACTACATATATTTTCCACTGATTTCTATATATGTCATGTACTTTAATATACTTACTATACATATCATTCCACCCTCACCCAATTACTACATTACTATTTTTATATATAATTATTTATATTTATTGTCCTAATTTGCTACACTACATAATTATTGTTTTCATTTGTATTTTTAGCTCGTGCATATACTTCACACTATTTTCATCTTAATGTTATAAACCAATTTTTTCCCTACCAATTAGTACTATTTATGTTTGATATATCCTATAAATCTATTTTGATATTTCATCGTGTAACTTTCTACTTCACTCCCTACTTTGACATCTATATTTATATCCCAAATTTCAAAACATAACATCATACTTGAAATTAAACTTCCCATATCCAAGCACATATGGAAAATTACATCTTCCCATCTCCTATTTTTGTGCAACCTGTTGCCGAGAGGGCAAATCCGCAACTAGATATCAATCGAGGCAAACTGCAACTGGATGTCGGGGGAGGTAAAGTCTGCAATGAACGTCCAGAAGGCAAACTGCAATCGGATGTCGTAGAAGCAATTTTGTAACTCGAGGTTAAGAAGGCAAGCCTGCAGTTGACACCAACGAGGCGAACCTACACAGGAAGGAAATTTTCTACTTTGATAACCCCTACTTTGTTTTCTATAATATTTACTTACCATTATCCCATTTTTGTACTAGCTTATACTATTTTATAATATTTTACAACCTAACATTAAATTATTTATACTGATTTCTATATCTATCCTATTTGCATATTCACTACTTAATATTAACTAGCTTGCCATCTCCTTCTATTTTGAATCTTTACATGAGTTAGCATTTCATACCACTTCATCGTATTTTATTTTGCTATTAACGTATCTTAGATTTGGTGACTACTCACCAAACAAAACAAAAAAATCTTATTATTTATACTTTTGTTTACGATTCATAATTTATTTCTACATATAATTAGTTTTTGCATTGTTTCAATAATATATTGTTACTTTTCCTATTATGATGTCTTGTTTTACTCCTACAAACTATTTATAATTTTCATATCTTAATATTGTTTGTATCACCCTATAATTTTTATGCCTATATACGTATATAATTTTGTATGTTGGTTTTCTTGCTCTACTTGACAATCGTAAACTATTTTGATATATGCCAACCGGTATTCTATATCTTTAATTCTTTTTATTGTATTTACTTTACAAATTATTTTATGATAATTAACTTGTTATACATGATTATTTTATATTGTCTATATTTTTAACTAAATTTCATGCGCATATATTTTTCAAACTTTTATCCAATGGTCTTTTCTTAAATTTCTAATTCAATTTTTATCTCGTAATATATATAGTACTAGTTCAGTTTGCGATTTTAATCATTCTACCATTTATTACCTTGATAAAATTTTGATTACTAAGGCTACTAATAATTTATTAAAGTATCTATTGACTATACTTCTCTTTATTCCTTCTAATTGCTTTGCTTTCCAAGCTCTTCGATAATTAGCGACTAAATTTATACTTTCCTTTCATCTAATACTCTACCTAATATTATTTTGTATGAAAATTTTCCTCAATCTATCCTATCTTTTTATGGTCACATTTCTCTTATGCTGTTTCTCTAGTTTCTTTTTCTTGTTCCGTTCTTATAAATTTTGATACTCATAGTTTTATAATATAAGTTTGCCTTATTTTTCCACATTGCATATTTTTATACCACAAACATTTTCTTAATGTTTGCAATTTTTCTATATACAATAAGGATTATACTTTGGTATGTACAAAATACAACTTTTACCCTAGTAAGTTATGAGGACAGAACTGTTCCAAGGGGGAGAGAGTGTAACACCCCGCAAAATTGAGTAATAACAATTTTTTCTCACGTGTTACGCACGTGTAGTTTATACCGTTACGGGTAGTATCCGTAACGTATTTTAATACGTGTTTTGTATTTCGACTATTTATGCATTTTCCGTCTTCTCCAAAATTAATTTTTTATCCTATTTGGGCCAACTCAAATATTAAATTTTAATCTTTGTGTTTTTACGTGTATTGCACGTGTTATCGAGACACGTGTTGATTACGTATATTCCACTGTTATGCTAGATATTTTCTATGTGATTCAATTATTTATTTTTTAACTATTCGAATCCATTTTATAAAATGAAATTTCATTTTTCTCCTATTTTGATTAAAAATATTTTATACGTGCGGTGCACGTGATTCTATGTATGTATTGATTATGTTGTTGAATATATAAAAATTTATGAAATATATCTTTTGTATGTTGTATTTCAATTATTTATAAATATTTCCTTGTCGATGAAATTTATTTCGTATTTTAATATTTTACGTGCGACGCACGTATTTGCGGTGCACGTATTGGGTGTATTCTCTTTTTCAAAAGAAAATTTTGAAGTGTATGTGTTTATTTGTGCATGACAAGTATAATTTACAATTAAGTCAAATTTTTTTATTTAAATACATATTACATATATATATATTGTCACGCCCCGCTTTCCAAAAAGGAAATACGGAATACGGATACGTGACTAAGCCCAGCGAAAGATTTTCATCATCCAAAAGCTGTTCAGTATCTCTACAACTTCTCACAGAAATAATCAGAGTCGGAAGCCAAAGAATCAACCAAGTATAAATAATCGAATCAGAATACCAACAAGAATACTTGAAACCAAAATATATTAATCACAAATATATCCAGATCTGAATAAGTCAAAATCCTGGGTCGCATTACTCAAATACCAATAAATCCAAGTATCAAGTACAATTGTTCAAATAAGCAACAGAAATAATAATAATTGCAGGAAAATCATGATAGCAAAACCCCAACATCTAATATCTCATCTCGCTTATCCATCTGGCAGCTGATCTTCAAAATCTGTAATTTAACAATTGTAGGAAGAGGATAAAGAAAATAAACTTCTGTCAATGCAAGTTACGGGCCGCTTGTAATGCAGGATACAAGTACAGGGGAAAAACTAACTAATAACATGGAATATATATGATAACAAAATAAAATACTACTATGACAAGATGAACAAGTACAAGTGGCATGTATCAGGTGTCAAGTGAACAAGTATCATGTAAATAAGTATCAAGTATCAAGAATCAAGTATCACGAAATCAAGTAACAAGTATCAAGTATCATGTAATCATGTAGCATGTGTCAGGTATCGAGTCTCATGTGTCATGTAGTCAAGTATCAAGTATCATGTTCAAGTATCATGTATCAAGTCTTGTAGTTATTACTATATAGGTAGCACTTCATGCAACGCACACTACATGGTTGCTACAACAATCAATTTCGTTTTAGATTTCATAGAGAATTCTATAGGTCATGTACTCGGGTATCACAGAATAGGGGTGGCGAACGGGTCGAGTGGGCCGGGCCGGGCCCAACCCGTAAGGGTTGGCATGTAGAATTATACGGGCCGGGCCGGGTTTCATTCTTAGCCGGGCCGGGCCGGGCCGGGTTGTTTTTTCGTTGCGTGGCCCGCCCAACCCGTGAACCCTTTAGGGTTCAACCCGGGTTGGGCCGGGTCGACCCGCGGGTTGGCACGTTTAATAATTTTTTTTTTTTTTGGTAGCTTAAATTAAAATAATAAGTATAATTATAATACTAAGTAAGTAATAATACTAATAAACAATAAAAATCGTAATAATAATAATAATATTGAAAGAGTGAAATTGACAACAAATTTTGAAATATTATTCATATGAATTTAAGTTATACAATTTTAACAATTTATAACGAAATGAAGAATTCAATTCACAAATAAGTTTTATACAATAACATATTTCTTATATACAATTTTAATTGAGTACAAGTTTTCTAATTTGACATAACAAGCAAAGCTATTGTTGTTGTTGTTGTTGTTGTTGTTGTTGTTGTTGTTGTTGTTCGAGCGAGTTGCTCCCACTTGTGGAACTTGATAGTGCTTTCCCTTGCGTCCTATCTTCAGCCTTCAGCCAGTCTTCTGTGCAAACGAGCATCTCTAACGCCTCGGGCTTCAACCGATTCCTGTAATCAGATAGAACACTGCCACTTGTAGAAAATGCATTTTCAGAAGCAACTGTAGAGACAGGAGGAGTTAGTAAATCTTTAGCCATAATTGACAGAATACTAAAAGTGTGTTCATGTTCTTTCCACCACTGTAAAATATCTAGTGGAGAAAGAGTAGGCTCAGTATCCTGTTGGTTATACCAATTTAATTCATTTGGTTGATTAGTCCTAGGTTTTTTTGATTGAATTTGTTCAAGTAAACTAAATGTTTTATCACCAATTCTACTTTTACCCTTACATTTAGAACTACCAGAAGAAGAACTAACTACAGAAGTTGTACTACTAGAAGCAAAACGTCTATCATAATAATCATACAAGTTATTTAACGTAGATTCAAACTGAATTAAAAAAGTAGCGCAATCAGTTGTTAATTCTACATTGTTCTCTAAATATCCAAAAAACATTTCTATCAAATTCTTCGTACCTTCTAATTTGATACGGGGATCCATAACAGTAGCAACACAAATCAGCATAGGAGGAGGAAAATAATACTTCAAAAATTTTTGAAATGCAGGTATTACAATGTCACTAATATAGGGATCATTTAACATTTCGTTAAATATTTGCATCATGCTAACTAATTCAATAAAAATGCTACTAGAAGTAGATTCATATGTTTTTGAAAATTTTAAAGTTGCGGTTTTAAAAGGTTCTAAAAATTTCAACAAGGATTCAGCAAAAAACCAATTGGTGGGAGTCATTTCAAAATTGTGCATATTTTTTGCGATACAAAAATCATTTACAACTGCTTTATAATCGGTGACAACATTTAGTAAATCAAAAGTAGAATTCCATCGGTGCCTAACATCCTTTGGAAATTTTCTAAAAGGAACATTTCCAACCCTACACCAAGCTTTCCATTCTTGTAAAATGCTTGGACTTAATATAATGAAATGTACACAATTTCTAATTTTATGTATATATGGATTAGTTATTCTTAATGCATCTTGAACACATAAATTTATAATATGACATGCACATCTAACATGAAAAATATTGTCAGATGGAGGGTTTAATACAGATTTTAAAGTAGTAATTGCTACATTGTTGTTAGATGCATTATCAAAACTAATAGCCATAATTTTATCGCGAATATGAAAAACATCACAAATTTTTATAATACGGTTTGCTATTTCAGCGCCACTATGGGGATACGGCAATGCCGCAAGTGATATGATTCTTTTTTGAAGAATCCAATCATTGTCGATCCAATGACAAGTTATTTCCATCGTTGGAATATTGTTGACACCTGTCCAACAATCCGAAGTTAAACTAACCCTACAAGTTAAACTCCATAAAATTGCAATCAACGCGTCCTTCATTTCAACATACATTTTAAAACAATCCGATTTGCAAGAATTTCTCGGAATTCTTTTAAAATGAAGGTTTAAGGCCATTTGATTAAAATTTTTCAAGTTCCTACTCTCGGGATAGGAAAATAGCAACTCTCCCTTAATGACTAATCGGGCCATTTCCCGACGAACAAGTTCGGGATCATAAGGGTGGCTATCTACTTGACCGGTCCTAGGGTTGATTTTTTGTTGGCCTTATATTTGATCAAGAAGTTCTTTATGATTATGTTGTATGTGCCTACTAATTGTACCGGTGCCGTCACCCCTCTTGAATTTGTATGTTTTACTACATGTTTTACACACTTTCAAACCTATACCCGGAGTATGTTCGTCTGGGATATAATCATAAAACTTATGCCAATCGCTAGTTTCTCCTCTACTTTTCCTACTACTACGGGGTTGTGTGATTTCGGGGGGTTGTTTTTCTTCTTCTTCTAATTGTATGTCACCTACAACATCCATGTCGTGTGTACCCCATTGTTCCATAGTAGGATCAATGTAATCTTGGGCGGGCTCACTAGTTGGGACAATTGGTGGCCTACGTGAAGAGGAGGAGGAATCTTGTCCTTTACGACCGCTACCGCGTGATCTAGACATAATGTAGTAATGTGCTAAAGTAAAGTATGTAAAAAAAATATACAATGTAGGAGCGGTGAATTATACAAAAAAAAAATCTAAAAAACAAGAGGGTTGAGATAGAGAAGTTCAAAAAAACGAACAATAAATTTAACTACAACGCAAAAAAAAAAAAAAATTAACGAGAGAGATAGAGATATTTTGATACCGTTCACCGTGGAATACGCGTATGTAAAAAAAATCGTTAAAATAAGAATAGAATAGAAAAGATGGAGGAGCGCTTTGCCGATTCCGCAATTGAAGAGTTGAGAAGAGGTTGAAGTAGATTTGACGAGGGTTGAAGAGAGTTGAAGATGTTGAATTTTGTTTCCGATACGACCGAAATTTGATCGTGTATATGCCTCCTTGTACACTTGTTTGATGAATACTATAATTGTTCAAAAATTCTTTACAAATGATGTATAATAGTAGAGAGAGTAAGAGAGTGGGGTGTGATTTTTTATGAGATTTTTGGGGAATATTTATAGGCTAAATAAGTGGGAAAAAACAAAAAAATAAAAAATAAAAAAACCAAACGGCTTAAAGAGCCGTTTACAACGGCTCAAAGAGCCATTTACAATGGCTCTGTCCCAGACAGAGCGCAGCGCAAGCAGCAACGGTGTGATTTTCGACCGTTCGACCCGCGGGTCAAACGTTCGACCCGTACGGGTCGAACGGGTCGAAACCCGCGGGTTGGCGGGTCGAAACCCGCGGGTTGGCGGGTCAAATTCACGGGTTGGGCCGGGTTCGTGGGCCGGGTTTTGCGAAAATTGAGACCCGGGTCGACCCGGTACTGTTCACCGGGTTCGACCCGAACCCGCGAAGCAATTTAACGGGTTGGGTTGGTGGGCCGGGTTGCGGGTGGGTCGCCGGTTGACCCGGCCCAGTTGCCATCCCTATCAGAGAATCACAGAACTTGGTCGGTAAACTTGATCGGTAACAGAAATTAACTTGATCGGTAACTTGATCAGTAAACTTGATCGGTAACAGAAATTAATTTGATCGGTAACTTGATCGGTAATAGAAATTAACTTGATCGGTAACTTGATCGGTAACAAGTCATACGAAAAACACGAGTCCCCTTCCGAGTATAGGCACCTATATTGTCCACTACTAGATCTTTCTTTTAAATCCCGGCTTGGTTATTTGTTATTATTAGAAAACCGGCATGTATGTGTCGCTAATAGGTCAAGAATAACATAGTATGAATAAATAACAGGTCCAGATTGCAAGACAAACATGTTCAGGTGAAAGATAACTCTTAACAGGATAATACAATGAAAACTCCAGTTTAGGACAGTAAGACAGTACTACACTAAAACTGAGATTACCGTTGCTACACAAATGCAAATCTGAATCCGTCGAAAGGCCTAGAAAATAGAATTCCAGCCGAATCCATCAAATATATATAAGTCATATAATATTTCACAAAATCTTAACTCAAAACTAATTTGAAATCAGAAAATACGTTCAGCCAGAAATCAGAAGATTGTATTCAAGAACAGGAAAACAGCATGAAAACTCACAAATTAAATCCAAAAAAAATATGGGGTATTCCCCTATATGTGTAGCATCAGAATATAAAGTATCATAATTTTCCAATATAAATAGTTTGGTCAACGAAAATTAGAAAATGTCAAGATGTAGTAGTTTTGTAAATCTGGAATTGTAAACGCTCCAGTATGAAAACAGCAATATCTCGCAAACCATAAATCGAAATCCAAGTATGCCAAAAGGGTAATAAAACAGATACAGTAGGCTAACTTTCATATTCAGAAATATTTTAGAAACAGTAAGTAGAAATATATTGAAAATCAGGTTCTTTATTGAACAGTAATAAAATTCTGCATATAAAATCTTTATTTGCAAGCATGGAAGCGTTTGTAAAACTCCTCAAATAAATCCACCGAAATTCTGGGAAAACCCCAATCAAGTTTAGAAATACTGAGAAAAATTTCAGATTAAAATAATAATTTTAATACTAGAATAAAAATAGATTACTCTTCAGAATTCATGAAAAACAAAATCTGGGAATCTTTCGACACCACTGTAGTAAAATCGACAAAACTCACAAACCGTAAATCGAAACGGAGATCCGTCAAAAGGATTAGAAAATGGACAGAATTCTCTACAAATCATGTTCACAAAATATTTTCAAATACTGACTTTAATAGGGTCTAAAATACTGATCAAAACTGAAAAACAAGCAAAACTGAAAATATCGCATATGCACAAAATCCACTAGTTCACATAGATCTCAACCAAAACACGACCAAACATGAAATATAGTATACTAGATGTCCAAGCAATATGTTATAGTGTATTTCACAAGTTTACTACAAATAACACAAACGAGCACATGATCTCATATGAACAACACGCATATATGCAACAAGACGTGGTCAATCCTAGGTTATATTATGTCATGTATGTCGTGAGGCAACTATGGTCAAATCATCACTATAGAGACAATATCAACAAGGGAATCCACACACAATTGTCTCTAGAACCCAACTACACTACAGGGCGTATTTAGTACTTATATTTACAAAGAAATTTAATACAAGTTACTAGCATTAGCCGACAATGAAAACGACACCATGCAAGAATAATGGGAACGGATTCCCGGCAACGAACACGACCACAACGAATTAACCCAAATAAGAACCACGAGCGAATCACGAACCCAACAACGAACACAATAACGAGCACACGAACGACGAACACATGGCCCAAAGATGAGTACAACTCACGAACCACACACAACAACCAACCACGTTCGATACACCCAACACACGCACTCAAGAGAGCAGTCGGGGCCTGCCGTGGGGGCTGCTGTCGGAAGTGCACAGCACTGGGGGTGCTCTGCTGTAGGTGGCTGACCGTTCCTATGCGTCGGCGGAGGGATAGCACAACACGCTTGTGTTGTTGCTGCTGTTGCCGAGGAAGCACAGGCAGGGGGGACCCTAGTGGTCGCGCTGCAGAGGAAATCACTGGTAGGGCGGCTGTTGTCACGACGGCGCACTGGCTAGCTGTTGTTGCTGTCTTCCGTCGGAAGAGCACACAGGGGTGGTCGGGACGAGGCAGGGTGGCGCTCGGGCGGAGCACTGGTGCTGCACTGCGGTCGACCAAGGCGGAGAAGAGGGCACCGAGGATATGGGGAGAGGGTGCAGTCGTGGTGAGGTGGCAAAATGGCGGTGCAGTGGTTGACTGCATCGCTGCTGCTGCTGTTGGCCATACGACGGAGGAGGAGGGAGAGAGGGAGACGACGAGGGTAGTGCACTCGGGAGGAGCAAGGCAGCACTACGGGGGTTGCGGCGCTGAGGGGATGATCGGGAAGGGGAGGAGAGGGTTCGGTGGAGAGATGAAGGGTGCGACAGGGGGTCGTGAGGGCGGAGGCCAGGTGGAGAGCAGGGTATGGAGATGGGTTCGGAAGAGGAGAAGGGAAGACGAAACGGCAGTAGGTTTAGGTGGCGGGAGATTGGGAGACGAACAGGCATGCATGGTTTTAAATAGGTTGGTTAATAAAAAGTGTTAGGGTTAAGATGATGACTGAGGGGTAAAGGGGTTTCGGGTTTGGGTAGGTAGATATTAACGGGTTTGGGTTTAGGGTAGTGGACATAGGTGTGAAGGGATGTTAACGGGTATGGGATTTAAAATAGGGTATGGGTTTTCAAAAAAATGGATTCGGGGTTTTTTTTAAGAATTCAATAGAAAAATAAATTAACCGATAAAAATATTATTCATAATAAAAATGTAATTTGCATTACAATATGTAAATTATTTAAAATACTACAATACAGTTTGTAGATAAGAATGGATTTTTAATAACGAGTCAAAATATCAATAATAATGATAATACTAATAACAATTATAAGAAGAAGAAAATGATAAAACAATAATGGTAATAATAATAACAGAAATAATAATAATAAGAGTAATAACAAAAATACGAATTGTTTTACAATATAAAATCATAGAAAATATTTACGAATAAAGTTATTGATCGAAAATCGATTTTAATAGGAGATCTAATAATACAATTTGACAAAAGAATTTGAAAACCGAAAAAATAATTTGCAAAAATTTTAAATATAGAAAATACACAAAAATACATTTTTAAGAAAAGAGGGGTTACAAATTCTACCTACCTTACAACAAAATTTCGTCCTCAAAATTTGCTTAGGCGGTACAGAGGACAAGGCAAAAGCAAACTTGGGGAAGGGGTAACAAAACAGAGGGCTAATAGGAAGGAACCAAGTAGTGGCAACACCAAAAAAAAGGAAGTGGATAATAATGACGTCAAATGGAATGCAAGAAAAGAAACAAACGGTATCAAAAAGAGAGAAACAGCACAAGATAACAAATCAAGATATTGAGTAGGTATAACTGGAATCAAAGAGAGAAAGGACAGGGAAGAATTGAATCAAATAATGAATGGGTGCATGATGGCAAAATGGAATGCAAGAAGGGAGTAACCGGTATCAAAAATGAAGAAGAAACAACACAAAACTTGCAAAATAGCCATGCAAAGAGATGAAGAAATAGATGGAGCTGGAATCGAAGAAATGATGGATAAAGAAAAGATGAACCAAGCAATGAGTCAACGGACGAAGACGAATACAAGCAATGGGAAGAAGCAAACAATGCAGGGAATAGAGAGAAGCAAACAAGGGGATCCTGGGACCTGCAGGTTATGGGCCCACACGCTTTCGCTCCACCACTCTGATCGGGGAAGACTCTGCCAGCGATGTCGACTGACGGATCAAGCTGAAAATAGAAAAAGAATGGATAACACCAGAATCAATGAATATGGGAAGAATGGATTCATACCTAAGAAGAAATCAATCAAAGAGGATGACGGAAGGATCTAGGAATCAAGGGATTAAATAAGAAGGGATCAAAATGAATGGAATAAGATTTATATCCATATCAATGTTGATTATAATTCATTCATGCATGCATGGTTGGTGAAATGTTGAGCCGATCCCAGTTCGAGCCAAGCTTGTCTAATATATTAGGCAACTAATACATTAGTCAAATCTGGGCTCTGATAACACTAAAAATCATGTCACGCTCTGCTTCCCAAAAGGAAAATACGGAATACGGATACGTGACTAAGCCCAGCGAATGATTTTCATCATCCATAAGCTGTTCAGAATCTTTACAACATCTCACAGAAATAATCAGAGTCGAAAGCCAAAGAATCAACCAAGTATGCATAATCGAATCAGAATACCAACAAGAATACTTAAAACCAAAATATATTAATCACAAATACATCCAGATCTGAATAAGTCAAAATCCTGGGTCACATTACTCAAATACAAATAAATCCAAGTATCAAGTACAATTGATCAAATAAGCAATAGAGATAATAATAATAGCAGGAAAATCATGATAGCAAAACCCCAGCATCTAATATCTCATCTCGCTTATCCATCTGGCAGCTGATCTTCAAAATCTGTAATTTAACAATTGTAGGAAGAGGAAAAAGAAAATAAACTCCCGTCAATGCAAGTTACGGGCCGCTTGTAATGCAGGATACAAGTACAGGGGAAAAACTAACTAATAACATGGAATATACATGATAACAAAATAGAATACTAGCATGACAAGATGAACAAGTACAAGTGGCATGTATCAAGTGTCAAGTGAACAAGTATCATGTAAACAAGTATCAAGTATCAAGAATCAAGTATCACGAAATCAAGTAACAAGTATCAAGTGTCAAGTATCATGTAATCATGTAGCATGTGTCAAGTATCGAGTCTCATGTGTCATGTAGTCAAGTATCAAGTATCATGTTCAAGTATCATGTATCAAGTCTTGTAGTTATTACTATCTAGGTTAGCATTTCATGTAGCCCACACTACATGGTTGCTACAACAATCAATTTCGCTTTAGATTTCATAGGGGATTCTATAGGTCATGTACTCGGGTATCACAGAATCACAGAACTTAGTCGGTAAACTAGATTGGTAAACGTGATCGGTAACAGAAATTAACTTGATCGGTAACTTGATCGGTAAACTTGATCGGTAACTTGATCTGTAACAGAAATTAATTTGATCGGTCACAAGTTATACGGGAAACACGAGTCCCCTTCCGAGTACAGGCTCCTATATTGTCCACCACTAGATCTTTTCCTTAAACCCCGGCTTGGTTATTTGTTATTATTAGCAAACAGGTTAATACAAGTTACTTGCCTTAATCGACGACGAAAATGACACCATGCAAGAATAACGGGAACGGATTCCCGGCAACGAACACGACCACAACGAATGAACCCGAACATGAACCACGAGCGAATCACGAACCCAATAACGAACACAATAACGAGCACACGAACGACGAACACAAGGCCCAAAGTTGAGTACAACTCACGAACCACACACAACAACCAACCACATTCGATACACCCAACATACGCACTCAAGAGAGCAGTTGGGGCTGGCCGTGGGTGCTGCTGTCGGAAGTGCACAGCACGAGGGGTGCTCTGTTGCGAGTGGCTTCCCATTCCTGTGTGCCGGCAGAGGGATAGCACAACATGGTTGTGCTGTTGCTGCTATTGCCGAGGAAGCATAGGCAAGGGGTGACCCTGGTGGTCGCGCCGCAAGGGAAATCGCTGGTAGGGGCTGTTGTCTCGGCTGCGCACCGGCTGACTGTTGTCGCTGTCTGCCATCGGAGGAGCACATAGGGGTGGTCGGGACGAGGCAGGGTGGCGCTCGGATGGAGCACCGGTGCTGCACTGCGGTCGACCAGGGCGGAGAAGAGGGCCCCGAGGAGATGGGGAGAGGGGGCAGTCGTGGCAAGGTGGCAAAACGATGGTGCAGTGGCTGACTGCATCACTGCTACTGCTGTTGGCCATACGACGGAGGAGGAGGAAGAGAAGGAGATGACAGGGGCAGTGCGCTCGGGAGGAGCAAGGCAGCACTGCGGTGGTTGCGGTGCTGAGGGGATGATCGGGAGGGGGAGGAGAGGGTTCGGTGGAAAGATGAAAAGGTGCGATAGGGGGTCGCGAGGGCGGAGGCCAGGGGGAGAGCAGGGTAGGGAGATGGGTTCGGAAGAGGAGAAGGGAAGACGAAACGGCAGTGGGTTTAGGCGGCTGGAGACGAACAGGCATGCATGGGTTGAAATTGGTTGGTTAAGAAAAAGTTTTAGGGTTAAGATGTCGACTGAGGGGTAAAGGGGTTTCGGGTTTGGGTAGGTAGACATTAACGGGTTTGGGTTCAGGGTAGTGGACATAGGTGTGAAGGGATGTTAATGGGTATGGGATTTAAAATGGGGTATGGGTTTTTAAAAAAATGGATTAGGGTTTTTTTAAGAATTCAATAGAAAAATAAATTAACCAATAAAAATATTATTCATAATCTCTAATATTATAATGGGAGATTTGGAGTTGCCATTTGTCAACATACAAATCCGTGTGTTGCACGTGCAACTCAACTCTCCCATTAATTACAATAACAACAACAACAAAAATCCACCAATTTAAAACGTGCAACACACGTACAAAATAATTTTATAATATTTTTTAACACTAAACATATACATATGTTGCACGTACAACTCAAATTCTACTTATAAACACGTGTATTACACGTAAAAATTGTAGCTTTTCCTTCAAAATATTTTTTTCAATTACGTGCAACACACATCCAACTCAAAAAATATTTCTTAACACGTATATCGCATGTAAAAATCCTCCAGTTCTTATTAAAATGTGCAGTGCACGTGAAAAATACTTGTAAAAATGTAATTTGCATTACAAAATGTAATTTATTTAAAATACTACAATACAGTTAGTAGATAAAAATGGATTTTTAATAACCCGTCAAAATATCAATAATAATGATAATACTAATAACAATAATAATAAGAAGAAAATGATTAAATAATAATGGTAATAAAATAACAGAAACAATAATAATAAGAGTAATAACAAAAATACGAATTGTTTTACAATATAAAATCATAGAAAATATTTACGAATAAAGTTATTGAACGAAAACAGATTTTAATAGGAGATCCAATAATACAATTTGACAAAAGAATTTGAAAACCGAAAAAATAATTTGCGAAAATTTTAAAAACAGAAAATACACAAAAATATATTTTTAGGAAAATAGGAGTTACATATACAAATGTTTTAATTTAAAAATAAAAAAAAATTAATTATGTGAAGTGTACACAAAGCACGTGCACGTGCACACGTGCAATGTGCACACCCAAATGAAAACAACCGGCTGTGAATGGTAGTGGGGAAAGAAAGTAGGTTGTGTTTTAGTGGGGTAGTTAATAGTTAGTGGGTTAATTACATGTTTAATTAACTAAATTAATTCAATTAAACCCCCCATTTATAAAACCACCCCACCCCCCTTACACCCGAAGAAAAAAAAAAGAAATGTCTTGTGCTTACCGAAATGGTTGTTGTGCTTTTTGTGGAGGAAATTTCTTGGTTTGGAGATTTTCTTTGGAGCTTTTGTGAGGGGATTTTGGATACTAGTACTCTTCTATTAGGTGGGTGTCTCTTCTTATTGTCTAAATAGTATAGAAATCATACCTATATGTTATGGTTGATCTTTGGTAGTTTAATGGTTCCCAATTGTGAAATTTTGATGCATGTTGTGGTTACAAGATTGCTAGCTGTAGAAAATCATAGATTGCATTATTTGTTGTGGAGTAAACGAATTAACTAGTAGAGTAGAATTGAGAAATTTTAATTAAAGGCATACGTATGGTTGTTAGACACAAATGAACAACTTGATTATTGCATGAAATGTTGTGATTTTTAAGAGTTTGGCTAAAATGTGTGTTGAAATGTAAACTCAAAGATAGGAAAAATTAGAAACAACTTGTGGGGGAAGAAATAGTTGTAGTGGAATAAAAGCAAAGAAAGCTTGCATCAAGTTCGTAGAAAAATTAACTAGTTGCATTTTGCCTTATAATTCATACAAGTGAAAGAAAAGATTACTTTGTAAAAATTGAAGTAAATTTTCATTAATATGAATGAAGTTAGTAGGATAACAATTTGGAGTTTTATTGATATAAAATAGTAGTATTTTTGATGAAAAGAGTTAGTTTTGCAAAGAAATCAAGTTATATGTGTATATGTACCCAAAAATGATTATGTACATAAAATGAGTATAAATCTCTTTAATACAATTAAATTTGTAAAGAAGGAATTCTGGAGTCTAGAACTATTTTTATAAAAATACATTTTTGGGAAAAGAATGAAGATAAAAAATGTTGAAATTATAGAAAATGAGATTTAATAGGAACCAAGTACTTAATGAATTAAACCCTATAGTAGTTGTGATCTGAGCTTCGACTCAGTGGGTAGGCGCTTGGTCACCTCTCTGTTGGTGCTGGTTCGAGTCGCGGGTCTGCCGTTTTTGGGGAGAAAACATTTTTAAAAAAAAGACTGATAAGGGAAGTTTAGACATTTAAAGATTAACTTCATACTATATCAGCTAAGCATTTGGCTCAAGTGGCTAGCGGGGGTGCGCTGCGCCTATGCCTGCCAAGTGGAGTTCATGTGCCTAGGGGGTCTCGGGTTCGAAACTGAATATTGCACTATTGTGCATTTTATATATTTTTGGGTTCTCTTTTGTGTTTTTTTTTAGTTTTAAGAATCTGGAAAAATTACAGAAATGTTTTTTAATATTATTTAGACAATTAAAAATGATTTCTCACTGTTTTAGATTATATTTTGAGAATTTAAGAGTTATATTCATGTGATAGATAAGATTGATATACAAGAAGGATGTGTACAATTAAGATAATAAGAGTTGATTTGTGATAAAGAAAAAGTGATGAGTTTTGATAATAAACTTCCAATGATGAGTCTCAAAGAGTTGGTGTTAAATTCTTAGAAATTGTGTATTGAGAAAAACAAATCTAACAAGAGCTTTTTGGAAATGAAAAGTTTGAGATTGATAAATACAAGAATAAGATGAAAGAATTGAATAAAATGTGAATTGGAAATGTGAATTATGAGAGTCTGAGTACCCCTGATTATGGAACATGAAAGGATGTGATTTGAGCCTTAGTGATACCCAGGTACCGGCAAATGTTGAAAGAATTAATTGATTTGAGAATTGGCTATATAGGATATCTCGGTATTTTGTTTAAGTCCGGTAGGAGGGGAAGCTAACTCTAGGTGGTGTAATTTATTCATGTTTTAAGTATAAGGATTAGGCACTAGGAGAAGATGTAATAGATCTTGGGCAATTGTAAGTAGGGTGTCTCTGTATAGTCTGACGGTGGATTCCTGGACCATAGACCCAGTCAGATGTTGGATTCCTGGACTGTGGTTTGCTTGCGAGGTGAGACGATCCTCAATTAAATCCGGAACTATGATTGATTTGACGGTGGATTCCATGACCATGAATTTTTTGGCGGATGGAAGGTAGTTCACCATTAAATATTGCACTATTGTGCATTTTATATATTTTTGGGTTCTCTTTTGTGTTTTTTTTTAGTTTTAAAAATCTGGAAAAATTATAGAAATGTTTCTAAATATTATTTAGACAATTAAAAACGATTTCTCACTGTTTTAGATCATATTTGGGGAATTTAAGATTTATATTCATTTGATAGATAAGATTGATATACAAGAAGGATGTGTACAATCAAGATAATAAGAGTTGATTTGTGATAAAGAAAATGTGATGAGTTTTGATAATAAACTTTCAATGATGAGTCTCAAAGAGTTGGTGTTAAATTCTTAGAAATTGTGTATTGAGATAAACGAATCTAACAAGAGTTTTTGAAAATGAAAAGTTTGAGATTGATAAATATAAGAATAAGATGAAAGAATTGAATAAAATGTGAATTGGAAATGTGAATTATAAGGGTATGAGTACCCATGATTATGGAACATGAAAGGATGTGATCTAGAGGCTTAGTGAGACCCAGGTATCGACAAATGTTGAAAGAATTAATCGATTTGAGAATTGACTATATGGGCTATCTCGATATTTTGTTTAAGTCTGGTAGGAGGGGAAACTAACTCTAGGTGGTGTAATTTATTCATATTTTAAGCATAAGGGTTAGGCACTAGGAAAAGATGTAATAGATCTTGGGCAAACGTAAGTGGGGTGTCTCTGTATAGTCTGACGGTAGATTTCTGGACTATAGACCCAGTCAGACGGTGGAGCCTGGGCTGTGGTTGCTTGCGGGGTGAGACGATCCTCAATTAAATCTTGGACTATGATTGATTTGACGGTGGATTTCAGAACCATGAATAGTCAGGCAGATGGGAGGTCTTTCACAATTATATATGTATATACTGGGGCTGGAATGAAACTTACGGGATGTTCGCACGATGAGGACTTCCGTATAGCTTGACGGTGGATTCCAGAGCTGGGGTCCGTACTCGTGTGATGTCTGAAACTTATTTTTGTTACCAAGTAGTTGTCATGACGAGGAATTTAACCCTTTAATATGGAGTACGTTGGTGCTTGCCCTCGGACCTTTGTAGTATGGGATGCATAGAATCCGAATAAGCATGCATTAGTGTTATCTTAGAGTAAAACATCTGCATTAGACATTAAGGCATTGCACACATCGACATGTTTGGAATAGTCATTTTTCACACTTTGGTTTACATTCAAGATTGTGTATGCTAAAATAAGTGAGCCGCTATAGTATGGCATAGCGAGGATGACCGTGTATAGTATCGCGTCAGTTGTATGTAACTGACATGCCCACAGTATTTAATGCAGGTCTTGGATTGACTAAGACTGGAAGATGAATTTGAAGCTAAAGATTGTTTAAATGTTGATGATTCGATTGTACATGCTTTGTAATCTTTATTTTTCCGATGCGTTAATGTAAAATGAATAGTGTTGTACAAATAAAAGTGTTTAAATTCCTTGTATTATTGTACGAAATGAAGTAAAAATCCTGTTGTGCTACGAATTACCGTATTTTGAAATTCGGGGCATTACAGATGAAACTATTTGAGACACTGAATTCATTTATTCTATTATTACTGTAGAAGATCCAACTGAAGATCATAGAATTCAGGAGGAAGATAAAGCAAATTATTTTATCGGCAACTTTGCACCTCCATGGAGAAAAAAGTGACCAACTTCATTCCTTTCTTTCAGTCTTAACTTTGTTTCTATTTCCTTTTGTAATTCATATACAGACCTTACTTAGGTCATCTGAAGCGGAGAGAGGATAAAAAAAAGGCTTGACTTAATTTATAAACGTAGCTACTTTATGATGAGAAGTATAACACCCCGTGTTAAAATATAATATATATATAGAAAAGTATATACTTTGAACAGTAATAATATAGTTGGCTGTTTGAAAACATTACATGATGGCATATTAGTATGTTAAAAAAGTGGAATGGTTTAACGGTGGGGGTCCACCGTTGTATGAAAAAACAGCATAATGCTGTTGTTGTAAATGGTGGATGACAAGGTCGGATTGGTCTCCGATGATAGACAAGGTCGAATCCAGACTTTCGGTGTGGTCTGGGAGACAGTTGTCTCGAGGCGGTAGACTAATTTTGATCAACTCAGTTCTTTCTTCTATTCCCCTTTACATGATGTCTTTCTATTTCATCCCATCTTGGGTTATCAAAAGAATAGACCGTATTAGAAGTAATTTCCTCTGGTCGGGTTCTTCTGTTTACAATCCTGGGTCGCATCTTTGTAACTGGAAACTCATCTGCTCTTCGAAAATGGCTGGTGGTTTAGTGGTTCTAGATCCTAGACACCAAAACCTGGCCTTGCTAGGCAAATGGATTTGGAGATTCCTCAAAAGGGAGGACCTCCCTTGGATTAAATGTATCAAAGCCAATAACTTTGTGGCCAATAATTGGTGGAGTTTCCCGGATCGTCCTCATAGGAAGTCCTCCCCTTTTTGGAAAGGTATTTGGAAAGCAGTAGAGGCTTTCCAATGTGGCTTAAGCCACGGTTGTGCAGATGGATCCATGACCAGATTCTGGACTGATATCTGGACCGGTAATTCCTCATTAGCTACCGCTTTTCCTGCTATTTTCCGCCTCGCTGCCAATCCTCTGGCTTTAGTTTCAGATTACTATTACATCAATGAAGATCAAAGAGAATGGTCGATTCCCCTCTTGTCTAATTTTCCATCCCACTTATCTCCTGTTTTCGATAACTTTCTCATAGTTATTAACAATGCGGACTGGCATGATAAAGAGGATTTCTTCTGGCGATGGAATACGTCCAAGAACTTCTTTGTCCGTTCTTTCTATCTATTCCTCAATTTTAGAGGGATTAAATCGCCTTTCTACGACTTGGTTTGGAATTCTTGTGCACCGTGAAGGTGAAGATCCTTGTGTGGTTAGCACTCAACAATAAACTCCTTACCGTTGAATTACTCAATAAGAGAAATCTAGCATGGGGGCAATTGTGTCCACTGTGCGACTCAGTTTCCGAGGATGTGAACCACTTGTTTATAGATTGCGATTACACACTGTCCCTGTGGAAAATTACCGTTCTGGCTTGGGAAGTGTCTGATATTCCGGTTAGTCTGTCCGATTGCTGGACTAAGCGTCCTCCTAACTGTTTCTTCCACAAATCGTGGATCCTCTCCTTCCAGATTATTCTATGGATAATTTGGAGAGAAAGGAATCACAGAATTTTTCGGCAAATTTATACGTCCTCTCGTTCATTATCTAATGAGTTATTACTTTTATTCAACTTTTGGTCTTCTTCTTTAAAACTGGAAGCTAGGGAAAATTTGAAGATTGATAGGTTGGAGAAAGCTTACCATTGTCTTATTAATCTCAAGGCTATTTAATGTTCTGCTTCGGTATCTCTATAATTTCTTTTTGTTGTAGATCACTCTATCTAGTTTTTGGAGTTCTGTTTTCAGATTAGCGGTGGGGATTTAAATTTTTCCATTGGTTGTTTTCGTTTGCAGGCTTAAAGGGTAGCACGTCTACCTTTATAATGCTATTGGCAGATATTTTGGTCTCCATTCTTGGGCAGTTCTGGCTTGGGGATGATTAGTTTTTGCAGCCTAGCTTCTTTGGGCCCGATACCCATCTTCCTTTTATCCGGATGTTTTAACTGGTTGTGGTGGTAATGTTGATCCTTTGCATTCTGGTGTTTTCTGTTTTCATCTTCCAGAGCTCAAATGTTTAGAGCTATTGGCTTTGTATTATCTCAATGTTTGTAGCCTCAGTTGGGTTGTTATTGATGTTTTGCGGCTGGTTAGCAGTTTGGACTACTTACTGTTTAACATCAGCCTCAGTTGGGTTGTTTTTGTGTTCTATTGTTCTATTTTGTGATGGGGAGAGAGCGCTGTGTACCGTGTAATGCTCTGTGATGTTCTGGATGACTCATTCATAAGAGTCGATGCTCTTTGTTGTTAGTGTTTTTCTCTTCGTCTCTCGGTCTGATTTGTAACTGATTGTATCAGTTTTGACTGTGGCCTTTTATATTGGTGAGTTTGTTATCAGACTGTTGGTTTCTTGCTGTTCTAGTTAAGGTTGGCATTATGCCACTCTGGTCCAGCGGTTTCTGCCCTCTCTTGCGCTAGCAGCAGGTGAGGGGGCGCTATCTTCTCGGCGTTTGGAGATGAGTCTTGAATGCTCCCAGCTGACCGGGGTTCGCAGTTGCGACACCGTCCTTCTTTGTCAGAGAGTTCGGGTGCGGTTGGCTCCTTTCGTCATCTCTCTTTCGATCGAGCCGATCAAGCTCATGTGCTGCTATTGCTTCCAGAGTTTGTTTGTTTGTTAGGTCTGCTCTTGTCTAGCTTGTGGGTGTTTTTTGCATATCGCTTAGTGCTTCTATGTCTGTATCTCCTTTTGAGTCTGTTTTTAGATATTTGATTTCTGTACTATTTGTTTTACGTCTTGTAAGACCTTGCTATTGATATTATTATGAATATATATTATGGCTGGAGTCTTTTGACTCTATCCGTTTCATCAAAAAAAGTAAATGGTGGATGACGTGGCTTATGTCATGGGGCCCACTTTCATTTGTGAAAAAAGGTTTCAGAATTCTTGTTGACGCCGGAGAGTATATAATATAGTACCACATCGGTTAGATTATAAAAAATAATATAATATAAATATAATAGCCTATGATCAAGAGTCACCTAATCGGTTAATCAACTTTTGAGAGGCTACCTGTGGTAGGTAGTTGTACTACATAATATCTAATTTGTCTTATAAATTATATAAATTGTCTGAGCTAGGGGCAGGGGCCTTACAAGAAGGGTGCAGGTTCGGCTGGAGAAAGATATTAGGACGACATTTGGGATCCCAAAAATTTTGTAAAATCCCTTTATATAGACCAGAATTTTTATTTGACCCCCTACTTAAAAAAAATTTGGGACCCCCAAGCCCAATCCACCTCTTAAAGACTTAAATGGTGGTATGCGTTTTGAGCTAAAAATTAACAGTGATACTTATTATTTGATTTATATGACCCTTGGATAAAATTTTGAATAAATTATATAAATTGTCTGAGCTAGGGGCAGGGACCTTACAAGAAGGGTGCAGAGGGAGAAAGATATTAGGGCGACATTTGGGATCCCAAAAATTTTGTAAAATCCCTTTATATAGACCAGAATTTTTATTTGACCCCCCACTTAAAAAAAATTTAGGACCCCCAAGCCCAATCCACCTCTTAAAGACTTAAATGGTGGTATGTGTTTTGAGCAAAAAATTAACAGTGATACTTATTATTTGATTTATATGACCCTTGGATAAAATTTTGAATAAAAAGCCAGTGTGTATACAAGTTACAAGTATAGTTATTCATTTGAGACATATCTCTTAGCCTCTAGTATTATAACAGAATAAATAGTGTAGTATGATTATTGATTAGCATTACTCTTACCAAATTTAGAGTACAACTGTATAAGTACGAAAAAATATATGATACTAAGAACATGAATTCGAATATTTACTTTGATTATAATTTTATTTTGATCCAATTACCTTAATTCTCCAAAACAAAAATAAAGGGATTTTTTACAACAATCACGTCGTTGCCAGGAAAAATTAAACGAGACCCCCATTTTAATTTGTCTGGCTCCGCCACTTGAAGGGTGTATTGGGTTGACTTAATTTATTTTTACAAAGAAAAGAAATAAACTTGTGTAACAAACATTTTTTTTATTTCTTGTTGTTTGATTTGAAGTAATATCTCTATATAGACGATACTTATTTTGCTTTGAGAAATAAAGGAGGCTCACTACAAGTAACATTGTGTAAATAAATTTTGAGAAACGAGATGCATTATTTATTAGAGAATACATGATAACTAGTATTTACAAAATTCTTCAACATCCGTCAAACGAAAAAAAAATTTTAAATAATTCATTTTATACGCATTTTGCCCTCCTACGGATCTACAAAGTCCGTCTATTATTTTTTTATTTTAAATTTCTATAATATAGCATTGGACGACTGCAGCAAACGTTGTATATGCTATAGGTAAATATACATTTTTTCATTTTTTGACAATCACAACTGTGGATGCTCTTAGGGAAAAATAATCCACAATCGAAGTTATAGTTGTAACTCATCCAGAAAATGGAGGGAGTATTGAATCTTGGACAAATTCTCTTTCAATGTTCCTGGAGCTTCCATTGCATACGAATATTATATATCTTATGTTAATAGGAGAGAAAGTATCTCTCTCCTTTCTCTATTTTGAAATAGAGAAATAAGAGTAAAAGTAGGGATTCCTATTTAACTAATACATGCACTATGCACAATTTTATTTAAAAAAATAAAACAAAATAAAAACTCTAATCCCTCAAACAGTCTCTTCTCGCTCCCACTTTTTCAATCTCATAAAATCTCATGTCTCTTTCCAAATTCATCTCCATCCTCATCCCCTAACTTAGAATTAGATTTTTAAGCAAACACAATTCATAAAATTATTTTAATATGATTTTCTTAATCTATCGTCTTTATCCTAACTTGTGCTATAATGCATGGTTTATAGTGTACAATAACATATTTACTGGATGTTAATGATGTTATAATATACCTGTTAACATAAATTAGTTAAATTTGCGAAAAAAATTTATTTTATGCATTTTTTAGATAAATCCCTTTATATAGACCAGAATTTTTATTTGACCCCCCACTTAAAAAAAATTTAGGGACCCCCAAGCCCAATCCACCTCTTAAAGACTTAAATGGTGGTATGCGTTTTGAGCTAAAAATTAACAGTGATACTTATTATTTGATTTATATGACCCTTGGATAAAATTTTGAATAAAAAACTAGTGTGTATACAAGTTACAAGTATAGTTATTCATTTGAGGCATATCTCTTAGCCTCTAGTATTATAACAGAATAAATAGTGTAGTATGATTATTGATTAGCATTACTCTTACCAAATTTAGAGTACAACTGTATAAGTACGAAAAAATATATGATACTAAGAACATGAATTCGAATATTTACTTTGATTATAATTTTATTTTGATCCAATTACCTTAATTCTCCAAAACAAAAATAAAGGAATTTTTTACAACAATCACGTCGATGCCGGGAAAAAATAAACGGGACCCCCATTTTAATTTGTCTGGCTCCGCCACTTGAAGGGTCTATTGGGTTGACTTAATTTATTTTTACAAAGAAAAGAAATAAACTTGTGTAACAACATTTTTTTTATTTCTTGTTGTTTGATTTGAAGTAATATCTCTATATAGACGATACTTATTTTGCTTTGAGAAATAAAGGAGGCTCACTACAAGTAACATTGTGTAAATAAATTTTAAGAAACGAGATGCATTATTTATTAGAGAATACATGATAACTAGCATTTACAAAATTCTTCAACATCCGTCAAACGAAAAAAAAATTTTAAATAATTCATTTTATATGCATTTTGCCCTCCTACGGATCTACAAAGTCCGTCTATTATTTTTTTATTTTAAATTTCTATAATATAGCATTGGACGACTGCAGCAAACGTTGTATATGCTATAGGTAAATATACATTTTGTCATTTTTTGACAATCACAACTGTGGATGCTCTTAGGGAAAAATAATCCACAATCGAAGTTATAGTTGTAACTCATCCAGAAAATGGAGGGAGTATTGAATCTTGGACAAATTCTCTTTCAGTGTTCCTGGAGCTTCCGTTGCATACGAATATTATATATCTTATGTTAATAGGAGAGAAAGTATCTCTCTCCTTTCTCTATTTTGAAATAGAGAAATAAGAGTAAAAGTAGGGATTCCTATTTAACTAATACATGCACTATGCACAATTTTATTTAAAAAAATAAAACAAAATAAAAACTCTAATCCCTCAAACAGTCTCTTCTCGCTCCCACTTTTTCAATCTCATAAAATCTCATGTCTCTTTCCAAATTCATCTCCATCCTCATCCCCTAACTTAGAATTAGATTTTTAAGCAAACACAATTCATAAAATTATTTTAATAAGATTTTCTTAATCTATCGTCTTTATCCTAACTTGTGCTATAATGCATGGTTTATAATGTATAATAACATATTTACTGGATGTTAATGATGTTATAATATACCTGTTAACATAAATTAGTTAAATTTGCGAAAAAAATTTATTTTATGCATTTTTTAGATAAATTCCTTTATATAGACCAGAATTTTTATTTGACCCCTCACTTAAAAAAAATTTGGGACCCCCAAGCCCAATCCACCTCTTAAAGACTTAAATGGTGGTATGCGTTTTGAGCTAAAAATTAACAGTGATACTTATTATTTGATTTATATGACCCTTGGATAAAATTTTGAATAAAAAGCTAGTGTGTATACAAGTTACAAGTATAGTTATTCATTTGAGACATATCTCTTAGCCTCTAGTATTATAACAGAATAAATAGTGTAGTATGATTATTGATTAGCATTACTCTTACCAAATTTAGAATACAACTGTATAAGTACGAAAAAATATATGATACTAAGAACTTGAATTTGAATATTTACTTTGATTATAATTTTATTTTGATCCAATTACCTTAATTCTCCAAAACAAAAATAAAGAAATTTTTTACAACAATCACGTCGATGCCGGGAAAAAATAAACGGGACCCCCATTTTAATTTGTCTGGCTCCGCCACTTGAAGGGTGTATTGGGTTGACTTAATTTTTTTTTACAAAGAAAACAAATAAACTTGTGTAACAAACATTTTTTTTATTTCTTGTTGTTTGATTTGAAGTAATATCTCTATATAGACGATACTTATTTTGCTTTGAGAAATAAAGGAGGCTCACTACAAGTAACATTGTGTAAATAAATTTTGAGAAACGAGATGCATTATTTATTAGAGAATACATGATAACTAGTGTTACCCTGTGCAAATTGCATAGCTTAAAACAGTTTTGAGGGATATAAAATTATATAGATATCTAAAAAAGCGTGAGACAATTGGGAGAAACTTATGAATATCATCCTACTATAATTACTAAAATCTTCATTATTATCCTCATATAAGTAGATAGTTTACAGAATCACTGTCAAACCATAATGTTATCTAATTGAATATACCTAAATCTAAAAAATGCATAAAATAAATTTTTTTCGCAAATTTAACTAATTTATGTGAACATGTATATTATAACATCATTAACATCCAGTAAATATGTTATTATACATTATAAACCATGCATTATAGCACAAGTTAGGATAAAGACGATAGATTAAGAAAATCATATTAAAATAATTTTATGAATTGTGTTTGCTTAAAAATCTAATTCTAAGTTAGGGGATGAGGATGGAGATGAATTTGGAAAGAGACATGAGATTTTATGAGATTGAAAAAGTGGGAGCGAGAAGAGACTGTTTGAGGGATTAGAGTTTTTTATTTTGTTTTATTTTTTTAATAAAATTGTGTATAGTGCATGTATTAGTTAAATAGGAATCCATACTTTTACTCTTATTTCTCTATTTCAAAATAGAGAAAGGAGGGAGATACTTTCTCTCCTATTAACATAAGATATATAATATTCGTATGCAATGGAAGCTCCAGGAACACTTGTAACTCCTATTTCCCCTGTATTTGTATTTTATACTGTATTTTGTCTCATTGTACTCTCTCATCTATTTGAGATCCTGTAGTTTGTTTTAGATTGAATAAAATCGTTATTTTTGTCTCGACTCAATTTTTGGTCCTTTTATCGAATTCATTTGTGTGCACTTTGTGTCGTTCTTCATGAAGAATTGACAATTTCTTCCCATTTATCTCTTTAATCCTCATTTTATTGCATTTTGACCAATTCTCCTGTTGGATCCTATTTGAAACGGGTACCCTAAAACCCACAAACCCGAAACTCTACTATATAACCCTACCCTAACCCTAATCCCAACCCTAATCACTGTTAAAACCCATCAGCCGCCGCTAATCCCCTTCCTCCTTCATCTCCATCTCCAGTATCCCAAACCCAATTCCCATCGCCGTCCGCAACCCAATCCCATCACCTCCGATCGTCTCCCCCACCATCGCCTTCGACCCTCCATCGCCTTCGTCACCACTACCACAGCACCCAACCACCATCTCCCACCGTCCATCGTCGTCTTCGCCATCGACCCATCGCCATTACCACCTCGAAACCCATTTCACCATCCCCTCGACCTCCTCTCCACCTCCGTCGCGTCGCCACACACCACTGAACCTAACACCCCGCTCCTTCGCTCCACCTCTGTTTCGAACCACGAACAAAGTCGCCGCGCGACGAGCTCCTCCTCAACGTCGCACCATCCGTGACCGCCGTGCTACCCCATCGCAGTGTCGCTTCTCGACGTTGCTGCCGCCTCGTCACTGTCGAAGGACCCCGCCGTCGCCAATCTTTCTCTCGCGTTCGCTGTTCGTCGAAGAAGAGAACGAAGGAAGAAGAAAGGAGGGATTTGGTCGGGATCAAATCTCAACCATCAGATCGCATCAAGATCTGTGCGATCGAGCCAGATCTGATCGCTGCCCTGTGTTTGCCTACAGCGAATCCCCGCTCGCTGTTCTGCTATTCGGCCAGATCCGCTGTGCGGAAGGGATCTGATTGGCGCGGTTTGCTGTCCCGTGTTTTGGCACAGCGAAACCCAAGGTCGCTGTTTGCTGTTCTGGTCGATCTGGTGTGGGGGAAAACTCAATCTACTGTCGATCTTCGCACGTGCTTTTGGGAGACTTCTTCCGGGATTTTTCAACCCAATTTTCTTCAACAAGCAGATCTAATCGTCGTCAATTAAGGCAAGTATTCTACTTGTACACATTTTTGTTCTAGTACAAGCACCCCTTGAAAAATACTACAAATAGTTAGAAATTGTGACTCCTTCTTGACTATCGTTGTTGATCAATATTAAACCTCCGAAATTTCATAATTCTAAGAGTCAAAATAATTTCATTGTATTAAACTATAACTACTTGGACACATTTTATCCCCTAAATACATGAACACATGCGATTAAGGAGCCCTAAATTTGTAGACACATGGTATATTTTGTATTTGATGAACTTGCAACCATTTGACTTGAAAAATAATTATTACTTGCTGTTTGAACCACCAATATCATGTATTTATATCACACAATAACTTAGACGCCTAATAACAAATTTCCATAAAATCTATACTAGTAAGTTATTCCCACATGTGCTGTCCTGAATCTTCTTTTGCTGTTTTGACCCATTTAACATTAGAATCTGAACCCGAGACCTGAATAGAAAATATAGCCCTGGATGTCTAGATGTTGTTAGACTCCAAAATTTTTGAATTTGGAGTTACGGTCTAGGAGTTACTGCAGTTTTACTGCAGCTATGTCGGTAGGCACAGATTCGTAAAACTGCTGCACACCTTTACTTTGCGAATTAGTTTAGCTATGTAAACAGCAAGCGTTGGACATGAAATTTCATATGTAGTTGCTGGACACCCTATAGGACATCCCCAATTTTTTTCAGAATTAATTAACATTATTTCAACACTATTTCTCATGTATAAGCTCAAATACACAATTCTGCCTAAACAATTGTAACAAGTCGGGGTTTGAGGGAAGGACTATAGAGTGGACAACATAGGTAAGTGTACTCGGAAGGAGGCCCGTGTTTACCATAATTTTATGTTAAATGGAACTAAGTGCCACGTAGAACTAAGTGCCACGTCATGGGTGACGGAGGCCACCTCTAGAGCCCATTATATGATTACATGATATATACTTGAGATCACATGGAACTAAGTGCCACGTAGAACTAAGTGTCACGTCATGGATGACGGGGGCCACCTCTAGAGCCTACGGGGGCCACCCCTAGAGTCCATGGTTGATCACTTGCTTGATACTTGATACCTGAGTACGCCGCCCTATAGATTCCATTACTAGGCCTAAACGTAACTGATTTGACTGTAGCAACTATGTAGTAAAAAGATGGATGCATGAAGTGCTACCTAGATAGTAATAACTACAAGACTTGAACATGATACCTGCTTACACGATACTTGACTACATGATACATGAAACTTGATACATGAAATCCGATACATGAAACTTGAACTGAATACATGTTACTTGATACTTGACAACTTGTTACTTGATACTTGACAACTTGATACTTGAGACTTGACAACTTGACACTTGACTTGAGACTTGATACCTGACACTTGAACTAGATGCTTGTCACTTAAAGTTAGATACCCTATGTGTTCACTTATCACTTGTTTTACCACTAGTATTTGTTATCCAGCCTGTTTACTTGAGTTATCCTTCTTGTTAGCTAGTTCTTGGTTCTTTCCACTACTTGTTATATCTCTGTTACATTCTTGATTCCAATTCCCCATTACTTGTACTTGTTTTTACTATTTGTGGCCCTAGCTTGCACTAAGGGCATTTTCCCTTATTTTTTCCTTTTTTTTCTTTTTATATTTATTAAGCAGACTTTGGAGACGAGCTACCCGCTGGAATTGGTGAGCAAAGGTTTTAGCCTTCAAGTGAAGAAAAGACTTGTTTAGAACATTTATTTTTCTTGAAATTATTATTCCTTCTGTTCAAGAACTTGTAACGGGCTGATGTTCCCGAGTTTTAACTTGATCCAGACTTGAAACTATTTGGATGTTCTTATTATATTTTCAATTGTTTCCGTTGCTAATAAATTATTCATGCATGCTTGGTTACATATATATCTCTCTTGTTATATTCTTGTTGTGATGCTGAGTCGATTCTACAGCTTATGAATGATGCTAAGATCATTCGTTGGGCTTCGTCATGCACTCGTATTCCGTATTTTGGGAAGCGGGGCGTGACAACACTGAAAGAGAATTTGTACAAGATTCAATACTCCCTCCATTTTCTGGATGAGTTACAACTATAACTTCGATTGTGGATTATTTTTCCCTAAGAGCATCCACAGTTGTGATTGTCAAAAAATGGCAAAATGCATATTTACTTATAGCATATACAACGTTTGCTGCAGTCGTCCAATGCTATATTATAGAAATTTAAAATAAAAAAATAATAGACGGACTTTGTAGATCCGTAGGAGGGTGAAATGCATATAAAATGAATTATTTAAATTTTTTTTTTGTTGGACGGATGTTGAAGATCCGTTGGAAGGGGAAAAAAACAAAACGGGACAGACGGAATTTTAAATAATTTTTGCAAAATTTTTAATAATTAAAAAAACAATTTTTAGTGGGAAAAAAATAGGTGGGCCTCTCCACGGACGGATCTTCATGATCCGTCCAAGAGGGTAACCCAATATTCATTTTATTTTTTTATTTTATCTTCATTCGACGGACAGATCTAGAAGATCCGTCCAAGGGGAGGTGTTTTTTTTTTTTTTTTTTTGGGTTTTTTATTAGGATTTTTTTTTTAAGTGACGGACGGTCTAGTTTCGTCTGAGAATTTTTCTTTTTTCGTCGAATGGATTTTTAAGATCCGTCCTGTATAACATGCATTTTTCTTATATCCGCTCTCATATATAGCCATTTATTGTTGTGAAATAGTCAAAATATATATAAATAGTAAACGGCTGGAGTATTTCGTTTGTTATAAAATGCATAAAGTGGATAAATAGCAAACGTGGATGCTTTAACAGATAACTTTGGCATAGCAAGCTACAGCTAAACAAAAACCCAAGATACGAAAAAAACCCTCTCACCAACTCCCCCCTCTTTCAAAAAAAAAAAAACCCTAGCTTGATTTTGGTGTGTGTGGGGCGGCGGGTAGGGTGCGCCGCCGCCGCCCCGGTGCTCTAGCCCCGCCATGTTCCCTTCTTCCCCTCCTTCCCGGTGCGCCGCCGATCTCAGCTGCGAAGGTCGACGCGATCGTGGATCTGAGAAGGAGGCCAACTCCTGGTGGTCGATCTGAGGCCGACGGCGAGAGGCGTCGATGGCCCAGATCCGACCCCCTCTATGGTTTGGCAGTCCCGTCCCCCCCCCCACCCGACGACGACGATGACCCTGGCGATCCAGCTTGGAATGCCAGATCGGTGCGCCGAGGGCCATGGTCTGGGCTCCACTGTGGGGCCCCGGATGCCGGCAGCCCCCCCCCCTCGCTCGCGCGCCGGCGACGACCCCTTGCGATCTGGCTTGGAATGCCAGAACGGTGCGCCGAGGGCCTTGGTCTGGGCTCTACTGTGGGGGACCAGATGTCGGCAGCAACCCCCTCCGACGGATTTGGGATGGGGTTGGATTTGGTGGGCTTTGTTTGCGGTTGGCCCGGTTGTTTTTCGCGCTTGCCACCATGTCCACACTCTTGGAGCCATTCACGGCGATCTGCCTCTGTGAGTTGGTGTTTCCGAGGGTTGGTAACGCGTGTGAAGTAGCCGGGTGTGCTTGGAGATGCCGTAATCTTCCTCCAATAGGGGTAGGTTGTTTTGCACGATTGCGGAGCTTGGGCCCATAGATGGGGTCCCTCCGTGATGTGTGCTCACTTGTCAATACTTTTGGGATGCTAGTCTCAACCGGCGCGGAGCGACTATGTCGCACCAGAGCATCCTCCCGCGCCGGTTGTCGCGAAAACCTTAGATTTTGGGTGCAAGTGAGTGAGTTTAGTGGTTCGGTTTGGGGCCAGGTGATGGGGTGTGGGATTTGGGTATGGTTGGTCTGGAGTTTCCTACGATGTCTCTGGTGAAGTCTGCACAGCACCTACTATCGGGCTATTGAGTTCACTTCAGCTTAGACCACTGACTCGTGACAGCGTCGTTTCTTCCCCTGAAGTGGGAGTATGAGTCGAGATAAGTCTGTTTGGTGAGAAATCGTCGGAGAGAGCTTGAGCGTGAGAGAGGTGAAGGTATCCTCTACATGGCTCTCTCTTGAGTGTGGTGGTTGATGGGGTGAGCGAGATAGTTGTGTGGTGAGAAATCGCCTGAGAAAGCGCTATCGTGTTAGATGTTAAGGTATCCTTTTCACGGCTATCTCTTTGGTAGCGGCAGTGGGAGCTACTGGCACGTTTGTAGGAGTTGTGGTGGAGAGGGTTGGAGGGTGCGATCGTTGTGCGTGTGCCGGGAGGTCAGTTTTCGTTCTGCGGGGCTTGGGCCCAAAGATGGGGTCCCCCAGCGAGTTGAAGGCAGGGATCGGCGGGTGATAAAACCCTGCCAGACTTGTTTCAGATGGGTATGCATGTGTCGTGGAGGCATTGTACGAAGCTAAACTGACGTACTCACAATTTTGCTGGACCGAACTTGTGTGTCGGTCCACCCTCCAGGGTTGTTGGAGGGAGTTGTTGTCTGTACGCGTCATGTTGCTTCATATATGTTTTATTTTCTGTATGTAGTTTGTATTTGGGCCCAGTACTTTGGGTTTGTTTCGTTATGCAGTTATTAATGAAATATGGTGGCCTTATTCCACCTTTTCCCTAAAAAAAAAAAAAAAACAGATAACTTTGGCTGTGAATCACCATAATTCTTTGGGGCTTCATTGATTTTTCTTGCAATCAATGTAAGGCTCAAACATAATTAAAGAAACCGATCTTTAGTTTAAACCCGCAGTTCGTGGAAGACCAAAGTTGGGGCAATAGCGGTGCACGTGTACTGTAATCGGTATAGCCGAAGCGGTCAACCAACTATTAAGGATTCCGGCACCGGTTAAGATACACTCCTTACCAGGAATATCAGACAAAAATGGAGAAAAAATATCTCAAAACATTTGTAGAAAAATCTCTACACTCTGCTTTATTTCCATTTCAGCCCAATATTTGCAAATATTTCTTCCTAGTGTCCATTTCACAAATACACGGAACGCAGATAACGTCCCTGCAAAAAAACCATCACATCTTCAAACTGACAGCTGCAATTCTCCTATCCGACATAATCATTGCTGCCCAAACAAAATCCAACGGACACAATCTCATCATCCGTGATATAAATCCCCCAAATCACTACCTCGTCAAAAACCCTTCGCCCTAATTCCCAAAAAAATCTAGGGTTTTTGCGAGAGCGAGCGCTTGCAACTGGTCATCCCCTAAAACCCTAATTTTCTATCTCATTTATCTTTACTAATTTCATCTTCTAATTTGATTCAACTTTTTGATAATTAGATTTGAGCTCGTTGATGTAGATCTAGCATGTGAATTAGGGATTGTTGTTAGTTGGAAAACCCTAATTAGATTATTTTTGATTCGGATTGATTTACGGTATGATCTTTGTTTTGTGGTTTAGACGGGTGATCCCATCGATTAGAAAAAGGTATCAAGTTAAGGTTTTGATGTGTTTCGAGTGGCAGGCAATCTACGAGTTTCATTAGTGTGATCGATCAAAGAGCAGCACTCTACAGATTTCATTAATTTTAATACATTCGCTTACATAGTGTTAGATTTCGTTAAAATTTAGTTATTTATTGTCGTATGATCTTATGTGTTTCTAGCAGTATCTTATATCAACACTTATTTTTTTCAGGGGTTGAATTATGGCATTTGTCGATAGAATTGGGAGTGTTCTTAAAAACGCTATTAATTCCACTCCGTCAATGTTCCAATCTATTCGGTGCATGTCATCCTCAAAACTTTTTGTTGGAGGTTTGGCTGTCACTCTATTTTAATGTTTTCAAAACTGTTATTAAGCAGTTTGATTTTTTAATCGTATTTTGTGGGGTTTGTTGGTGTTCGATGTAATTCTTCTTCAGGACTCTCATATGGTACTGACGAGCAAGGCCTCAGAGAAGCTTTCACTGGTTATGGTGATGTTGTTGACGGTATGTGTTGTTTTTGGTTTTTCACCTTGGATTGCTAAGAGCTTGTAGTATATTGCTACCTGACTTTGAGGGCAATTTGGATATTTCTGTTCAGCCAGGGTTATCACAGACCGAGAAACGGGCAGGTCTAGGGGATTTGGCTTTGTTACCTTTGCAACTACTGAGGATGCATCTTCTGCAATTACTGCACTGGATGGAACGGTATCTACTTCAGTAGCTTGTATCATTACTTTTCTTAATTGTGGTTAATAATATGTGTTCTTTTTCAAATCAATCTTGATGTTTATTTCCTTATCCTCCAAAGAAGAATCAAAAACAGGTTTGAGCAGCGAAGCACAAGTTTTGTTTGCTTAAAGGTCTACATGTTTCAATTATATGGGTTGTTATAATGAATTGGAAGAGACTTATATATTTCAAAATTTTTAACCTGCTAAGCATGTTGGTAGAAATTTTGATGAACCTACAAGATCCTGTGAGGATTAAAATGTTGAATTATGGATTGGATTTGGTTACATTATCCTTGTAATTTGGTTCATATTATTGATATATTGGGTTCCTTATCAAAAATTCTATTTTAATATCGAAGAACATCAAATAAAGAAACAAGGAAGGGGGGAAAAGAGAAGAAGTGTGAGAAGGGATGGTTAAAAGATTCTTCATTCCCTCTGCAGACCGCGGAATGATTCATCAACCAATCCATTTTATTGAAGCATGGTAGATGGAATCTGTAAAAGGATTTTTTTCTATATATAAAATTTTTATCTTAAAGTTAGGAATAAGGAGAGGTGTTCGGTTTAATTAGTTTTAAAAGAAGTGTGGAGGTAGAAAATAAATTTAGTGAGTGGATTATTTTTTATCTCACAACTCATCATGCCCACTACATATCTCTAGTTACCTCCTTGTCTGAAAAAGGGTCTAAATATGCTGTAAGGCAAGTTGAACAGACATGTCAGTAATGAACTTGTCCATTGAATTGGCCAAAAGAAGATGTAACAAAATGAATTTTTTGTGTATTTCTATAGCATGTGGAAGTATGAATCACTTGGGATAATTCAACTACTTGTGCAACAGCCTATATACCATCATTAAAGTTGTTGCCTCCACTATTACTAAGAAATGTTAATTGGAAAGTTCTTATTTAAGACATTTCCCCCCCAAACGATTTAGATAACTTTAGACACATGGCAATGAAGGCTGAGCCACTTTGATGACAGCATGTTTTATACGACATCCATTTAGAAAACGTCGTTTTCTTTAAAATAGTTATAAGGTTCTAGTTCATGTACCCATGATATCTGGAGAGAAGGTTTTTTTGACTCATTGGCGAAGTGAGTGTGACATCATATTCAGCAATGTTGTATTGTCCTCGTAGAGGTTAAGATTGGGATTTTTTTTTCTTCTTCCAGGTGTGGTAGCTTTGTAGTTTAATTCTTTGTACACTGTTACATCACTTGTACTATTTACATAGTAGTTTGATGATCTCGATTTTTTTGCTTCTGTTTCCTTGTTTGACATCTACAATCATATAACAGGAACTTCATGGCCGTGTAGTAAGAGTAAACTATGCTAATGAACGAACTGGTGGGGGATTTCGTGGTGGCTATGGTGGTGGAGCATACGGTGGTGGTGGTGATGGTGGCTACGGTGGTGGTGGAGGCTACGGTAGTGGTGGCGGGGGCTATGGTGGTGGTGGTGGTGGTGGTGGGGGCTTCGGAGGCAACAATGGCTATGGTGGTGGAGGCAACTATGGAAGTGGAGGTGGAAACTTTGCTAGTAGCGGAGGATCTGGCTTCACTGCTAGTGCTGCTGGTTACGGTGGTGAGGCTGCCGGGAACCATGCTAGTGGTGGTAGTGGAGAATCCGACTTTACTGGTACTGGTGGTGGCTTTGGTAGTGAGCCAACTGGAAACTATGCCAATGATGACAGTGCAGAATCTGGATTCCCTGGTAAGGAGGCCAATAACTAGATGACACAAAGGAGGATGATTTTGATGGTGAATCTGATCTAAATCATTGGTATCTTCATCTCATCAGTGAATAAGCAGATGAATCAACTCTAGAAATTGATTTCACTTTATAAGCTTGAATGAAATCTAAATTTCAAGGAAATAATTTGAATGTTTCTACATTTTATAGGTCTGGTATTAGATGTTTTGAACTTGTGGTACAAAACTTGAAAGCAGTAATGGAATGGCATTTTGATGTTTGTAAATGCATGTAACCACAGATTAAAAGCTTTTCTCTAGGTAAAATGTGGTGTTTATTTTGCCTTAGTGTTCCAGGCTGAAGTATTTTGATTGATTGCATGAACAGAAATTTATTGGCAGCTGCTAGTTAATCGATACTGTGGTGCAGCTCAATTCTGTTTTTGTTGTTGAGAGAGGTTTTGAGGTTTTGAGGTTTTGTTTCATTTTGGTCTGTTATATTATATCTCAGAGACAATGATTTATGTCTGATATCCAAAAACGGAATGCTAGGTCTGACCTTCATCAAGGGTAGCATTCTTGTTCTCTTTCCATTTCTTGCAACACTAGAAACCTGTGGTGCCTTCATCATGCCCCTATTTTACAATCCTTGCTAGACTTGTGTTTGTTTATTTACCGTTCCCTGCTTTTTGTACTGAATTTTATGAACCAGCAACCTAAGAATGTGAGATAGCGAAATGTTGGCTCAGGCCAAATTACAAAAAAACCTCATTGAACTATATTTCTCGTGCAAAAAATTGCCCTGAACTTTTTTTCGCGCAAAAAACTATCGTGAACTATGTTTACAAAAAAACCCAAGGCGGTAGCGGCATCAGTTTTCGTTATCGTTTTTGACACGTGCACTGCACGTGAGGCCGCCTGCCTGGTGGGGGTGGCTCCTCCATTGTGGGTAAACGGGAAACCCGACTCTACGAACCCGAGGAAAGGCTGCACAGCTTCCGTAGGGGCGTTAAGACCGGAGCTTTTTGTAACATTATAACAAAATCTTACTAATATATTCAAATTGTACTAAAAAACCTCATTGATCTTTTCAAGTTTTTTCACAAAACATCACCCATCTTCTCACGTTGTTTAAAACCCTCATTTTCCCCCAAATCAACATTACCCTTAATCATATTCCAAATTTCTTCCTTAAGACCCTGATCGACCAAAGAATAATCATTCGCAAAATCCTCATGGCTTCCGCTTAATTCTTTTTCTCATCCGTACATTCAATATCAAACAATCGCTTCCCCATTTCCCTTTCATCATCATCATCTTCTTCTTCTTCTTCTGCTTCTCACAGGTAAGTAGGACCCACCGGTTTTCCCGCTCCATTAAAAAAATTCAGCTCAAGGGAACCCACTTTCTGTGTTTCATATTCAACTCATATTTCAATTTGGAATTTGGTAAAAGGGCTATTATCTTTTATGGGCTCATTTTCGTTTGTGGGGATTGACTTTGGTGATCTGATTGTGGTTAGCCCAGACGGTGACTAGCTTTATTTCAGTTGTTTAGATTATGTTGGCATGCTAGATTGTGGACTATATTGAAAATTTGATGAGAATGATTTGAATTTGGTGATTATGAAAGAACACAGTTAATTTAATAAAAAGTTAAATCTTGCATGTGTTTAGATGATATTATTGATTATTTCTGTTTACTGTGTCTGGAGATTCATCATCATCATCACAATCATCATCATTTTTAAAGGACCAGGTACCGAGTACGAGGTTGTATAGTAGGGACAAAGGATGACAACTTTGGAGCAAATTCTTGATGTTGTGGGTAAGTGAGTAAGAAGATTTTTCATTTATTTAGTGGATTAGATATGATCTTCTTAAATATTATAAATTGTATTAATTTGTTTTATATTGATTTAATAGGTATATTGTTGTAGCTGTATTAGATGTTATATTTTGGGTATAACCCATGCTTAAATATCTTGTATTTACACTAGATATTATATCCAGTCAAGTGAATCAATGAGAAATAACATACCATTTTCATGGCATTAGGAGGTAGGTTCATATTTTAGTAATATGTTGTTTTTTTTTCCTATGAAATATCTGATAATCAACTATATTTACTTATTCATATTGCTTTCAGGTTAAGATGTTAGAGTGGTTTGTATAAAGGAGATATTTTTTTATGGTCACTGAGGTGCACTGATTTTTTATATGTGCTGTTTTAGTATTTTTGAAGCTCATCATAATACTAGTGTAGGTTACTGATATAGGGGGTTCTGATTTTGATACTGATATAGAGGGAATTGTGTATTTGTGACATATTTTTGTATCAAGAGTTGATTTGAAACGTGATATTTTGAAACTGATATAAAGGGAGCTGTTGTATTTGTGACAGATTTTTGTATCAGGGTGAAGATTTGACATATGATATTTTTTCTATTTGTGTCATATTTCTAATGTTAATTTTGGTGTGAATGTTTTGAATTTGTTGTATGTTGTATTTGTTGATAAAATGATGTGAGAATGTTATATATTGTGTATTTATTTTTGTTGCTGCTGATTTTGGTGTGGGTTCTTTTTGGAAACAATAAAGCAAACCTGTTGACTTTCACCGGCATTTTGACTGGTTTCTTACTGCTGCCGTTAAACTTGCAAAAAAGTTTGATACACCGGGATGGATCCCGGCGATGAACTTTCCGACGCTTTTGTCAGTAATCAAGAAGATTATGAAAGAGCTTTATGTGGAAAAAGATTGATTACCTTGTTACGGTGTGGGGAGAGGGGTATTTATAGTCGCCTTAGGGACCCATTTCGAGATGAGGATGTATCTCTACTTTCTGGTGTTTTGGATAAGATGTAGAGTTTAAATCGTTTCATAGAGATAACTATGAATATGAATTACTCTTTAAATACCCTGAACTGGTTTGTAGCGGACTGCTACCCATACCCAATAGGACAGATCAGTTTATGGATTATTGGGCTTTGAAGAAAGACCCAGTTTCTGATTTGGACTCGTTTGTAGGTGAAATTACCGTTTTACCCCTGAGAGCTTTAAGAAGCGTGCCCGATTTGAACGGTCCCGATTTAATCCTATTTTTAGCCATATCACGAGCCTCCTACTCCCGAAGACTGAGTTTAATAACCTTTGAGGAGTAATGGCATACGGGATTTTATCGAAGTTCTTAAGGGAGTTTGGATCTTTCTCGGGGTGTAATGGTGTCAATCTGAGCTTGTAAAATGCCCAAAATTATTCTCAGATTTTTCTAGATTTTTGGTGATTTTTCCAGATTTTTCTGAATTTTTTCCAACTTTTATCGGAGTTCTTAAGGGAGTTTGGATCTTACTCGGGGTGTAAGACCATCTACAACGCTAATCGCTATTCCTCCCAATTAGCTCCCCAAAAATCCTCTCCAACAGACTCGCCAAATCAGTCGCTATCCTGGCGATCTGATTTTCGCTCGCGATCCGCTCGCCAAATCTGGCGAGCGGGATCTGATCGCCATATTGCTTTTGCCGAAGCCATCCTCCAAAATCGCGTGCAAATCAAAATCACGAAGCTCTCATCGTCGAAGCCCTGTCGTCGTCGAAGCCCTCATCGAAGTAGCCCTGTCGTTGTCGTCGAAGCCCTCATCGTCGAAGCCCTGTCGTTTACCGTGCATTGTGGATGGGTGGGGTTGTTCTGGATTGTTTCATGGTTGAGAGCGTTTTGCTTGCGATTGGAGAGGTTGGGAATGGTGCATCGGGGAGCAGCGTGCATGGACGCGTGGAGAAAATTGGGGGTGGGAAGGATAGGTTGGTGAGTAAATGGCTTGATGGTGATGTATTGTAGGGCTGGGGATTTGGTTTCTTGGAATATCAGGATCGCGATGCTCTATTGTTAATCTTCTGATGCTCTACGTATTGTTTTTGGTATACATGAAACCTCAGAACGAAGTCTGCAAGGCTTCTTTCTGTTTTTTTGTACAGCTACTGTTTGTTGCACTTGGATTATTTCTGATTCAGCTGATGCCTCCATCACTTGAGATTGTACCTTCATAAAGTGCTCAATAAAGTGCTCAATAGAAGAAAACCTTTTTTGTAATCTTGTGCAATTTTGAGAAGTTTTTGTTGTAAACTTTGCGCATGAAAATTTTGAGCTGCCTCTGCACATACTTGGCAGTCTCTTTGATCTTTTTATTGAACTCAGTGTGATTGCTTAGAATGTTAAAGGATGGAATAAATTTTGGAGATAGTTTACATTGACGAAGTAAAAGATGGATTTATTAATGGTATGCACCTTTTAGTGTCAATTGTTACATTTTGTTGATGTACTACTAGATTGAGCTCTATTAGGGAGAAGATAAATCTTATATTTCTCGGATAGCTGAAGGTTACATGTGTTACCGGGCTGTTATCTTTGTGATTTTCTAGATTACTGGTACTTTAGTTGTTCATAGTAATTACTTGGATCGATCAAGTTGGAGCTACATCATCTTCTGCCTCTACCGCTAGTTTACTTTTAGTTTCACTTTTATTCTATAAGAACAGTTATAGTCTCATTACACTACTCATCAAATTCACCATCAAGATATCAAATTAAACCCCATATTTATTTATTTGGTTAGCATTATTTCAGTAACACACATTCGAAGCTACATGTACAAGCTATATATTGGTCGTTGAAGCCACAATGTTTTGTAGTTCTGCACTATAGCTGTTGCTGCATTCAAGCCAGATTGCTTGCAACACCAATTGTGATACCTGTAGTTGCCATTGTTAGGTTACTATTGTAGTTGCAGCAACTGTAAGAATCGGTGGTTAGAGGGTGGCCAACGATGGCTAGAGGCGATGATAGTTGCAACGGGTTCAGTTGATGGCAGAAAATTTTGAGTGACACAGGTTTTAAAGTTGGGTTTATGACACCATTGGCTTGTGTTAAATGCTGACTATCAGTAATTTACCCTTGTGCTTTAAATAGGGCTAGCCAAAATAGATAGCATGGTTGGAGTGTGAGCTTTTTTCGCTAGCCAAATTATCTATTTGTTATCTATTTTGGCTATTCTAGCTAGTCAAAATAGCTAGCGTGGTTGGAGATGCTCTAACGGTGTCAATCTGAGCTTGTAAAATGCCCAAAATTATTCTCAGTTTTTTTTGGATTTTTTTGTGATTTTTCCAGATTTTTCTGAATTTTTTCCAATTTTTATTTAATTTTTTCAGATTTTTTTAATAATTAATTCAAATAAATAAATAAATAAATACCTGGGTTAATCACGGTCGTTGATCGCGATCACACACGAATCGTGAGGTAGCAGTTTTTTTCCCCTTTTGCGTTCGGAAACGCTTCTGTTCGACGCGCGTTGGGAACGTCCGCCATGATGACACGTGGCGGTCAACGACGACCAGTTGACTTGGTCAATGGTCGACCGTTGACCCGTTTTTTGTTTTTCTATTTTTTTGTTTTTTGTTTTTTGTTTCTTTCTTTCTTTCTTTTTCCCGTGTCCTCCGTCTTCGACTCTCTGACTCCCTTGTGTTTTTTGCTTGACCATGGTGAATAGTCGAGCTCGTCTTGGCGAGAAGAAGGTGGAGTTTGTCGAACGAGTGAGGTCGAGCTCGGCAACAACCAGCTCGACGGGAGTCCGCGATGACGAATTTGGGCAAGTTCGGCAAACAGTCGAACTGGAACTTAAGGGAGCTCGGAGTGGCGTTGGGTTTGGAATGGTGAGAGGGAGCTTGGCGAACGAACGAGCTCGACGTCGTTGGAGCTCGACACAGTGCAGGGGTTCGACACATGAGCTCGGCGAATGGGGTGAGCTGTGAAGGTGATGAGCTCGGATCGGTGAGAGGGAGAGCTGTGAGGGGTTCGACACAGTGAAGGTTTCGAATCGGTGGTCGAGGCGCTCGCTGAGCTCGGAGGCGAGGAGGGATGATGGCGAAATGGAGCTTGATGATGGAGCTCTTCGCATGGGCAGTGAGGAGCTCGAAGTGGCTTGAGCTTGATTGTGGCCTTCGAAGCTTGAGGCTCGAAGGATGGGTTTGGAGTTGGTAATGGAGGGAGCTTTCGAGCTTAGAGGTCATGCTCGCTAAGTGGAGGGCGACGAGGGTGGCTCGGCGAGTTGACGAAGGAGATGGATAGGTCGAGCTCGGCGTGGAGGTCGTTGGATTTTCGAAGAGGGCCTGGTTTTTTTTTCTCTTTTTGTTTTCGGCGGGAACTCGCTTTTTGCAGGAGGAAGAAGAGAGGGAGGGTTGCGGGTGTGGGTTTCTAATGGGTTCAAACCCGACCTGTTAACCCTTTAACATGTGTTTCCCTTTTGTCTTTTTTGGGCGAATATGAGAAATTGTGGTTGTTGATCTTGATTTGAGCGCGGATTACGAGGAGAATTTTTCTCTCATTTTTTGTTCGGATCCACTTCTGCTCAGTTCGATCTGGCGATGGCGGCGAGCGATCAGCGGACGTTTGGAGAACGTTTTGAAGAACGTTGGCGAACGAATAGGTGAATTGCTGGCGATTCATTTTGGCCTCGTTTTGTTCGGTTCTTCGTTTGCTCGGTGTATCTTGGCGAATGACTTGGCGAGCTACAGATGAGCGATACGTGGCATTGACCGTTGACTCGTCAACGCTGACCATTGACCGGTCAACGCCATTTTGTAACACCCCGAATTCCAGAATACAACTGAATTCGAGTTCTACAGGATCTTTACACTTCTTTTGTACAATTTTACAAGGAAATAAAAACTTTTCTTTTATCAGAGTTACATTACACTTGTACATTATCACAGCGAAAGCAATATTACATTAAATTACATGAAACAACATTAAAATAGTCTTGCACAACATGTATACTTCAATTGTCAAGCATCTTTACCTTGCATATAAAACTGTGGGCGCGTCAGTTCATTCAACTGAAAAAATATTATACATGACCATCCTCTCTATGCCGGAAACAGTATAATGATTCTCATTTCTTCACAAACACAAACTTGTCGCAAACAAAGCTAAAGGGGACTATCCTATTGATGTCGTGTTGTGAATGTGCACTTAGTCCTTAATACAATTATTTATATTATATGACACTAATGCGTACTTGCTCAGAGTCTATGCAGCCCATACTACATAGGTCCGTGGGCAAACCCTTAATCGTTCTTCATCTTGTAGGGTTCAATCCCTCGCCATGACTTAATCTACTACTGTAACTACGGTAAGTATCCTAGATATTTTCTGACCTACGAACTCATGTCTAGGCGCCCTGGAGGGAATCCCAACGCACTGACACATGACTTATCATACAGGCATCCTATGGTAATTCAGCTCCTACCATAGACATGACACCACCCGCAGTCGTCAAACATCCCATGAGTGTCGCCACTGGGACGGTACTCTGGAGCAGTATCCATGCCCTATTATGACTCATCATGGGACATCCTGTGAATACTCTCACGCCGCCAATCCAATGGTCTTCATACTCAATATTTTTCTCTTACTTTCATCACATCTTCACTATGTATCTAATCCTTAGTTTAATTGAATCATGAATAGAAATCAACTCTTGGAGTGTAGCACTTCCACTATACCGGTCTTATTCATTTAATTTCACATGACCCAACCTTGGTCTTCTCATTTCAAAACATCATTTCACAATTCTTTCATTACCGGTATAAGGCTTGGCTATACCCTAATTCTCAATTTCAACTCGTAATCACAATGTCATACTCATAAGATTTTTTTTCATGATTAATCACAATTCATGTTTCAATAGCATAGTATTCATGTATTCACATCTTTCATAACTCATCATGTCAACTATTTCACTTTCTCAAGTAAAATATCATACATAACAATGAAAATGCAACACGTCACATTCGCTATAAACCCACATAATTCTATTTCAATCCATACTAATTCCACAGTTCACATTTTCAATTGGTTTCACAATTCACACCCTTCACACTTCTCATTACCAAAAAATCTCAATTTAAACTTCGCAAACACTCCATTCGATTTCCTTTAAAAAGAAAATTAGTAATTAAAATAAGTTCCCCTTTGTAAAACAGTCTCAAATTCTCATTTATACTAGGACACTGTTCATAGAAATTTTCTCACAAAAAAATTACGGATTTACTTGAAACTTCGGAGAAGTCGACTATCGCATATGGCCAGTCGGCTGGTCTGCGAGGTTCTAAAGCTCGAAAATACATAATCAGAGTAGTCGACTGTCACATATGACCAGTCGGCTTTTCTGCGATGATTTCTAACCTAAAAAAAAATAAATGAAGAAGGCAGTCGACTGTTTCAATAGTCAGTCGACTGTGCTACTGGTTTTCAATTTCAAAAAATGTTTTTAGTTCTTTTTCTTCTCTTTTTGAAAACAAAAAAATGTCTAGAATAAACTACATTTAATTTAACAGTAACCAGTATTTTGAAAGGTATTTTTCACTCCTTTAAATCATGTAGTTAGCCTTACTTTGCATTTTATGAACACTGTTTCTCCATTTGAAAACCATTACATAATTGTTCATAAACAAAGATGATTTCTCATACAAAGTTCACTACAATGATGTTTGCTTACGCATTGATAACTATGATATCTTTAGAGCACAAAATCAACTTTATAAGTGAGTAAAAACTTCCATTTTATTAGTTAATCTACACATGATACATGCAATTATTCGTATGCAAAAGAACATTCTTTTTCATTTATTCAAATCTTTCACATGATAAATATATAGCAATGGGGAATTTCATCACATCAATTAACAATCATTTCTATCAATTCATCTTTAACACATTATTCTACTTTAGCATTTTTAATCAATAAGCATGGTTCAATTTCTTACTAGCAAATTTCACATAATTGTAATTTAATATAATCAACATGCATTCTAATGGTCATAACAATGAGAAACATACACTTTTACTCATAGGCAATAACTCGAGTAATCAATCAACACATTTGCTAATTAACAATTTTCTTCTAATTAAACATGCATGTATTTCATTTCAACTAGTGGCTTATAATAATAATTAAATTTCATTTTCTAGCATGCTTTCTAGTCTAGAAGTCATGAGAAACACCCACCTTTTGAAGAAAACCAATGAGAAATATCCAAGAGCCTCCTAGATTGCGAGAGAGTGCCTTCTCCTCCTAGATTGCAATGCACGACTCCTCCTCCTTACTTCTTGCCAAAAACCGAGAGCTCCTTCTTGTAGTGATAGCTGGTCTCCAATGGGGGTGTACACACATACACTCACACTTACACACTAATATGTATATATCTCTTATATAATGTCTCCTTTAATATTTGCTTTAGTGTAGAATACAAGTAGGAAGGGGGGTATTTATACTAAATTTAGAATAGATTGGAGGGCTAGGATTTGTTGGATAGTTGTAGAATGGAGGGTTAGGATAGGAGAGAAAGTTGTAGCAACCACCCACACACAAAGTGACTATCCATGCACACACAACCACACTCTCCACCTCTCCTAGCACAACCCGGCCTACCAATAGTGCATTGCACACTACGTGCTTTGCACGTGCCACCTAGTACTCCTATGTAGAAGTTTCTACAATTTAATTAATCAAAATGTTCACTATTTGTCTCTACATGACAAGTGTGACCATTTAATTGATTTATTAAATTGATGGGCTTCACAATTAGTGGGCTAAAACAAATAAAATAGTGTTTTAGGCTTTAGAAATAGGCTTTTAGAAAAATAAAGGAAAATAATTGTTCATACTAAAATGAGATCTTATATAAAATAAAATAAATAATATACACATGAAGTTTGCACGTGCACAACACGTGAAAAATAATATTTTATTAAAAATAAAATTTTAGGATATTACACATTTCGCTCATTTTCTGATCGGAACTACGTCTGTTCAGTTTTAAACAGCGAGCATGGCGAGCGTGCATCGAGCTACTGATGAGTGACAGGTGGCTTGTGACCGTTGACTAGTCAACGCTATTTTGCCTATATTTTGATCGGATCACTGTTTGCTCGGCCAGCTCAGACCGTTTGGCGAACGCTTGATTGCGGCAAACGCTCGTGATGGTTGGCGAACGAATGTGTTGCTTGTCGAACCGTATGTCATGTTCGGCGAATTGTTGTGTTGCTTGGCGAAGTCGTGGCGAGGTTCACTATAACTAATTTTTTCGGAGCTACGGATGTCTGACGAGGTGTTTGACCACTCGCTTCGAAGCTGACTCGAAGATCTACAATTTTTCTTCAGAAGTCAGCTGAAGAATTATTCTTCTTCATGGTCAAAATAGTCCCGCAACATATTAGTCTTCATGAAGTTGAGAAGTGCTTTGTATGGCTCTTAGGAAGATCCATTCTTGGAGGCGAGTGTGAGGAGTAACTATAGGAGAGAGTTTTAGCTCTGAACTCGTTAAGAAGAGGTCCGCTCTGAGGTGAATAGAGCAAAGAGCATCACCAGGCTCTAGGAGAGAGCCATTTGGGAGACAAGTTTGAGGAGTAACTCTAGGAGAGAGTTGAGCTCCTAACTTTCTTGTTGCAAACTTTAACCAACAGTGGCAGTAGTATGAATGTTCGCCTTGAGCCCCGAAATCACATACTTGCAAGCTGTGAGGGCAATTTTCGAACCATGATTGTGAACTCCGAACTAGTTGCTAAGATAGTTTCAACAGTTGTGGGAGCAATTTCAAATGGGGAACCACTTTGTACAAGCTTGTTCGTAAGTAGCAAAAGGAACATCGAACGTGTTGTACTCCGAACTTGTTGTTAAGAGAGTTAACGAGTTGTAGGAGCAATTCTAAATGGTGAGCTGCCCCACACTTTCTTGTTTGCAAGCGGCGAAAGCAACGTGGAACCAAGTGTTGGACTCCAAACTCGTCTTTTGAGCTTAGTAAGTTATGGGAGCAGCCCTGTAGGACAAGCTGGACAATGAACTTACCATTTAACGAGTCGTAGATGTGACTCAGAGAGATAGGTATGAGGCAAATGCAATAATTTTTAATAGAAAAAATCTAAGTTTTATTGAGATAAACTAAGCGGTCGCTTCAATGGGGCGAGCCATTATTACATGCTTTTGGCCGGGTTACAAGCATCGACCTTATTGAAAACTGAAATCCTACTTCCACGATAGGGTGATGGCCTTTTGGGAGGAGTTTTGTTCTCCCCCTATTGGCCTCCATGGACAAGGTGGAGGATGGCCCCAGGTTCGGAATCTTGGAACCCGACGGACCTTTCTGTTCACCTGTAGGCTCCTCGGGGTGGAAGATCAGCCCCGTCTTTACGAACGAACTTGGCCAGGTGTCCCCGCTGTATGAGTTCTTAGATCTCCTCTTTGAAAACCCAACAGTCATCCATATCGTAGCCGTGGTCCCTATGAAAGCGGCACCACTTATCCCTATTTCTCTTCTTGCTAGGGGTATTCATTCTAGGGGGACCGCGGAGTAGCCCTTATCCACCTCCATAAGAACTACTGATATACTAGAATTGAGGGGGGTGAACTTTCCAAAATGAGGAGATGGGCGGCGTTGGCCATTGTCGTCCCTCTGGAATTTCTGGGACCCTTCTTCGCTTGTATTCTTCCGTTTGTTCCCAGAAGATGATTCTAGGGGTGGTATACCGTACCGTACCGTACAAAAATTACTCTACCATCTACCATACCAGAGTACTTGGTACACAAAATTTTCTACCATTACAGTGCCAAAATTTTGGTACTACCGAGTTCGGTAATACCGAAATATCGATATGGTAATGGTAGTACCATGGTAGTACCGGACATCAAGAAATACGGATGTACCAATTTCAAACTTTGTTTCTCATGACCGAGTGGCACAATAAACCATTTCAAGTTTTATTGTGTTGGTTGTTGTTGAAGTGCTTTATTGATATTTTAAAATTTGTTGTGCAGACTATAGTTAACCAACTATATCATTCACCTTACCCAAAAAAACTATATCATTCACATACACAGAATAATGTTACTGATTTTGAAAAGATTGAAACTGAGAACAGATTTGGTGCTTATTACTCCTTTTTGTTCATGGATCACATTAGTTCAAGAGGTTTTTTTGCCCATATTTAGCTGTCTTTCAATTCTGATTATGCTTTTTTAATGAAAACATTATATCTTCTATACTTTTTTTCGTTGCGACTAAAAGGTAATTGCAACACGAGTTGCAATATTCCTTTCAGTTGCAACTGAAAGGTAAGTGTCACTTTCTTATTCTTCACTTCAATTACATTTTAGTTGCACTGCAACAGAATCTAGCAGCTTAGCTTGTAACTTGCAGGTGTTTTTTTAGTTACAAAAATTGCAGTTGTAGTTGCAAGGGAAGTAGGAAACAACTACTCTTAACACCCATAAAGAAAAAACTACGTCAGCTCAATATGCATACCTTCCATTCTAGGGCCTTCGTAGATAAATTGCTGCCTGGAAGGAGAACTATTATTACCTCGCTCTTTTGTTCTGCTTAAACATAACTCGACACATACTTGCTCTATCAAATGTGTTTGAATAGAACACCTTTATTGTGAATACGCGTAGTCATGCATAGATATTACTGTTGCAAATTTGCATTGTTGGTGTAATATCTCCTTCTGTTTATTTATGGGAAAAATCAAATAAATAAAATCTATCAAATTAAAATAGTTTTGTTTTTATTTTTCTGCTGGATGAATGATCAATTTGTTATCTTCCCAGGCTCTTCAATTGCAAATTGGATGCAGGATCCAGATTATTCAAACTGGCTAGATCAGCAGGTACTGGATGCTCAAAACATACAGGATGGTAAACGGTGGTCATCACAACCACATACATCTTCTTCTCATTTTGCTAAATCAAAACCACTCCACAGGACATCCTCCTACCTCAACTTCAACCCCTACATCCGAGCGACCCTATTCGTGCACCAAAATCTTCTTCTGTATGCTCATACCCCACATCTGGTGGTGGTCATCAACAGTTTTTGTCACGTCATTCCAGCATTCCCAATCAGATGCCATTCTCTTCCTCAAATCTCTTCTCTCCGTCTCAACTACATTTAGCAGGATTATCACATGGGTTTCAGTATGGTGGAAATATTCGGTACGGTACGGTATACCAATGGTATAAAAATTTTGTACCAATACCATACCATCAAAAATTGGTATGGTACAATACCAAAAATTTGGTATGGTATTACCAAGTTTCGGTATTTTTTGGTATGGTAATGGTATGCTACGGTATGGTACGGTAATATGGTATTTTTTGACACCCCTAGATGATTCCTCAAGAGTGGGAGGGTTGAGAGCCTCTTCCGCTCGGATGTACTTCTCACTCCTAAGCAGAAGTTCTGAGAAGTTTCGAGGAGACTTATTGGCAAGGGATGCCTTGAGGTCGGCGTTAGTGACGTTGTGCCAGAACGCCGCCGAGGCTACTAATTTCTTGAGGGAGGCAATAGACCGGACTTCGGCGGTGAAGTGCCGAACGTAATCTCTTAGGCTTTCACCCTTTCTTTGGCGGAGGGTCACCAAAGATGCACTTGTTTTCTCAGCTCAGCGACTGCCCACGAAGTGGGTGAGGAAGAGCTCCTCAAACTGTTCGAATGAGAAGATAGAGGTGGGGGTTAGACGGGAGTACCACTCTCGCGCTGGTCCCTTCAACTTTGCTAGGAAGGCCTTGCAGAGGAGCGCATCCGAGGCTTGATGAATCATCATGGGAGTTTTAAAAATCTCAATATGATCGGCTGGGTCTGACTCCCCATTGTAGGATTCAAAGCGGGGTGGCCTAAAGTTCTCCGGTATCGGAGCTTCCATGATGGCCCTAGAGAAGGGGGTCTGCTTGGGCGGAACTTATTGGCCCATTGTTCCTCTTTAGGATTGATCTTATTGAGGTGCTTCTCCATCTCATGGAGACGGCAGTGGACCGAGTCATCCCTTCGGTCAGATCTAGTCGACACCCGGGACTCTCCTTCATGAGTGGCGGTATGGCGAGGGCTAGGTGGACATTGATCCTAACTCACAGCGATATTAATAGCTTGCATGATATCTCGTTTGAAGTTCTGGAGCTCGACTGGAGTAACTGGTGCCCCTCCTGTTTGGTAGTCCCTAGACGTGGCTCGGCTTACTGGAGTATGACTTCTCCGCTGATGACGTTGAGGAGACTCTCTTTGCCTCCTTGGGGGAGGGGATCTTCTGGTCCTCGGTCTACGGGGGGTCCGGACTCTCGAGGCCCCTGAGTGCTCGGGTCGGTGGACTCCTTCAAGGGCTCTCCATCCATTCAAACGAGTTCTGAGGTCAACCCCTACTGGCGGTTAACAATTACTTGATGGAGATCCTGCTCAGGAGAGCTTTGAGAAGCCATAGAGTTAACTGAAGGATTGTGGACCAAAACATGGACATGAAGAGCATGTTGCTTTGGACGACTCCGACAAAAGCCCCCTGGGCAGCCCCCTGAGACCCTGGAGGGGCCTGTTGAGGAGGAGGCTATTGAGGAAGAACATCCTGGACTGGAGGAAGAGGAGGAAGAGGAGTAGCTCTTTGGCTGGAGGCTGCTGCCTTCCCCTTCTCTTTCGGATGCATGGTTTGAAACTACTTTCGCTGATGAAGTACGGTTGGATTGCTTTTTTATTTCCCGCAGACGGCGCCAATCTGTTGCTGCTAATTTTGGTGTGGGAGCAAATAGATGAATTTGTGTATTCTTTTTTGAAATAATAAAGCAAACCTGTTGACTTTCATCATCGTTTTGACTGGTTTCTTGCCGCTGTCGTGAACCTGCAAAAAAGTTCAATACACCGGGATGGATCCCGGCGACAAACTCTTCGACGCTCTTGTCAGTAATCAAGAAGATTATGAAAGAGCTTTATGTGGAAAAAGATTGATTGCCTTGTTACGGTGGGGGAGAGGGGTATTTATAGTCGCCTTAGGGACCCATTTCGAGATAATGATGTATCTCTACTTTCCAGTGTTTTTGGATAAGATGTAGAGTTTAAATCAATTCATAGAGATGACCATGAATTTGAATTATTCTTTAAATACCCTGGGCTGGTTTGTAGCGGGCTGCTACCTATACCCAATAGGACATATCCATTTATGGATTATTAGGCTTTGAAGTAAGACCCAGTTCCCAATTCGGACCCGTTTGTAGGTGAAATTACTGTTTACCCCTGAGAGCTTTAAGATTCGTGCCCGATTTGAACGGTCCTGATTTAATCCTATTTTTATCCATATAAATTTTGATAATTTTGATTAGAATGTGTTCAATGTGGTGGATGTAGGGTCAGCGAGTGGGTCGATCAGGCCGGGCCGGGCCCAAACCCACCGAGTTTGGGTAGGGGCAGGTTCGGGCCAGGTCGGGTCAAGAACTGGTCTGGGCCGGGCTGGGTTGCGAAATTTTAAACTCGACCCGGTCGACCTGCGAACCATTCCAGGTAGAACCTGATTCGGGTCGGGTCGGGTCGCGGGTTGGCCCGGGTCAGTTGGAATTATTATTACTATTTTTTTAAAACTCCAAAAAAAATTGTAAAAAAATGTACAACATGTATAATAGATTAAGAGTGAAACTAAATTGTATATATTATTCATTTCTACTTCTACAACTCTTTTACATACAAATACATGTAATAAAAATAAAAAAAACATACAAATTAATTGAATTACATGTTTAAGGGGACAATCTAGCGTTCGAGATAGGCTAGAGTTAGATTGAAGAGAGAGCATTGGACTACTGTCATGCACCTCTACTTAACCTAAGCCTAGGATCTCATCGTCCTAAATTCCCTACTATTGTTGTTGATCTTCATACGAGTTGATTCCACTTGTTGAGGTGTCGATCGCTTTTTCTTGAGTCCTGTCTTCAGCTTTCATCCAATCTTCGGTGCACATCAGCATCTCCAATGAATCGGCTTCAAGCGATTCCTACAATCAGTTAAAACTCTGCCACTTGTAGGAAAATCACTTTTTGATGCAACTGTAGACACTTGAGGAGTTAGTAGATCTCTAACCATATGTGAAATAATTGGAAAAGGATTTTCATATTCTTTCCAACATTGTAGCACTTCAATCTTAGAACAAGAACTCTCACTATCTTATTGATCATACCAGTTTAATTCATTAGGTGCATAAGTCCTATGTTTTTTGATTGAATACGAGTAAGTAAATTAGCAGTGACATCTTCTAATGTACTCTTACCCTTATCTCTAGAAGTCGAAGAAGAAAAGGTAATTATACTAGTTGTACTACTAGATACAAAAGTTCTATCATAATAATCATACAAGTTATTCAATGTTGATTCAAAGCGAGCTAAAAATTTATTACAATCATATTCGGAATCATCTCCAAGTCAAGTAAAAAATATTTCAATTAAACTCCTCATATCCGTTAATTTGATACGAGGATCCATAATAGTAGCAATACATTACAACAAAGGAGGAGGTTTAAAATACTTCAAATTTTAGTATAAGCGGGAACAACAATATGGCTAATGTAAGTATCCGAAATCATGTCTTGAAAAATTTGCATCATAGTAATTATTGAAATAAAACTATTACTAGAAGTAGAATCATAAGCTTTTGAAAACATCACAGTTGCGGTTTTAAAATTTTCTAAAATCTAAACGAAGATTCGGCAAAAAACCATGATTGGGGAGTCATTTCCAAATTTTCATGTTTTTTGTAATACAAAAATCATTTATAACCGCTTTGTATTGAGTAACAACATTTAGTAAATCTAAAGTAGTGTTCCATCGGTGTTTAACGTCTCTACGAAATTTTCTAAAAGGTATTTCCCTAAGTTTACACCATTCTTTAAATTCTTAAATTATAGCACAACTCAAAGCAGTAAAATGTACATAATTTCTAATTGCATTCAAATACGGATTAGCCACTTTCGGAGCATTTTGTATACATAAATTTAAAATATGACATGCACATCTAACATAAAAAATTTCAAGACATGGCGGAGCTAATAGTTGTAATATACTAATTGAAGCATTATTGTTAGAGGCATTATTAAAACTAATCGTAAAAATTTTATCACAAATTTTATATAAATCACAAACTCATAAAATACGTGTTACGATAACCAACCCATTATGAGGGTACGACAAAGCTGCAATTGATATGATTCTCGTTTGAATCATTCAATCACTATCGATCTAATGATAAGTTATACCCATCTTCGGAATATCGTTACAACCTTTCTAACAATTGGAAGTTAATGATACTCTGCATGTTAAAGAATACAAAAGTACAATTAAAGTGTCGCATTTTGTTGTAAAGTTTTAAACAACCAGCCTTGAGTGTGTTTCTAGGGATTCTTCTAAAATGTGAATTTAGTACATTTTGGTTAAAAGCCTCTACATTCCTACTCACGGAATAGGAAAAATGTAACTCATTCTTAATAACTAGTTTGGTCATTTCCCGATGAACAATTTCAGGATCATAGGGGTGGCTATCCATTTGCCCGGTCCTAGGGTTGATTTTTTGTTGTGTTCGTTGGACTTGTACTAGTTCACAGTGTACATTTATAATGTGTCATTCAATTTTACCCATTCTCTCACCCTTCTTCCATTTGTAACTTTTGTCACAAGTTTTACAAATCTTATGTCCTATACTAGGATTCAACTCGTTCGAGATAAAGTTTTAAAATTTGTGTCAATCACTAGTTTTCCCTCTAGTTTTTCTACTAGAAGTGGGTTGTGCAGATTTGGTTTCATGTGTTTGTGTGTCACTAGAATGCATTTCTTGTTCTATGTCGTGTGAAAAAGCATCATGAAAACTTATGTTAAGCATAGGGAATTGTTGGACGCTGATGACATGAACTAGTGGAATCTTGTCCACTTTGGTTTCAGTCGCGACCTCGTGATCTAGACATGATAAGTGGTTTGTAGTAGTAGTGTACGTAAAAAAAATAATTTCTAGTGATTTAGTAGTGTACGTGATGCAACAAAAAAACAATATAGGAGGTATATGTGAAAAAAAAAATCTAAAAAACAATAGGAGGGTTGAGAGAGAGAGAGAGAGTAGCAAATAATCAACAAACAAATATGATTAAAAAAAGCTAGAACAATAATTAAATTGTTGAGAGAATCGAGAAATTTTGATATCGTACTTCACGAATAATTGTATATCGAAATGAGAGAGAAACTAATAGTAGAGAGACTCTAGAATAAGATGTAGTCGACATAGTCACGTAGTCGTAGAAAGAGAGAGAGAGTTTGTAGTAGACGTAGCTGAGTCGACATGAATTAGATACTATCAAACTTGTTCACTTCTTTGTTGTTCACATGGTGAAGTGAAACTTGAAAGTAGCAGTAGTAGTAGAGAGGGTACGAGAGCTGATAGATAGAGGGGTGAAAAAGATTGAGTGAAATTCGGAGGGTTTTAGTAGGCAAACCCCCCCCCCCCCCCTCCCCCCCCCCCCCATACACAGACACGCACACACACGCACACAAAACAACAACTAGAGCAGTCAGCAGCACAAACCAACATTTGACCTCTTCGGACGGTTTGACCCTTTCAGATTGGGCTGCAAATTTTCGGGACGGGTTGAGCGAGTTTGATTTCATTTTTTGGCGACCCGGTAAGGGTTGCGGGTTTGACCTAAACTTGAACTGGGTCAACCCGGGTCGGGTTGAGTTGGGCAGGTCGTGAGTTGACCCGACCCAGATGTCAACCCTAGGTGGATGTTAGATTTTGATAGCAGGTCATATAATGTATGACGAGTGTAAAATTAATCATAACATGATTGGGTGAGGATTCTGAATAAAAACATTACAAAATGAGGTTCTTTTAAACAACCTGAGTAGATGAGTGATATTTTGTGATAATGTTCATACAAGGGCAATTTTGTCTGAAAATATATCATGTGCGATACACGTGTTAAAAAAGATAACGGAAGCTGACTCCGTCGTGCTGGGGTTTTTTGAAAACATAGTTCACGAACATTTTTTACGTGAAAAAAAGTTAACGTCAGTTTTTTACCCGAGGGGTATAGTTCAGTGAATTTTTTTGTAATTTAGCCTAGAGAAACACCATTACACCAAGCTGTTGAATATTTATAAATCTAACAAAACCTTATCTCATGAATCATGATGTTATTTCATTTCGTATAAATTTGGTCATCATGTTTCATGACTGGCATGCGTACCAATCATCATTTCCTTCTTTTGTTGAGATCAATTAATGCTAATGCATCGAGGTTAGCTGTGACAATTGGCCCAAGCCCAACCCTTTTTGAAGCGGGCTTGAGCTAAAATAATGTTAGATATAATCAGATTTGGGCTTAGCTGTCACGCCCTGCTTCCCATTATACAGAAACATGGGCACGCAACTGGGGCTCAACGAATGATATAAGTATACAAACTCATATCATCCAAAAAAGCTCAACAATACAGTAATAATCACAGGAACAAGAATATAATACAATAATCAATATCTAGGATACAAGAACTTACAATAAGTCTGAGAATAAACAATCCAGTAAGTAGTTCGCCAAGTTCTTTCAGTATCCCATCGCTGTACCTGTATAACGTTAACTCAAAAGAGAGGTAGATGGTCCCCGTAAGAGAAAGCTATAGGCCGCAAGTAGTACAAGCAAAATAGGAATAAGGAAACAAGGCATAACAGAGAAAGCAATAAAAACTGGGAATTCAAATACATAATAAACATGATAACAAGAAACAATATCCGTAACAAGAAGGAAACAAGAATTGAACAAGTCTCAAAATATAACCAATTGGGAAACATGTCATGTAAACAGGAATCTTGTAATCTTGTAAACAGGAATCATATAACTTGTAACAAGAATCATGCACGTGTTCAATGTAAGTCTTAAGCATATCCATCTTTTACCACTTCTATCTAATCCACGCAATCTTGTGTTCCATACCACAGGTTCGGGTGCATACAATCAAGTGAACGTTTGACTCTAGTGATGAATTCTATGGATCATGTACTCGGAAAAACATGTAGCAGGAAAACATGATTCAGTTATTCAGTTATTCAGTCATTCATTATTCTGTATCAATATTCAATGAACAATATACAGTGTTCATCCATTCAGTTATTCAGTTATTCAGTCATTCAGTCATTCAGTTATTCAGTAATGGTAGGGAAACCCCGAGCTCTCTTCCGAGTACATCCCCTATATTATCCACTACTAGGTCGTACCCTTATTACCCCGACTTGTCATTCTTTTAATGTGATTCAGTCGTGTACATGTAATCAGTATACAGGCAATCAGTATAATCAGTGAAACAGTTACAATAATAAACCATGCAGTACATGATATAAAGTCATTTGATCTATCCACTGTATCAATTCAATTATTAAATACGAAAATAACATGTTTATATTTTAAAACATAAATGTACAATTTTGGACAGTACAACATTGTTATACAAAAACTCGCTTTTCTATTGCTACAGGAAAGCGAATCAGGTTCCGTTAGGGTTTCTAGAAACTAGACCCCCTGCTGGTTCCGACGCATATTTATACGATACATTATAAAAACAGAAACTAGGTCACAGAATGTTCTTTACTGACCTACTGTTCAGGCAGCATACTACGGTCAACTTTTTATATTTAAAAATTAACTTTAAATTCATTTAAATATCTTACGAAAATTATAAACCAATTCCTAATCAGGTCGAGTAGCATTCCAGTCAATATCAAGTCTTTATTCACCTATTAACATGACATTTTAATTTGTGAAACATGTCGATGTTCTATAAGTAACAATCTGGAATGTGCAGACCTAGCAGTACGAAAAACATGATAACTCATTATCTACAACTCGAAATTTGAATCCGTCGAATGTTCCAGAAACTAGATTCACGGGGCTACGAAACTCATGTACAAAGCTCTAATTAATTTGAAAAGTAGCTAGGTCAAAATCTAGCTACAAGTCAAAACAAATAGTAGGGCAGAAACATACAAATTGATATTTATGATCTTTTGATGGTCATCGAATCACAAAGGAAAATGGATTGATTCAGTTCAATATATAACAACTGATTTAACCACGAAAAGATTGTAAAGCATGATAATACGATGGTTCAATCATTTGAAACTTATAAAGAGCATTTTTCATGAACATGGACAGTAACAAGGTTCAATTACGATAATCAAATATAACTACTAATTGTGGGAGGTCAAATAAAATACTTGTACAGAACAATAAAATGTACAAGATACTTGCCTTATAGATGAAAACTTCAAATGTAAAAGAACAACGGGACGAAAGTCCCAACGACAACTCGTGCAAACTATGGAACATCAGTAACAGCACGTGCAACAGCAAGCACAGCAAGAATAGCAAATAGAAAGATCAAGAACAGCAAGAATAGCAAACACAACAAGCGATGGCAGCAATCAACACAAGGGCGACAGCAGCAATCAACACAAGAGCGATAATGGCCAACAATAAAACAGCAAACAACGATAGTGGTAAGACAGCAACAGCACGTGCAGACCACAACACGTGCAACCCACGTATACAACAAGAACAGCACGAACAACAAACAACAAGAGCGACGAGGCTTTGGCATCGACCGCGATGCTACAGGCATTCGGCGAGGCAGTGGGCGCTCGGGATGAGGAGTCAACGGTGGAGGCTTGGTGGTTTGGAGGTGGGACTTCGAGACAGCAGGAGGCAGGGGATGTTGTCGGTGGACGGAGACAGGGGCAGTCAAGCTCGGTGCCGAGGGAGGCAGGTCGGCGCGAGTGGCGGTGCGTGCACGAGAGGAGGGAGAGGCGCCAGCTGCTGGAGAGGTGCGGTAGTGGCGATGAGAGGGAGATGGCAACAATGGTGGCGGCGGCCAGGGGAGATGGTTGAGGTGCTGGCTGTGGCTGTTGGAGGTAGTGCAGAGGGTGTGGAGCGATGACAGGGCGGCAACGGTGGTAGTGGAGCGGCAGGGGTTGGGGGCAGTCGATGAAGTTGAGCGATGGAGGTTGAAGACAACGAGGCTAGTGATGGCTGTGGAAGCAGCGTCGACGAAGAAGGCAGGGAGCGGGAGGAAGAGGGTGAGGAGCGGGATGGTGGTTGAGGGAGAGGGCAGTGGCTTCGGAGGTGGAGTCGCGAGGAAGCAGGGAGGCCATCAGTGGTTGTAGCGAGGGTAGGAGGGCTTCGGCTGTGGCGATGGTGGAGGGACAGCGGTGCGGCAGGGCATTGACGACGAGGCGATGAATGGCGATGTGTAGTGGGGCTTGCGAGTCAAGGGTGATGGAGGGCAGAGATGGAGCTCGGGGTTGGGTTCGGGTTTTGGAAGAAACAGAGGAGGAGAGGGAGAGAGAGAAAGTCGGGGTGAGAGAGAGTAGGGGAGAATTTTTAATATAATAATATTATAATATAATAATGGGGTAGTTAAGGAAAGTGACGGTTTAATTGGTAGTTAATAATATAATGGTGGAGATTAAGGAGGGGGTGTGGGCTGTGCAGTTATAGGAGAGTGATTTGTGGGGAACGTGAGAGGAAGTTGGAGAGACCTGGGGGAAATTGAGTTAATGGGTTTAAGTTGGGTTAACGGGTTTGGGTACACCAATGCGGGTTTGGCTTTTACATTAAATTGGATTTGGGCTTGAATTGGGCTTCACAAAAATAAATAACATTGTGCTTAAACAATTAATGAGATAAAATAATTATAGAAGGGATTGAGATTTGAAATATGGGCCTAACACAAGATATACATATATATAGTGGTTTAAAATCAATTTTGGGCTTCATATAATAAATAAACAAAGAATAGGTCAGGGGTTTGGGTTTTACACAATGAATCAACAAATAATTAAATAGTAATAAATAATAGTATGGATCAGATATCCAAAATAAAAGCAATTTGGCTTCAGGAGAAAATGAAGATTTATCTAGAAAAATTGAATTTCAATAATACGATGAAGAAAATAAGTACAAATCCGTATAAACGGAAACAGATGTTACATTAGCTTTTCAACCCATACATTAAATAGGTCGGGTTCGAGTTTGAAATATTAAGCCCGATGAACCTGTATACAACAACAATAACAAAGATTTTTTTTCAACTAGTTGAGGTCGGCTATACGAATCATGGTTTTCCATTCTGCTCGGTTTAACGCAATAAGCTATCATATTCTTTTTTTCACCGTTTCTACCCAGTATGTTTAGGTCATCCTCTACCTCTAACTTTATCATCAATACTAGCATTGGTATAAATACCCAATACCCGGACTTGACCTAGACCTGACTAGACCTGACATTGGACCAGAACCGACCCGGTCTATACGGGACTGGGTCCGAGACCTAAAATAAGATATGTTGTACTTTCGGGTCCAGGTCCCGCCCGCTCAGGATAGACCCGATCTGGCCCGGACCTAGACCCAGACCCGTTAAAAAATCCAAAAAATTAACATAAAAATAAATATCCTATACCTCCTCCCTTCCCTCATTCCTCCTCAATTCTAAATCATCATCTTCCAAACCCAAAACTCACGCCTTCTTCTTCTCTCCATTATTTTAAATTCTCTGCTCGTCGCTCATACTCCCGCCCCTACCTGAACAGGTATGAATCTTTTATCAGGACCCGAACCCGGACCCGGAACCAGACCTGGTCCTCACAGGTCCAGGTCCAATTTTTGGACCTGTAGAGTCCGAGTTCGGGTAGTGAAGGGCCCGACCCGACCCAACCCGACCCGATACCATTTCTAATCAATACTTATTAAATCACTCTTTCTAACAGGAGCACTATTAGATCTACGTATGACATATCCAAACTACCCGAGATGATTCTCATTTAATCTATCTTGGATAAAAGCTACCTTTACCATGTCTTGTATATGCTCATTTCTAATTCTATTATATCTGGTTTTACCACACATCCATCTTAGCATTCTCATCTCCGATGCATTTATTTTTTGAACATGTTGTTTCTTTATTGCCTAATAGTCTGCTTCATACATCATTGCTGGTCTAACAACCATTCTATAAAAATTTCTTAAACTTCAAAGGTATACGTTTGTCACACAAAATACCACTAGCGCTTCTCCACTTAAACCACCCTGCTTGGATCATATGTATAACATTTTCACAAATCTCACAATCTCTTTATAGAATCGAGCATAGATATCGGAAACAATCTCTCTCAGGTATCTCTTAACCACCAAGCTTCACTAATCTGTCATTTGTGTTCTGAATATCAATAAAATTACACTCCATATACTCTGTTTTAGTTTTGCGTATTCTAATGCCTCTAGCTTCCAAAAATTTTCTTCACAATTCTAATTTATCATTGATTTCTGCACTGGTCTCATCCACCAAGACGACGTCATCGGTAAAAAAACATACACCAAGGCACCTCATCTTGTATTCATTGTGTCAGTTCATCCATAACCAAAGCAAAGAGGTAAGGGCTTACAACCGAACCTTAGTGTAAACATATTGTAATATGAAATTCACTACTCTCTCATGGTGGATGTTATAATTGTGGTCATTATCTCGTCATACATATCTAGCACTGTCACATTTATCCGATACCCGGACCCGACCCGGACCCGGTATTGAACCGGAGCCGACCCAATTTATACGGGTCCGGGTCCTAAAATAAGACCCGTTGCACTTTCGGGTCCGGGTCCGGATCTGCTCAAAATAGAACCGACCCGGACCCGTTAAAAAATACCCCAAAAATATGAAATTTGAATAATAGAGTTATAGGGATATACATGTAAATAGTAATTACTGAAGATATATGAGTAAATATAATATTTATTCACGTAATTAAGTGCAAAAATTGTTGAAACCGTAGGGTATCGGGAGCAAAAATATTTAAGTACAAGTATTTATTCCCGGCTGATGGGTATATTTTTTTAATTAGGACCCGAACCCGAGACCCGATTCTCGCAAGTTCGGGTCCGGTCCAATTTTTGGACCTTTGAGGTACCGGGTCCGGGTCCGGGTAGTGAAGGACCTGACCCGATAGGACCCGATAGCAGCTTTATACATATCCTTAATCAACTCAATATACCGAATAGCTAATCTTTTGTTATTTAACACCCACCATACTATGTGTCTAGGGACTTTATCGTATATTTTTTCGATCTATAAACACCATATGTAGATCTTTCTTATTCTCCTTATATTTTTCCATAAATCTTATCAGTACATAAATTATTTTCATTGTTGACCCCAAGACATAAATCCAAACTGATTCTCAGACACTATTGCTTTTAGTCTTAGTTTATGTTCGATTACTCTTTTCCAAAGTTTCATTGTATGACTCATTAACTTAATCCCTCGGTATTTGGAGCAACTTTGTATATTTCTTTTACTTTTAAATATAAGTACTAAAATTGTCACGCCCCGCTTCCCAAAATACGGGAATACGAGCATGTGACATGGCCCATCAAATGATTTTAACATCATCTATAAGCTATACCAGTCTTAACTCAACATCATGAAAAGAAATAATCACAACCGCGCAGAAAAATATAATCACATAAATAGAATAAAATCTAATAACCAAATCTGGAATACAAAAACTTACCAAATAGTTCGAGAATATGCATTGCAGTAACAGTTCGACGAGTTCCTTTCAGTTACTCATCACTGTACCTGTATAACATAACTCAAAAGAAAGAGGAAGAGAACCCGTTAGAGCAAGCTTCTGGCGACAAGTAGTAGGAAGCAGTAAAATAGGAAATAAAGGACTATATAATAAAAACAGAAATTGGAACGATATCGGAGTCAATAAATGATAAATGGTAACAAAATCAAAAGTTGATAATCAATAATTCAGAAATCAGGAATCAATGTTTAATAACCAGTATTCAGTATTAGTGTCAATGTTCAATATTCAGTTATGTCTATAAGTCTTTTATCAACCCTAACTAATGCACGTACTACTGCGTCCCATACCACAGGTTTGGTGCGTACAAAACAGTATTCGTTTTAGACTTCGTGGTGGGATCTACAGAGCATGTACTCGGTGTCAATAACAATAATTTGCAATTAACAATCAATCATTCGCAATCGATACTCATCCTTCCATGACAATACGATGTAACGATAAGGCCTTACCGAGTACATTTTCTTAGATTATCCACTACTAAGTCAACCCTTATTAACCCCGGCTTGTTTAATATTTTATTAATAGTCAGTTATGAACATGCATGTGATCAATGTGGGCAATGATATCAATACTCATGCAACAGGTACAATCGATGAGACCAATAGCCCTAGTACAATTTCAAGATGATATCAAGACGATACAATACATAAAATACACATGGTACAATTCATTAAATATGGAAAACACGGTTTATATACAAAACATGATAATATATGGACTCAGTGTACTACAATTTCTATATGCAATGTTTTAAGTTTCTGTGTCAGGAACCGGGTCGAAACCTCAGTACAAAATCAAGCAAATGACAAGGCATTATATTTGAATGTTCTACAATAAATTAACGGTTTAGGATTGAAGATTGAAGTTAACAATAACAGCATGATGAGAAGACTATGAATCAATAACATGGTACAATAAATAAACAATGGAGTTCAATAAATGCGATATTCAATTGGATTACTACTTGCCGGATTTCAAAGAGTGTTTTCTTGAACTAGAAATAATACAAATGAGTTCAAGAGACGCTTGCCTATTAGGAGACGATTCTGAATATGAAGAGAATAACGGGATCGGAATCCCGGGCGACGGACTACAAACACGAAGCACTAACACGTGCGAGCCACGTGCAAGAAACCAAACAGCGAACCCGGTACACAACAACAAAAAAATAGCTCCAACTCAAGACAATAATCTCCCCTTACCAACCAAACACCAAACACCGATAAATCCCCTACACCCCAAACAGCAAACACATAAACCAATCCCCTACTCCACAACAAACCAAACAACAACTCAATAACCCAACTCCTCCTCACACAACAGCAACCACCAGCACACCGGATCGAGATCCCCCTACTCCATAAAACACCACACACCAAAAACAGACCAATCCCCTCTATCCTTCACACAACAGCGGTACACCGAAAGCACTACTGTGCTTCTTCTCGACTTCGAGAGAGAGAGAGCAGGTGGGAGAGAGGAGCGATGACTGGCGGTGTGACTAGAGATCACGACTAGCAACCAGAGGTCGCCACGACGGTGGGAGGCGAGGCGATGGGGTTGCGGTGCACAGGGCAATCTCTATTTTCGCTCGAAATAGGGGAGTCGACGGAGAGGTTGAAGGCGATGGCAATGGCGGAGGAGAGGGAAGCTGTCACGGTGCTAGCGATGATGATGAGGTGCTGATGGGTGTTCGGGGTTGGAGATGGAGTGCGGTGAGGTCGAGGAAGACGATGGGTTCTCGAAGTAGACTGGCGATCGGAGGGGATGACGACTGGGGGTGAGGTCGATGATTGGGGGCGACGCAATATGGTGATTGGTGGAGACGAGGAGGAAGGGTCAACAATGGTGGTGGCGAGTATGAGGATGAAGGTGCAGGCGGTGACTGAGGTGCAGTCGAGGGGTCGATGGTGAGCACGAGGTGGAGCGTTGGTTCGAGCGGGTGTGGAGTGGAGTGGGTCGGGGGGATGATGGCGCGACGATGATGGGTGTGGAGTCGAGGTCGCTCGACAAGGAGGAAGAAGGTGGAGGATGCTACGGTGTTGCGACGAGAGGGGAGGAAGAGAGGAATGGTTGGGTTCAGTGTTTTTGGTTTTGGAGACAGAGGAGGGGGAGAGAGAGTAGGAACGGGGTGAGAGAGAGGAAGGGGGATGGGGAGTTTAATTAATAGAATAATAATATAATATTGGGTAGTTGGAGATAGTGGGGGGTTGGGAGATACGGGGGATTGTGCAGATTGGGGGAAATGTGGAGAAATTGTATACGGGTGTGTATATAGGATTGATCTATACAAACACATATGGGTACTGGGTTTAGAATTGGGCTTGGTTTGGATTGGGCTAACAACAGATAACAAGGATAGTAATAATTTTACGGAAATACATATGCTCTCAACTCTCCATTGATTCTTCTATATTTAAGTTGCCCACAACCTTTTCATTTATTAACTTCTCAAAGTAACTTCGCCATCTTTCCTTTATCTCATCATCTTTTATTAAGACTTTTGAATCTACGCTCTTAATATATCTAATTGTATCCAAATATTTTATTTTCATATCTTTTTGTTTAGCAAGCTTATAGGTGCTATTTTCTTCTTATTTTGTTCATAATTTTGTGTGTAAATCATCGTAAGCTTTTCCTTTTGTATCTCTTACCACTTTCATAACTTCTTTTCTAATTGTCTTATATCTCTTCAAATCCTCCTAATTTCTACTCTGTTCCTATATTTTGAAGGTTGATTTTTCTTTTTCCTCACAATATTTTGTACTTTTTCTTGCCACCACCATATTTCTTTAGTTTGCAGCCCTCTACCTTTAGATTCTCCAAGTATCTCCTTTGATATTTCTCTTATGCATGTAGCAATTTTAGCCCATAACATATTTGTCTCTCCTTCTCAATTTCATGTCGCTACTTTAAGGACTTTATCTCTAAAAACCTATAATTACTCTCCCTCAAAGTTCCGCAACCTAGTACTTGGTTCCTTATTCTCCTTCCTCACACATATGTGTTTTATGATTTTAACATCCAATACCATTAATCTATGTTGTGAGGTTAAGCATTCTCCCTATATAACTTTACAATCTTTACACAACAAGCGATTCACCTTCCTAGTAATGAAAAAGTCAATTAAACTCATATTTGCCCCATTTTTGAAGGTTATCAAATGTTTTCCCCTCTTCCTATAATAAGTATTGAATAGTATAGGATCATACGATGCCACAAAATCCATGAGAGCCTCTCCATCATCATTCTTATGTCTGAATTCATGTCCTCCATACCTCATACTTTCTGTTCTCTTCTCCTACATGTCTATTGAAATATCTTCTTATAAATAATTTCTCACCGAAGGTACTCCTTGAATTATCTCATCCATATCTTTACAAAATTTATTTTTAACTTGTGCATCTAATCCTACTTAGGGTGCATAGACACTAATGATATTAATTATGTTTCCCCCTAATACAAACTTAATTTATATTATTCGATCTTCTTTTCTATTAACACCTACAACATATCCTTTGAATTTTTTATCTAGTAAAATTCATACTCCATTTCTATTTCTAATTTTACCGTATAATATAATTTAAAATCATCTCATCGATCCTAATCATTGATGAATAAAAATCCTATCTCTTTAGTTTTCTCCTCTAGACACTTTGGAATTTTTTACTGCATTTTTTCAAAACTATTTGCAAAAAGATGACAGTTGCCAAACCAATTGTGCTCATGGATTCAACAACTAAACTCGCATTTCCCAACATCGAGTTTAGTTATTTTATGCTTGCCGTTGGGAACAGCGAGTGTAGTTCTAATTTTTTTTAGAAACTCGTTCCCAATGATGAGTTTAGTTCAAAATTTTCAAACAAGACTCGTCGTTCCCAACGGCGAGGGGAAATATACTAGACTCGCTTTTGGAAATGACAAGTCTACCAATTTTGAAATTTCACAGAGAGTGAAACTCTGTTGGGCTTGGTAAATTTTCAAAAAAAACTTCATAAAATAGCTTGCTGTTCCCAACAGCAAGGGGAAATATACTAAATTCGCTGTTGGGAACGGCGAGTTCCATGTAAATACCCCGCTGTTGGAAACAACGAGCTCTTCTATGGATTTTTTTTTGAAACTTCACCAAGTCCAACATAGAGTGAAGCTCTCTGTGAAAGTTCAAAATCAGTGGACTCGCCATTCTCAATAGCGAGCTTAGTATAAAGAATCTCACCGTTGGGAATGCCGCCGAGTCTTGTTGAAAAATTTTGAACTAAACTCGCCGTTGGGAACAACTAGTTTCTCAAAAAAAAGTTAGAACTACACTCGCCGTTCCCAACAGCGAGCACGAAATAACTGAACTCGCCATTCCCAACGGCAAATTTAGTTGTTGAGTCCCTAGCGCAATTAGTGTAACACCCCGAATTCCAAAACAGACTGAATTCGAAGTTCCACAGGATCTTTACAATTCTCTTCGTACAATTTTACACGGAAATAATTTTTTTTGTTACATCAGAGTTACATTTACATTACATATTTACAGTGGAAGCAATTTACAACAAATTACATGAATAGAAATGTACAACACTTGAATCATTCTATAAGCAGCATGCAAACTTTAGTCTTGTTAATCACTTTACCCTGCATAGAAACTGTGGGCACGTCAGTTGCTTACAACCGACAAAATATTATACACGGCTATCCTCTCTATGCTGAACAGTATAACGATTCTCAAAAACTTAAACAAACCACAAACTTGATCACAAACAAAACTACAAGGGACTATCCTATTGATGTCGTGTTGTGCGGTGCACTTAGTCCTTAATACAGTTATGCATGTTACATGACACTAATGCGCACTTGTTCAGATTCTATGCATCCCATACTACATAGGTCTGAGGGCAAGCCCTTAACCGTTCTTCATCTTGTAGGGTTCAATCCCTCGTCATGACTTAAACTACTACTTTAACTACGATAAGTATCTTAGATGTTCTATGAGTTACGAGCTCATGTCCAGACAGCCAGAAGGAGAATCTCACATCATGTCACGATGCATCGTGAAGAACCTATGGACAATTCAACCTCCGTCATGGGACATGACACCACCAGCAGTCACCAAACACCCCACAAGCATCGCCTGCGGTACGGACTCCTTGAGACATATCAACGTCATGACACGACGCATCGTGTAGACAGCCAATGAATATTCTCACACCGTAGCTCCGAGGCCCTCATACTCGTGTTTTTCTCTTATTTTCATCACATCTTCACTATGTGTCTAGTCCTTAGTTATTTGAATCATGAACAAAATCAATTCTCTAGAGTCAGCGCTTCCACTATATCGGTCTTAACCACTTATATAACGCGACCCAAATCTTGGTCTTTTCATTTCAAATTTCATTTTAACATATTTCTTTTCAATGCCGGTATGAGGCTTAGCTACACTCTGATTCTCAATTTCACTTCATAATCACAAAATTTGAGACTTCATACTCATAAGGTTTTTTTTTCACAATTAACATGATTTCCATTCTTTTCTATGAATCAAATCTCATATATAAGGTTCAATTTCAATTCATGTATTTCATACTCAAAATTTTATTTCAATAAATCCATTAGATTCCCATACTAGTACTTCCTTCTTTTACATAATTCAATCCACAAAGTTGTATTTTTCATCTATCTTTAGAGTGCACCCAAATAGATGAATAAAAATCCATAATCAACACACTTAAATTTTCCTTCATTCCAAATTTCTCTTTTATAACTTAATAAAATTTTCTCATTAAAAATAATCACTTTTCATATTTATACAAATGTCAATTTCATGCAATTCTACTCAATTTTCAGTTCTAAGTCACTTTTATTTTAATCAAATAATGCACAAATATTTTTCATAGGATCCACATATTTTTAGAATAATTATAGTATTTTTTTTCGAATATTTAAAAGCCAAGAAATCAATTTTAAACCCAAAAAAATCAAAATGTATTAATCCTACCAAAGCTAGGAATCAAACCCAGGACCTGAGACTAGCCACATGCCACCGAAAGCCAACTGGGCTACGGCGCACTTGCGATAAGGAAAGGGTTTTAATTAATGTGAGGTTCGGTTTCGGGTTTGGGTTTTATTCAAAAACAGAAAATAAGAAGGGCAAAGCCCAGTTTCGAACGTGAGACCACAAGGGTCACCCGCAAGTTATAGTAAGCGCCCAAGCACCCATTAACCAATTGGTCTAGGTGACCAGACTGATATAATATGGGGATTTTAGGGGTTAAAGTCCGAGGCTCGGTTATTTCGAATTCTTACACAAATGAGTGTTTTTAAGTCCTTTCTTCTTCACCAATTTAATTCAAAAACTCCGGAATTCATATTCTATATAATTACAGTAGTCCGGTAAATTAAAATTTTATTTTTGATACAAAAACATAATTTTTGCCCTCTACTTGTATTTTACTATTTAATTTTAATTTTAGAGAAAACAAACAAATTCTTTCTACAAATTTGCATAAAAAAATTTCCCTAGATCACTTATATTAATTTTGTTACCATTATACAATTATTTCAGTAATAAATTTTCCTTTTTTTCATGCCATTTAACAATCCAACAATCAAAATTCACTCTTTTCCATAATCAATTATTTAACATACAAGCATATCTTCTTAATCTAGCACAATAACAATCAAATAGAGCATGGTAGCATGGTAAATTCTAAACTAACAATCACAATTTTTGCAATTAATTAATATTTTTTTAACATACATTCCTACTAATATCAATTTGTCTCATTTTCACATCACATGGCTAGATTAGTTATAGTTTCTTCTTAATCTTATCAAACATACCCTAGCATGATGTCTAATTAGAAGTGTAAGAGAATCACCCACCTCTAATGGAGAGAAAACATACAAAATTTCCTAGGGATCTCCTAGAATGAACAAAGAAAGCCTTCTCCTTATAGTTTGAGCCACCAAGTTGCTTCTTCTCCTAGCTTGATGATGATGGAACTTCTGCTTGCTCCTTGGAAATGGGCCGGCCAACTATAGGTGGGGGAACACACACAATTTTGCCACTCAATCTTTTAAACTCACAAACTCCTCAATCTTCTGTCTCACTAACTTGTATTTCTTCTTCTTTTTTTTTCCCTTCAATTTTAGATGCAAGGATAACTAGTGTTGTGTGTGTGGGGGGGGGGGGGGTGGTATTTATACAAATTTTTAGGGTGAATGGAGGGCTAGGATGAGATCAAATGGTTAAGGATCAAGGGCCAAGATGAATACGGAGTTGTAATAACTTCCCATAATGAACTAACCACCCCACCATCTCATCCACTCTCCCTCTCTCCCATGCATAATCTGGCCAAGCTTCAAGAGTGTGCATATTGCACATGCTAGTGCATGCACGTGCCATTCTAGTGTCCTCCATTTACAAGTTTGTTCATGTGAAAAAAAATTAATTGTTCATGAAATGAGTCTACACTACTAGTTAGGCTATTTAAAAGAGAATTAAGTTAAATGGGCTCATTAATGAGCCAATTAACCATGGGCTCTACTAATTAAATTAATTTATTAATTAAGATGGGCTAAAAAAAGACAATTAGGCCTAGACTTCAACTAAGCTTTTAAAAATAGTCTTTTTGGAAAATAAAGAGAACAATTTCTTGTTCATGCTACTTATAAAAGAAATTATACATATGAAATTATACGTACAAAACACGTAAAATCACAAACTCTACATAAATAGAAATTTAGGGTGTTACAGTTAGTTTGGCAATTGTCCTCTTCTTGCAAATAGTTTCGAAAATTGGCATAAAATAAAAAAGATTCCCCACTTTGTTTATTGTAAACAAGCAATATTAATATTTATTCTAATCATGGTATCTACAAACTCTATGTCTTTTCTTGTCAATGTTCCTATATTCCAAATCGCTAACCTAAACTTACTATCCTGGACTAGCTTCTTTATCTGCACACGTTCAGATTGGTGCAGAAACCCTTGTCCATTTTTTCCCGCACCCAGGCGCCGGTGCGATACCCTTGCACATTTTTCGAAGCACCCGGAGGCAGACACAACACATCGTTTACAAAGAATGTCCTAGCATTTGCACGTATATTTTTAAGATTCTTGTTCATGTGATTTCACAGGTTTTACGTTGGTTGTCAACTACCTAACGCAACTCTCATTCTCTGGGTTGTGACCAGATTTCTAACTTGGGACAGACAATGGCGGACTTTGGTGTATAAACCTAATAATTCTTCTTTTAGCTATCAATTATATTATCCATTAACCACTATTAAATATAACTCTTTTTTTTACACTTTAGTTACTTTCTGGAATCCATTAACTAGTTTTCCATACAATTTTTCTTCCTCCAAGACTTTGTCCCCTTTTCAATGCTAACAAAATTATGGATTTTTTTTTATCTCTTTGCATTTATGCTAGTGATTATATGAAGTCATATCGGCCCAAGGCAGACCAAGTTATCTTGTATTTGGGCTTATATATTCAAGCCCGATTAATATATGAGACGTGCTTAGACTCATGTAATTTAAATAGAATCGAACCCAGCCTATTGCCACCCCTAATGGTGGTGATTGACTGTAGGAGCAGTCCTCATTTCATTCTTGATGCTATAGACATAAAAGTAAACAGATACCACGTCCGTTACAAAGCAGACGGATAAACATGCAATCTAGTTCCACCTTGATTGAAGAAAAAAATGGTGATAAGATTCTTATAAAATTATTTTCCAAGTCAATTTCTAAATCTTATCAAAAGTTTTGCATCCATAACAACATAGCCCAACAAATTCCCCCCCCCCCCCCCCCCCCATTCTCTACTTTGCCTCTCGGCTGTGCTTCCTTCACGGAGGCAACTATGGTATCACCCAATTTGCCCCCTTTTTTCCCTTTCAAAGATTTGAATGCACAGAACCCTCTCTGCACCGGAGTTATCCACCACTTTAAGGTTAGTTCTCATCTTTATGAAGGTTCTGCATTGCTGCAAGAATATACCGAAGTGAATACTATTTTTTGTGCAAACACATTACTTTTCTTTACGATGCGCTATTTTAAGAAGAAGAAAAAAGACTATTTTTGGAAAAGCTATACTACTTGTTTTAAAGGCTGTTGTTTCTTTTTATATGAAAACATGCTAAATTTGATTTAGGATATTTCACCCCAAAATAAAGTCAAGTTAGAATTGTTGTAAGCAACAAAGCTAAGGCCTAAGGGGCTTTTGGTAAATCATGGTCAATCTAGGGGTTAGAATATTCCCCCTCAAAATTGACATGCACTCAACTCACAAATCAGCTACTTGACATTTCACAATTAATAATTTTCAAATTCTAGAGAGATGAATCAATAGCTGATTTCTACATAAGATTTCAATGCCACACTAAAAAAAGTATACCTTTAATTTAGAGATAACTCCATCAAGGTTCCCTTACTCCTATGTATTTTCATGAAACTAAATTGTGATCAATCAACTTCTTACAACATTCACGACAAATCAATGTGATTTCAAATTTTTGGGTGCTTCGGCACTTTCATTACCAAGGCAAAGCATAGTTTGAAGATTAAGCCATCTCTCAAGGTGAAAGCTTTCACTTTCTTTAGTTGATGGAAAAATTGTCACCCAGAACAGGTATAATCTAGCTCAATGCACTTTATCAACTCTCAAACTTATTTAATGAAAACACCAAAGAAAACACCAAGTCTCTCCCTGGATCCTTCCCCGTCCAGATCCTTCTTCTTCACGCCTTTCCCCCCTCCCTCCTTTCAATAAATTTAGAGATTTCATCATCCTCTTCAAACCCATCTCCCTTGTTTCTCCTCCCCATCTATTTTTGCTAGGGCCTCCTGGTAGCTAGTCAATCTTAGTCGCTTGGTGCTTGAGGCTCTTTCCTTCCCGCTGCTGTCGTGGCTTCTTGCTATCAGATTGGTAGGCCCGTGCTAGCCTTCTTCCTCAGGTTTGTGTCCTTTGCATGGCAGGCCGTTGGTGTGGATCCCTCCCACTGTAAGTCCTATTATTACAGCTGTTTAGTGGTTTTATTGTTCTTCCATAGATTGGTTGTGGTGTGCTGTGTGTGGTGGTTTCGCATCCTCCTCTATTGGTGGAGGATTGCTGGCTCGCTTAGGGTCGTTGCTAGTTACTTCCTCTCTCGCTCCTCCTTTTCTTCTATTGTTTGACCCTTCGGTGGGCTCTATTTTTTTGAGCCTACCTTGCCTTTAGTAGGGTTTTTTCTTTACGGAATTTTCATTACGGTTTTGGTCCATTGTGGGACTTTATCTTCCCCTCTTTTACACCGATTTAATCCTTTGGGATGCTTTCCCAGCGGCTGTTTATTCCCCTTTACTGGTTTTTAGCATTTTTACTGGTGTTTTATTGGGGTTTTTTCGTTGTTTTTTTACTCTCATCGATCGCTACAGTTCTGGCTCTTGACCCTGTTTTGTTTATTTGGTCTTGATTGTGACCCTGAGCTGGTAGATGGAGGCCCCATTATCGTGGGTTGAAGTGGTTAAAAGAGGCCAAATAAAAAAAGAAATAATGTTCATGGGCCTCACGTGGCCCAATCTTCCATTCTCCTACCGACCCAATTCCAGAACTTTCTGGGGGAATCGCGTTCTCATTTTTTCTGCCCTCCTATTCTCTCTCCCTCTGCCTCTCTATCTAATCATCTTCTTTCAACCTCTCCTTCTTCTCGTCTAACTTGCTTTCGCTCCCTCCAAACTGGGCACTTCAAGCTTTTTTGCAAAGCAAAGATGAAATGCATATTCTACCAAAAAAATGGTCACTCTCGAAGTAGATGCTTCGCTCTTCAACAACTCCTTGGTCTTCTTGTGGGTGTTCCCATATCTGGGCAAGTGTTGGGAGCTCTTGATTTCCCCTCCCTCTGCATTAAAGTGGCTGAAATTGAGTCTCGAAAACCTAAGAGGATGAAGGTTTCTGAAAGTTCTACTCTTCTTCCGACTCCCCTCCTGCTTAACATATGTTGGCACCTAACCTACCTACCCCCACTTCTTCCTCTTAGGCTCAGGTGATTTCTCGACAATCACATCTTTCTCCCTTACCCCCACCGAACATCTCCTTCAATCCTCAAGTTTCCTTGGTCTGCATTCTCTCTTCAGATATTTTGGCCAAAATTTCTATCCTTCATAGCTTTGGTGCAGTTGCTATCTTTGGTGGTTCCATCACTAACTCTGCTTAAGAGGAATTTCTCTGCTCTACCTGTAATGCGGCCAATTAGACTTGGTGGTGAATGCTTGTTCTAATCGTGAAATTATTATTAATTGTCCCTCGGTTAAGGTGCTTAGGGAATTAATTGAGAAGAACACCTTCATTCTTGGATCTGTTCAGCTCAATATCCATAAATGGGTGTCCAAGGGTATTCCCCTTCCCGTCCTTTAGTCCTTACCCTCCAAGGTTTCTATTATTGGACTGCCCCCATTTTGTGACTCCCCTCATCTTGTGGTAGTTATGTCCAAATGTATCAGTGAACTCACTTGTACTTCCTACACTTCTCTTTTAGCATCTGGTTGCTTACAAATTGAAGCTGAATTCATGTGCCTGCTGAATGCTGAGAGGGTGCTTAATTATTCGCTGCGGGTGGGTGAGGCCATATACCATATTAGGGTCACTTATCATGATGTTGCTTCCACCTCGCTCAATCCAACACCCTCCCTTTCTCTAGTGTCCTCTCATAATTTGCCTTCTGATCCAATTTCTTCACAATTCGTGGCTGGATCGTCTGCTAAGCCAGCTGCGTCACTTACCAAGCATAAAGTGTCACTCAATAAACCTTTTAAGAATCCCTTTCCCTTTGCTCGCCATAGCAGCAACATGGCTCTTAAATCTACTCTTTATCCTTCGAAGCCTCCTAATTTGGTATGGAATAACCCAGCTCTGTCTTCCCAGTCGAATTTTGCTTCATTGACCTCAATGTCAGCCCATCCCTTAGGCTCAGACTTTGGAGTGCCTTTAAATGATGTTCCTACTCTGAGTCATGTTGCCACTGTTGAGACCACCTTGGCTACCCCTTCAGCTCCATTTCAGCTCAAATCGGGGTCTGATTTGATTGAGTGTGGTTCCAAATCTGGGGCGTCTCTTTCCCTTCCCAGTTCTACTAGCTCTTGGCCAGCTTGGAATGTTAACCATATTATGTTGGTGAATGGGATCAATGCAAAAAAGCAGTTAATGTCTCTTCCACTGGGAAGATCTCCTCTGAATTGGATGCTCTGAAATCTTCCTCTACTCTTTCGCCCACTTCCTCTACTTGGCCTAATGCTGGTAACAAGGGAGAGGAGGCCAAAAATGGCTCTCCATTACCGTTGGTAGGTGGCAAGGTACCGTTTCAACCTCCTCACTTTACGCTTTCTGCCATTACTTTTTAGCATAGTCTTTATCATTTTTTGTTTAATTTTACTGCGCAACCTTCTTCTGAGTTTCAGTCCTTTTTTTACCCCAAGTTTGTGTATTTCATGTTTAACCTTTGGGAACCTGAAAAGGGACGGAGGATGGCCCTAGACTGTATAGTTCAGTTAGACTCTCCTCCTACCCCTCCCCCGCTATCTTTTCTCGATCCCCTTCTATCTCCATCTTATTATGATAATTCCTTGTTAGAATCTACTGAGCAGACAGTTGTGTTGGCTCTGACTGCGCAGGAGACTCCTTGTTCAATTAAGTCCTCCTGTATTTTTTTCCCTCTGAACCCCCCCTTTTGGCTCTGGGCAGGAAGGCTCTCAATCCCAATGGCCTGACCTTCGAGTCGACCACCGATTCCCTTATACCTCCAGCTGATCCCCCCGCTCGAAAAGAAACAATAAATTATGTTCCTATTATTAGGTCGAGTGCTCGGATCCGAGCCAAAAATAATTCACATCTTTCTACCTCCTCGAAAGCCTCTCTAGCGGCTCAAGTCCGGAATTTAGAAATTCTGCCTTTTGATCCTGATAACCAGAACCTTACGTCCTTAGGTTCGGTTTACCAGGTTCATTTTGACTCCTTATCTAACTCGGACATAATTCATTTGGCTTCGTAAATGGGTTTTTTATTTGATCAATCCCGTCTTCAGGATTTGGACTTTATTCGTAATTTAGAATTGAAGCGTGCCCGTGATTTCAACTCTGCTCATGATTAGTGTGGCTTGGAATATCAGGGGGCTTGGTAGCACCCCGAAACAACAAGCCGTTTTTCAATTAATTGTGTCTTCACACTGTGATGTGATTATCATTGTGGAATCTAAACTCCACTCCATCTCTCCTTCCACTCTTAGATCTATAGGTGGATCATTCATTTCCAAATGTATCTCTTTAGATTCGATTAATGCTCGGGGGGGTATCCTCTTTGGATTCAAAGATGCAGTCTTCAATCTTGTCTCTGTTCGTCGTCTTCAGTTTTTCCTAGTTGTTTGCCTTCACAGGTTGGAATTCAGCTGTGATATTACTGTTGTTTCTGTATACGGTCTTAGTTCCCCTGATCGTCATCAGTCTTTCTGGACTGAATTCGACTCATTTATGGGATTGATTCAGGGTTACTGGATTTTCTGTGGTGACTTTAATGTCGCTAGATTTGCCCATGAAAGGAGTGGTAATCCTTCAGCAATAAATAGTTCTCTTCGGTTCAACGACTGTATCCGTGATCTCGATCTTGTTGATATTCCCATTAACAGTAGATCTTTTACGTGGTCGAATATGCGATTAGCTCCTTCTTTGGCTAAGCTGGACCGATACCTGGTGTCCCAACCATGGGTAGTGTTCTTCCAAAATACTTTTGCACAAGCGTTACCTAATCCATGTTCAGATCATGTTCCCATCATTCTCTTCTCTAATTTTTTCCTTTCCTAAACCTCAAAAATTCCATTTTGAAAAATTTTGGTTAGAAGACCAAATTTTTGCTAATCTTGCTTCCAATTGCATTGCTAGTGTTGTAGGTTCCCACGGTCTAGGTCGGATTTTACTCAAATTGCATGCGATTAAGCATGAGTGTAGAATTTGGCGCATTGAGAGATTTGTTCACTCTCAAGGCCTTAAAAACTTTCTTCTTTAATCTATCAATTCCATTGATACTCTAGAAGAATCCGGTCCCATTTCAGACTCCTTTAGGCAACGTAGGAATGTGTGTAAGAAAGATTATGCTTCCCTTCATTTAAAGTGGGCTCAACGTGCTAAGGCACGATGACTTAAGGATGGAGATTCTAATACTTCTTTCTTCCATAACTTTGCCTCTCATCATAGACGATGCAATCGTATCTCTTCTCTTTTAGTTAACAATGTAGAGGTTAACTTCGATTCGGAATTTCATTCGGCCTTCCTATCATTTTATAAGACCCTTCTGGGAACGCCGGGCAACCGCTCCATTTTTCTAGATTGGGATCACCTATATGGTGATGTTCACCCTGAAAGATCCAGTCTCAATGCTCCTTTCTCTTTGGAGGAGAATAAATCGGCAGTTTTTGCGATGAACAACGATTCTGCTCCTGGACTGGATGGTTTCCCATCTTTTTTCTTCCAAAGATACTGGGAGGTTCTAAAAGATGACTTATTGGGCATGTTCGCTGAACTTCATCACGGTGAATTCTCTTTTGATCGTATTAACTATGCTCACATTGTTCTTATTCCCAAAATCATCGGTGCTAACAAAGTGTCTGCTTTTCGGCCAATTAACCTCCTGAATAAAATCTTCAAAATCATCATGAAAGTTCTATCAACTTGTAACTCCTGTTTTCCTAAAAATGTATTTTTGTGTATTTTCTGTACTTTAAAAATTTTCGTAAATTATTTTTACCGCTTTCAATTTCTTTTGTCGAATTTTACTATTGGATCTCCTATTAAAATCTATTTTCGATCAAAAATTGTATTTGTAACTATTTTGTATGATTTTGTATTTTAATGCAAAACTTATTATTATTATTATTACTGTTATTTTATTTTTATTATTTTTATTAAATTCTACTGTTAGTATCATTACTTTTATTGTTATTACATTTTGAACGTATATTAAAAATCCTATTGTATTTGCTAGTATTTGAGTATTAACTCAGGGTGTACTGTTTGATTTATTGTACTAGGGTATTTCTAATTGTATATTTTCTACTGAATAAATTATTTACTTTTAATATTAATATAATGGTATATTTTTCCTATAGGGTTTTTAATACCCATTTAAACCCCTTACAACCCATTACCCAACTTAAACCCGTTAACCCATTTAAATAAACCCAAACCCAATTAACCTATACCCACATCCGTATTAATCCAACCTGTTAATTCCCAAACACCAATATCTGTTTACACCCCAAACCCGTAACACCCAACCCAATACCCGTTAACATACTCCCCTATTTAATACCCTACCTCTAACCCTATTTAATACCCATGCAGCCGCTCAACTTCCAATGAGCATCTGCGCCGTTTCCCTACCCCGTCTTCAACCCTGTTCCATGCCGTTCCATCTGCACTTTTCTCCCGACCCTCCTGTGTGCACCCTGCACTCCCCTGCACTCGCGACAGCCTTCTACCCTCCCTCTCGACTCTCCGTCTCCCTTCCTTTGCCCTATTGCGCAGCTCAGAGCAGCGGCAACACCAGACCCGGCCAAGCAGCCGTGAAGCCCAGTCGCAACCCCCTCCCTCTTGCCGGTGCCGTGCCCTGGCCTCCTGCCCATCGCGTTGTCGCCGGCCATCGTCTTTCCATCTAGTGGCTTGGGTTGTTTTGATCAAGTGGGTTGATCTTGTTGATTCCGGACCGTTCGATCTTGTGATCTTGATTGATTGATTCTAGTCCGTTGGATTCTTGATCATGTGGGTTTTGATCAAGGGGATCATAAGCCGTTGATCTCTTGATCATCTTGATCATGGAGGGTATGATCATCGTTGTTTGGAGCCGTTCAATTTGATCGTGATCTCATCCATCATCTTGATGATCACTTTGAATTTGGACCGTCGGATCTTGATTATCATCTTTGATTTTGGGCCGTTGGATTGCTTCATCATCATCTTGGAGTTCATGATCATCTTTGTTTTGGGTCGGTCGATTTTGATCTCTTGATCTCATGATCTCAGCTGTCCAATTGTGTTCGTGAGTTATTTGTTCTTTGGATTCGTGATCTTGTTCGTGATTCGTTGCTGTTGAGATCGTGCCCGGGAATCCGTTCCCGTTATTCTCTTTCTCTCCGTTGTATTCATCGTCTTTCAGGCAAGTAACTTTTACTCCAATTCATTTGTTTGATACAAGTCAAAAAGTTCACCTATGGTGTAGTTGGGTCTACAGACGATTCTTGTTTGTGATTTCCTTGATGGGTTTTTTCTCTATTCTGAAAACTTGATCATAGATGACTCACGACACAAATCTTGACATGAATTTACTTAGGTTTACCCGTTCTTGATTTTGTTCATGTATGTGAGACTAGTTGTGAGAATTCGTAATTTGGTTGAGACTCATGTGCTATATTTGGTGTGGACATGTTAGATACCCTAATTCATGATGTTTAGACACTTGGTAGACTCGATTTCAAGTTTATATGTGTTTGGATCAATTTGCTTGAATCTATGTTGATTTCGTTTGTAAGGGAAAAATCTGTAGTTTTGTCATTGTTCAGTCTCATTTGCTGTTTTCGACTGGGTTAAAGTCAGTTTCTTGATTTTGGTATAAAACATGAGTTTTAGATAATTTCGTCTATTTTCAAACCCCTCTAACCTTGCTTGATTTTGATTTCGTATGACTGAGTTATGACTGTTTTAGTACAGAGGTGTCGATCTTTTCTAGATTCTGTTTTTGGGTAATTTTGATAACAAACTATTTTCAAGAACCATGTTATACATATTATTTTGATCCAATACTTTGTTCAGTGTTTCTTTGTCTAGATAAGTTTTATGTGATGTTCCATGCTCGTTTATAAAATCTATATGTGGTGTATTTTGCTCGCTGTTCTGTAAAAAACTTTATTTTCACTATGATTCCTTTTACTGTATGAAAAATATTTGTGAAATGTAAAAGTTAGTATATTCTATCTATTTTTATATTCCTTTGGCGGAATTGGATTTCGTTTCACTGGTTGGGAGATATCTTAGTTTTGCTACAACAGTGTCGGGAATTCCAAATTTGCCAATGTTTTCTTGATGCTTTCTTATTTTTGATGACTGATTTATTTTTACTGGAAAATTCTAAAACTTTATATTTAGATACTGGACATATAGGGGAATACCCTAAATTTTTCGTGGATTTATTAATTGAGTTTTCATGCTGTTTTCCTATTCTTGAATTCGTTTTCCTAATTTCTGACTGAAAATGTTTTCTGTTTTCAAATCTGTTTTGAGTTATGATGTTGTGATTTACTGTATGACTTATTTATACTCACTGGATTCGTGTGGGAGTCTATTTTCCAAATCCTTCGACTGATCCAGATTTGGATGTTTGTAGTAGCGGAAATCACTGTTTTAGTACTGTACTTTCATGCTGTCCTGAATATAAACATACACTGTTTTGCTTGTTTATGTGACTGTATCTCATCTGTGCATGTTTATTTGTTTCCCTGAACTTAGTACTGATTATACCATGTTGGTTTGACACTACACATTCATGCATGTTTAATGACATTAATAATAAATAACCAAGCTGGGGTTTAAGGGAAAGATCGAATAGTGGATAATTCAGAAATGTGTACTCGGAAGGGGACCCATATTTTCCATTTTGATTCATGTTGATACATGAACCTGTTTCTGCATAGACCTGTTGGTTCATGTACCTGTTACCTGTTGCTGCATGGACCTGTTGGTTCATGTACCTGTTACCTATTGCTTCATGGACCTGTTGGTTCATGTACCTGTTACTTATTACTGCACGGACCTGTTGGTCGTGTACCTGTTGCTTCATGAACCTGTTGCTGCATGAATCAGATGATTCGTGTACCTGTTGCTTCATTAACCTGTTACCTGTTTCTGTTCTGATTCCTGAGTACACTGCTCTCTATGGTCCACTATGAAATCTAAAGCGAAACTGTTTGTTGTAGCAACCATGTGTTATAATATGGGGTGCATGAAGTGCTACCTAGATAGTAATTCACTACAAGACTTGACATGACATAACTTGACATACATGAATACCTGTTACCTGCTTGCCTGATACATGTTTACCTGTTTACCTGTTACATGTTTATCTGTTACATAGTTACCTGTTTACCTGTACATGTTACCTGACACCTGTTACCTGTTTACATATTTACATGATACTTGACACTTGATTTATGCCATGCACACTTGATCACTTTTACCATGCTAGTTGTTTACTTTGATACCACACTTATACTATGTTGCTAGTTAGTTCCCCATGTGCTTGTATCCTACATTATAAGTGGCCCGTAACTTGCAATTGACGGGTACTTATTTTTCTCTTTCCCTCTTTCCTGTATTCATTGAATTGCAGATTTTGGAAAACAGGTTCCAGACGGTGTGGGTGACATGAAGTATTAGTACTGGATCTTATTATTATTATTTTTTGTAGTTTGCTTGAACAATAATTGTATTTATGTATTTGGATTTATTCTTGTATTTGGACAATGTGACCCAGGATATTTATTTTATTCAGATCATGACTATTAGAGAAACATATATTTTATTTCAAGTATTCCTGTTGGTATTTGGTTCATATGTGCATGTGGTTGACTTATTCTGGCTTCCGACTCTGATTATATTGTGATATGTTGTAAAGATTCATGAACAGCTTATGGATGATGAAAATCATTCGCTGGGCCAATGTTACGTGCTCGTATTCTGTATTTTTGGGAAGCGGAGTGTGACACAACTTGTCTTAGCCTAGTCATTTCTTCTCTCATTGATCCGCTCAATCCAACTTTATTAAAGATAGATTTATTCTTGATAGTATGGCTTGTGCACAGGAGATTATATCTGGCTACCACCATTCTGCTCAGAGGGTATTCTCTTAAAACTAGATTTCGAAAAAGCCTACGACAAAGTTAACTGGGAATTCCTCTTTGATATTTTGCAACACCGGGGTTTTGGGCCTAGTTGGATTGCCTGGATTAAATCCAGTATCTTTTCTGGTACTTCTTCCATCCTCATTAATGTTTCTGAAGGTAGTAAGTTTAAGTGCAAGCGGGGTCTCCTCTAGGGAGATCCTCTCTCCCTTCAATCGTTTTCTCTAGTTGCTGATGTCTTTAGTCGGATCCTCCTGAAAGCTTGGAACGGCAATTATATCGAAGGATTAGGAGGATTCCAAGGCTTTAGAGGTGTTCTTAACCTTCAATATGCTGATGATACCATTCTTTTTTCCAAAGCTAATGGTGTAACTCTGCGAAACCTCAAGCTTCTTCAGTACCTTTTTGAATTGTCTTCTGGACTTTCTATTAACTTTAAGAAGACTTCCATCCTTTGGTTAGGTGGTTCCACCCACCGTCAGTTTGAGATCGCCCAATTTTTAAATTGTGCTTCTTCTTCATTTCCTATCCATTATCTCAGAATACCCTTACGATGGGGTAACCTCCATGTGGAGGAATGTATGCCTATGATTGATAGATTTGAAGCTAAACTCAACTCTTGGTCTGGTAGACTTCTCTCGCGTGGTGGAAGACTGATTCTTATTAACTCAGTTCTGTCATCTCTTCCCCTTTATATGATGCCCTTCTTCTACGTTCTGTCCTAGTTTATTATGAAAATTGACAGGATTAGAAGAAATTTCTTCTGGTCAGGCTCCGCTAATTATAGAGCCGGTAAACATCTTTGTAATTGGGAGTTGGTTTGTAAAGCAAAGAAGGATGGTGACCTTGGTATCCATAACCTTAGGAGCAAAACTTGGCGCTTTTAGGAAGTGGCTTTGGCGTATTCTGAAGGACGATTCCTCCTCCTGGGCTCGTTTGATCATTCACAAATATCACTCTCCTCACAAAATCTGGGAACTTGTGTCGAATCTTTCTCCGTCGGCTTCCCCATTCTGGAAAGGAGTGTGGAAAGCGGTTGAACCTTTTTTGCTGTAGCTTGTTCAAATTATGTTCTGATGGTTCTAAAACCAATTTCTGGTCAGATTTATGGATCGGCAATTACAAGATTGCGGCACTCTTTCCAGATTTGTTCCGTCTCACCTCTAATCCTAACGCTTTGGTTGCGGACTATGTTCAGGGTGTTCTCGGCCAATTTGAATGGGTTATTCCATTTAGAAGGGTTCTCCCCCCTCTGCGATTTCCAACTATGTTCTCCTGCCCTCTGAGTTAAATTCTTATTCTTGGTACTCCCACGAAGATGTTTCCTAGAGATGGATGTCCTCTGGTTCTTTCACAGTCAAATCTTTTTACTCCTTCCTTAACCACGGGGGAGTTTCGTCTCCTTTCGGTTAAGTTTATTTGGAGTTATCATGCTCTCCTTAAAGTGAAGATCCTTGTTTGGGTATCCATACAGGACAAACTATTGACTGTCGATAAACTCAATAAGATGAACTTAGCTTTAGGGCAACAGTGTTCTTTCTGCCTAACGCACCATGAGGATTCTAATCACCTTTTTTTGCAATGCTCGTTTTTAACTTTCCTATGGTCGATCTGTATAAATGCTTGGCATGTTCAATCCCGTCCTAGCCTTATCTTTTCTTGGTGGTCCTCTTAGAGGAACCAAAATGTCAGCCACTCGATGCTCAAGTCTTGGGACTTGACCATGATGGCCGTGATGTGGATTATTTGGACAGAGAGGAATAATTGGATCTTTAATTATACCTCTCGGTCCATCCGTTATCTCGTTGGTGATCTCCTTTACTTTACCAAGTTCTGGTCTTCCACGTTATCTCAAAAAAAAATTAATTAACCCGCACCTTCATAATTTAGAGGTGGCGGCGGCTAATTTTCTCCAAAACACTTTCTTACCTCATTAAGAGTTTTGCATTTTTTCACTGAGTCTGGTTCTCTACTTCTGTTGCAGTTTTGTTTGGTTTGGTTTTGGTGGGTTGTTCTTTATTCTCTTTGGTGTTATTATGATGGCTATTCGGTGGTTTGTTGACAGTCAATTTATTTGACAATCATAACCCGTGCATTTGTTTATTTAAGTGGTGTCGGTTTCAGTCTTTATTAACTCTTAACCACTTCAATATTTGGTTTTAAACCTCTTCTTCATTGTTGGTGGGCTAAGGCTTTAGTTCTATGATTACTTTCCTCCATGACTTCTATTCACCTCTTAAAATGTTTTCTATTTCTTTTCTTGGCTTGCAGAGCTAATCGTAGTGGCGACCGAGCTTTTGCACCTGCCTATTCCACCTCAGGGCACTGTTTTGGTAGCTGATTGTATCAAGGTGGTTCCTTGTTTCTGGGCCTTTTGTTTGGTGTTGATGGTTGGAGCTGATTATAGATTATTTTGGTGTTGTTTTATTTTGGCTGTTAGCAATCTTTGTTGTTGTCTTCCTCTCTTAACCTTACTTATTTCTATTTGAATTGATGTTGGAGGCAATTCTCGATGGGGCTATATGTACCTGGTTTCTAATCTATCTATTATTTATCATCCTCTCTTGTTATTAGTTCCTCCTGTTGTTCACGATTTTGGTGAGATTCTGCTTGTCTTATTTTTGTTGGGTGTAGGATTTGCCCTTCGCTTATTTGGCTACCCTGTGTAGCAGCCCACGCTTGTGCTTTCAGCATTGAACAACAATTCACCTCAGGCCCCGGTTGTGGGTTGGAGTACTTTTGTTTTCTTGGGTGCGTATTTGGGTCCGGTGCTGCTCTAGTCCGGCGTTTATTTCTTTGTTTCAACTGTTGTGGTACCTTGCGTTTGCCTGTGTATAGGGTTTGGCTAGTTTGGCCTTCATTTTGGCTGATTCCTTTGTTTGCTGGGTTGCTTTCGGGGCCACGGATTGAGTTTTGGTTGTTGGCCGGTTTTGAGCGAGTTTCTACTTTCTTCGTGTCCGGCCGTGTATTTGGAAGTGCCAGCCAAGCCATCTCTTTTGCGCTGCGTGTTCCTGATCCCTTCGCCGCGGTTGTTAAAGCTGGCATAGTCTTCTGTGGTGCTTAATTTTTTCGTGCTATCGCGTTGTGTTTGGTGGTTTGTTTCTTTGTTGTCTGTATGTTCGGGTGCTAATGTTTCATTAGCTGTTCTTTGGGTTGTTCTGTTGCTTGCTTTGTTGGTTAATTGCGAGTCTAATTTGGGTGCTTTTGCATTCAGTTTGCCTTCTTGTAAAATAATTTTTGTACATCAGTTTTTTCTTTAATAAAGTAATTTTGGGGCTGCAGTCTTAAGTCTCTATCATGTTTCTAAAAAAAAAATAAATGGGTAAAGACAAATGAGTTGTGTTTACAATGTGTTTACAATTAAGTATCTTAGAACCAGTGAATGACTTGTAGCTCCAGTCCTCCATTTCACCGAATCTACTTCCGTTCCGGACATCGGTTTATTTCTACGAGTCCATTATCCTCTTTGCAATTCATTTTTATCCCCGAGTATGAATTCATTTTTTACAAAATTTGGATACCTTCTATCTAGTTTCACATGCCTAAGATTTTATCCAGAGCTTGCAAAGAGTGAACCTTAGATCCTTGCTACCTTGTCAATCATATAATCATAACTACAAATGACACTTCATCCAGGATACTATAGGACTTTCAATTCTTCGACAACTCCTAGTTCAAGTCCAACATACTATTAAATTAAAAGGAAAAATAATTGTTTCCTGACTATGAGGTGCTTCTGAGATAACGGTTCATATCTCCTTCTCAGAAAAAAGGAGATGTAATGAAGCTTGGGCAAACGTGAGTGGGGAGACTCTATATAATCAAGCGGTGTATTCCGGGACAATAGATTCAGTCGGGCGGTGTATTTCGGGACTGTAATTGCTGAGCGGAGCAAAACGAGTCTCAATTATTTTCGGGACAATGAATGATCGGGCATTGTATTCCAGGATTATGAATAGTCGGGCGGAAGGGGGACGAATCTTCAGTATTCCGCGCTAGAGCGGCGCTTGTGGGATGTTTGCACGATGAGTGTAATACCCTGATTTTCATTTATGAGAATTATTATTTTGTGTTATTAATTTGTACGTTTTGTGCACGTGCAATGTTGTGATATAAAATTTTTATAATTATTTTCATTACATAAACAAATGAGTATATATATATATATATATATATATATATATATATATATATATATATATATATATACATACTAGGTTTGCCTGTGGACACGTGCCTACAACACGTTTCTGTGAACGATGCGGCATATAAAAAGCCTCTCCAAGGAAACTATAAAAAAAATAGAGGTTTCTCACATAATCATAAACAACCAATTGGAACCAAACATATAGAAAGACAAAAAAGGATAATTTATTTCCTGCATTCTTCGAGTTGAGTGACTTATCAACTAAAACAAACTGATAATGGCATTACTAAACCCCTTCAAAATTGACGTACCAATTATCATCATCATTTGGCCTTGATGTGAAAAAAAGTAGAAAGCTATTTGAACTGAGCATTGTCCAAATTTAACTACCTCTAAAAAAAATAACATACTTTCCATATCTAATGCACATTGTCCATTTACCACTCCAATCCCAAACCTATTTCCCACTAAAATTGACAATGAAGATTAATACGTATGTACCATTATAATTAAAAAATTTGCCTCCCACCAGTCACCACAGTAAACAGTGAAGTTTGCCAAAGATTAGCATTTTCTACTTACCATCCCAAAAACAGTTCTCACTACAATTGACATCAAAATAATCAGCAAGCAACTAAACAAAAAGATAACGAAATGTAGTAGTCTCACTCACCTCAAGCAAATCGATGGCCCTCGAAACCCCAACCTTTATCAACCACCTTCTCAAGTCCCCTTCCTCCTCAACACACACCATGTCCATCACCTCCGTAAACACCCCCACATCCCCCACCTCCACCTCACCCTCCCTCCCCTTCACCATCTCCCTAAAAACTCCACTCTTCTCGCACAACACCCTCCTCTCCACCTCCATCCCCCCCGGTCCCTCCCCACTACCCTCACCCTCAAATCCAACGAAGAAGACGCATCCTCCACTTCTTCCTCCCTCACCTCCACCTCTAGAACTGGCGCTGACGCTTCGATGACGTCATCAAGAATCAGCAGGGGAGGAACAGACGGATCGGAGTCGATAGGGGAGACACAGCCAGGGGAGAGGATGCTGCGGGGGAAGCGGCGATCAGAGAAGGGAGAGGCGGCGGTTTTGGGAGGAGTTTTGGGCGTGGATCGGGGAAGGATGGGGGGACGGAGAAGAAGCAGCATCAGGCGGAGAGAAAGAGAGAGGGGGGGGGGGTTCGGGAAGTGAGGAGAGAGGGGGGGGGGGGGAGGGGCGGGATGGATGAGAGAGTGAGAGAAACAAAACTGGGGAAGAGGGAGGGGGAGAGAGAGAAGGAGAAAAAGGGTTGTTTGAGTTAATGTGCTTTGGGGTTTGAATTTTTGGTTTTGAGATTTGAATTTTTGGGCGGAAAAATATGTTTTGTGAAGTTAAATCTGGGCCATTGATTTTAGGGAATATTGAAGCATAACCACTTGATAGATTTCTTTGTAATTTATTATATAGATGTCTTTTCTATTGTTTTTATTAAAGCCTATTTTTAAACAAACCTAAGTACCCTTTTATTTTGAGACCAACTTAATTTATTTTGAATATAGCTAATTTGGCCAATTAAATAAAGGCCCATGAATTTATTTTCTCTTTTTATTACAACTTGTAGTGTAAACAATTTTTATAGATTTTTATAAATAAATGTACAACTTTTTAAAATGGGGGACTATACAAACACGTGCATTGCACTAGCACGTGTTTGTGCACTTTTTCTTGTTAGGCCGGATGGGATTAGGAAGGAAAAGGAAAAGAAGTGGAGTTGTGGGAGGTAGTTTTTGTAGTCATGGTTGGTTACTACAACTTCCCCTTGAATCCTAGCCTTTATTTCTTAACTCCTAGATCAATCATAGCCTTCTATTTGTCCCAAAATTTTGTATAAATACCCCCCCTAGCCTAGTTATCCTTACACTTTTCATTATCCAAACCTATAGTGAAAGAATACAATTGTTAGTAGTAGATTGTTAGTAGGAAGTGAGAGTAAAAGATTGAGAGATTAAGAGTGTGCATGCTTGCAAGCTAGGAGGCCGGCTACATCAACTTGGAGCTCTCGGGTTGCACTACGAGTAAGGAGGAGGAGCACTCGTTTGGGCAAGCTCAATCTAGGAGGAGAAGGCTCTTTCGTTTAGGAGTTGTTGTGTGATTTCTCTCCAAATTAGGTGGGTGGTTTTCTATACTTCTAATTTAGATGCCATGCTAGGAGTGTTGAAATAATGATGCATGAAAGAAACTAATAAGAGTACACTTAATTTGAAAAAGGACTTGCTATTTGATTAAATTAATGCTTGATAAATTGTATGTTAACTTGTCATGAATCTTAATATTGTGTGCCAATTGCTTGTAGTTATGGAAATATTGAATTGGGATTGTTGATAGCATCAAAATTGAGTAGGAAATGCTAGTAGATGAAATTATTGTTTTATGTGCTAAATGGACTATCGTGATAATGGTTCAAATGAATAAGATTGTCCTATGCATTTGGGTTTATGAAAGAGGGAAAAATAGAAAATTATATTTATAATGTGAATTTTTAATAGCAAGTTGTGTTGAGAAATGTCAAATTGAATTATGGAAAGAGTAGTATGGAATTTAAATTTTTGTATGAGAAATGTGTATTAAATTACTAAAAAATTATTTTAAAAATACTGGGGCGTTAATTTAAGTTAGAATATACATTCTGGAGTTTTACATGGCTTTTGGTGCAAGCAAAATAAAGATAAGGATTTTTTGAACATCGAAATGTTTTAATAAAATAGAGAACCGAATTAAATAGAATTCGAGTTGTGTATGTGACAACTTGAGCTCATAGCTCAAGTGGTCGGTGAGCCTTCTGGTGCTACTGTAGCGCGGCGTGTGGCTCTGTGGTCGCTGGTTCGATACCTGTGTCCACCTTTCTTTTTCTGTGCGGTTTAAAAAAAAAAAAACCAATCACCGAACAGAGAGTATATAACTCTCTGTCTCCCTATTCATATCGCTGAGCGCCTTCGGCCAGTCGTTTAGCGTGTACGGATGTCTTCTTAAAGGTTGCGTGTTCGATTCTGGGTGTAGCCAGAATATAATTTTTTGGCAATTTGATTTTTGGGGGTTTTCTTGATGTATAAAAATTCTGAAAAAATACCGTTATTATTCAAAAATCATATACAACCTATGAAAATTAATTGGGAGTTATTGGACTAAAATAAAGTGTATTTTTGAGGTAAAATTGTATTAGAAACTATGGTTTCTTACCTTTATAATTTCATAAAAATGTGTGATTTCGCGAGGTGATTAAGATGAGTATTAAAAAGTGAAATTGATGGAAAGAAAATATAAATGTGAATTTTTGTATGGGTTATTATGTTAAAAGAATAGCATGACAATGGTGATTTTGTGAATATTCACTTTGACTAGATGTTTTCGTAGTGTGATTTTAATGTGGAAATAAATATTGATTATGGAATGCATGATTTATAATTGAACTCCATGTATGATAATTGACTCATGAAAAGATTGGAAATCATGTAATTGGAAAAGAGAAATTTCTTGAGTATGACAACTCAAATATGTGAATTGTAAATTGAAATTGAAATTATGGTGTAGCCAAGACTCACACAGGCAATTGAAAGTAATGAGATATGATAAATGAAATTGAAAAGACCAAGTTTGGGTTATTGAGAAATGAAAGAAATATGACCGGTATTAGTGAGAGTGCTGACTCTAAGAGATTGATTTTGTTCATAATTTCATTAAACTAAGAATTAGTACATAGTGAAGAGGGGATGAGAGTGAGAGAAAAACACAAGTATGAGGGCCTCGAGTCTACGATGTGGGTGTGATTCACAGTATGTCTTCACGATGCGTCGTGACATGACGTGGGCACTACTCCGGAATTATCAGGATCTTGGCGATGCTTGTAGGGTGTTTGGTGACTGCGAGAGAATCATGTACCATGAAGGAGGCTGAATTGTCCATAGGTTATCTTCATGATGCGTCGTGACATGACGTGGGATTCCCCTCTAGTTTTTCTGTACATGAGCTCGTTACTCATAGAACATCTAGGATACTTATTGTAGTTACAGTAGTAGAGTAAGTCATGACGAAGGATTGAACCCTACAAGATGAAGAACGATTAAGAGGCTTGCCCTCAGACCTATGTAGTATGGGATGCATAGAATCCGAACAAGTGCACATTAGTGTCATGTAATATAAATAACTGCATTAAGGACTAAGTGAACAATCACAACATGAAATCAATAGGATATTCCCCTTAGTTTTATTTGTGAACAAGTTTGTGTTTGTTAAGTATGGAAAATCATTATACTATTTCCGGCATAGAGAGGATGGCCGTGTATAATATTCGTCGGTTGAATAAATTGACGTACCCACAATTTTATATGCAGGATAAATGGCATGATAAAGATTAAAGAAGAACTGATGCTTAGAGATTATTCAAATGTTGTTGTACTTTCATTTATATAAATGTTGTAATTTTGCTTCCGCTGTAAAGTGTAAAAATTTCTTGTAACTCTGATGTAAAGTGAAAAGTTTTAAATTCCTTGTAAATTGTATGAAAGAAGTGTAAAGATCCTGTGGAATCTCGAATTCAGTTGTATTTGGAATTCGGGGTGTTATAATGAGGGTTTTGTATAGTCGGACGGTGTACTCCGGGACTGGAACCAATACTCGTGGGACGTCTAAACCAAGTCTTCTGTCACCGTTATAGGATTGTATAGTAAGAGATAAAACCCAACAATTAGGAGTATGTTAAGGGCTTGCCCTTGGACCTATGTAGTATGGGATGCAAAGAATCCGAACAAGTGTGCATTAATGTGCATTGCGTGCATTTGTTACTTTCTTGAATACTTGTTTTATGTCATGTATCCTGCGGCCTTCACTCTCTTTTCTTGTTTTATGCATTTTGATTTCTGTTTCATGGCATACACTTATACAGTTGGATTAGATTCAATTTATACTTTTATATATCTTTGTCATTATTGCTTTTGTTTTTTGCATCAAGTTTGTGATTATTAAAGTTGAGGATCGTTGTATTATAGCATTGTGTCAGTTGCATTCAATTGACATGCCCGCAGTTCTCAAGTTTGGCAGGACTCGGATTAGCTAGTGGCATGGACATGAGTTTAGTGTCAAAGGATGTTGCAAGATTGAAGATTTTGATGATATATGTTGTATGTTATACGTAAATTTTTGCTGTGTATTGTAAAAAATAACATTATAATGAATTTTTTTAAATTCCTTATATATTTGTACGAAAATGAAGTAAAGATCCTCGTTGTGCTTCGAACTACTTGTATTTGAAATTCGGGGCATTACATCACATTGTTTATAATGACTAAATTAGTTTAAATATATAAAATTAAGTCATTTGATATTCATTTGTCCATCTATCGTCTGAATAATAATATAAGTATAAAAAATAACAATATTCAACCATACAATTTGTAACACTTTAATGATATTGTTTTTTTTTCTTCTCACATAATAGTCTTTGCTGCTTGCTCTGTGTTGCTTAATTAATATGACTTATCATCCACTACCTATTATTGGGGTTCCCGGCCGACATGATCGTACTATTTGACATTAGTATTGTCAAGATTATTGGATGAGAATAATTCTTTATTGATTGATTGAATAAACTGAATAAAATATGGCTCATATATATAGGAGAGAATAGAAGACTAAACTGATACATAACCAATATGGGACTAAACTAATATATCATCTAACACCCCTTCTCAAACTCAAGTTGGTTCAAGCAACTAGAGTTTAGAATACTGACAATGTTGATGTGCAAGGAACGAAAAACTGTGGTGCAGTGATGGTGCTTGATGGCTTATGTGATGAAAATGAGAAGTAGAGTATTGCAGAAGGAAGTAGTGGTGACGCACTGTTGAGATCTCACCCCGAACAGTGGCAGGATCTCCATATCCCGATCTGTGATGGGATCTCACCCCTGACTTGAGACATAGTCGATGATGAAATCTCATCCTTGAACTGAGAAATAGACTAATGGAATCTCACTCCTGACTTGAGACTTAGTCGATGATGGGATCTCACCCCTTACTTGAGAATGGTCGATGATAAGATCTCACCACAGACTTGAGAATTGTTGATGTGGTGGGATATCATCCCTAAACTGAGAACTGGATGCTGATAACACCCCCTCTCAAACTCACGATCGATCAATCGGAGTGAGTTTGCTAAGGATCTGGATGTAGGAGCACAATAACCTGCAAGAAATTTATTTATTTATTTTAATTTTTTAATTTTTTAATTTTAATTTTTGGATGCAGAAAACAGGGTTTGGGGGGGGGGGGAGTTTGGGTTTTAGGTACAAGGAAATTGGGTTTCGGGTATGGGTATTAGAAAGGAAATATGGTTATAGGATTAGGGTGGAGGTGATCTGGGAGAAGAGCCAGCGGTTGTGGGGTTACGTGATCAGCTTCGTCGAAGATGAGACGACGCCGGCCATGCCCAAGAACTAGAGCTCCTCTGGTTCGAGAATCATGGCGATCAAAATATTTGGGGGAGGAAACTAGGGTTTGATTTTGGTTTTGGTTATGGTTATGAGGAAAATGAGGACGGAAAGGAGGTTGTAGGGGAGGAGGAGGAGGATAAAGGCCCAGAAGACAGTGAGCATGAGGCAGCGCCAGACTTTAGAGATGACGGAGAAGATCTTGGGAAAGGAGAAGTCCTTGGTGGTGAAGAGGGCGGCGATGGAGTAGAGGACGAAGGATGTGGAGAGGATGGCGAAGACGAGGAGTATTAGGTTCTTAAGGAAAGTCGACGGGGGGTAGAGTTGGTTTGGGTGCTGTTTGATCTTGCTGTTCCCGGAGTTGGGCAGTGTCGACGGCAGGGAGAGTCGTCGGAGTTGATGATGACGATCTGATGCTGACGTTGATGTTGATGTTGATGACGACGGCTAGGGATTTGGATCTTGTTGTTAGATGACGGCTAGGGTTTTGGAGATTTAGGATTTTGGGGGAGATTTTGATCAAGATCGGGAGAGAAATGTCGGGAGGTGGAGGGATTCTGATGAAGTCGAGAACCACCCCACCTCGACGATGAGGATCAAATTAGTATAGGCCTTATAGGATGATAGGCTTTGATACCATGTAATGATTATTGGATGAGAATAATTCTTTATTGATTGATTGAATAAACTGAATACAATATGACTCATAGATATAGGAGAGAATAGAAGACTAAACTGATACATAACCAATATGGGACTAAACTAATATATCATCTAACAAGTATTATTGCAAATTAGATCACCAACCATTGCATACGATCTAAAATACTTCTATTTAATTGTATATGCAGGTGGATTAATACTTTCACTGCATAATGCACTCATTCTTGTGTACCATATACAACTGTTTCAATTTCTATACTTTAGTGTATATGTTTCAATTGTTAGAAAATGGGTGTTTTATACACCATTTACGAACCAATTTTTGAGCAATTTTTTGAGTAAGATCCTCAATGAATTATTGAGATATCTTGATTGATTTGTGTTCTCCTTCGTGAGTAGATCAAAATCATATATTGGTTTGCTAAAAACAGTTAAGGGGTGAATGAGAAATTGTCTCTCAAAGAGAGACGTTTTCATTCTTGAAGATGGGTTACGGGAAGATAGCCCCACATCGGAAAAATTAAAGGAAATAGAAGAGGATATATAGTAACCTCCTTCTAAGCATTGTAAGATAGCTATAAGAGAGGCTCTCTCTCGCGCGCGCAGGGAGGGTACAAATCTTGGACCGGATTACGTGCGACTTGTGTGCGCCCGCACGACCTGTGGACACGAATGCCGGACCGACATGACCCCACCTTGTGCAGAGTCACCTTTTGCTACAGATTTGATTTTTTTATTTTGTAACGGCTGAAATAAATGTAGAAACGGTTCTGTTTGCCATTTCAGTGCTGTGTTCAATGTTTTGTCTGCCGTTACACTGAAGACATTCAAAGGCAATGATTGATGTCTGCCGTTACAGTGTCGGCATTCAATTACGTGTCTGCCGTTACACTGAGGGCATTCAAAGCCTTGTCTGTCGTTACACTAAAGGCATTCAAACTCTTGTCTGCCGTTACAGTTTGAACTCTGCCTCTACAAATAGAGGCCTCCCCTCTCATTTCTTCCCTGCACAAGAAATCTTCTTCCTTCCTCCTCCGAGTACTGTTCTGTTCTTTGCTCCTGCTATTTTGGTAAGTTGGTGATAGGGTTCTGACACTGCTGCTCGGTTCGAGAGTGCTACGTGTTGCTTACGTAAACACTCTGGTCGTTGCATCCCGGGAGACAGACGCCTTCGTTCATTCTAGCAACCGAAAGAGGCGAAATCTGTTTTAAGGACACTGTGTGATACATAGGCCTCGACGTCTCAACTTGTAATATGATATTGGGTTTTGTAAGTTGTTTATTTATTTATTTTTTTTTCCTTTCGGTTTTTTTTTTCTTTCTCTCCTCTTTTCTTCTCTGTTTTCTGTGCCTCTCAATCAAATTGAGTTTACTATAAAAGAATTTTTGTAACAAACTTAAAACAAAATTTTGCTTTTCTTGATTGATTCCCGATTTTGAGGCACTTCTTTTCTTTTCTTTAATCTGGAAAACTTACACTCGTGTTGTGTAATTTTCAGAATCAAAATGACTACTGTATCGGACAATGTTGCTTTGTCTGAAATGCCCACGTGTCGGTTGCTGATACGATGCAAGTACCGACTACTGCTACGGCACGAGTGGCAATGCCCACCGTTATACCTGTCTCAGTCTCCCATGGGGAGAAACCTGAGAAGTTCAACGTCCAGAACTTCAAAAGGTGGCAACAGAAGATGATGTTCTATCTGACCACACTGAATCGTGCAAGATTCTTGAACGAAGAAGCTCCAAATCTTAAGAAAGATGAGAAAGATAACCAAGTCATTGCCGTTGTGGATGCTTGGAAAAGTGTTGATTACTTGTGTAGGAATTACATAATGAACGGATTAGCCGATTCTTTGTATAATGTATACATTAACAAAAGAACAGCTAAAGAACTTTGGGAATCACTAGACCATAAGTATAAAACTGAGGATGCCGGTGCCAAGAAGTTCATTGTGGGCCGCTTCCTAGACTATAAAATGGTAGATTCTAAAACAGTGATCAGTCAAGTTCAAGAACTACAACTGATTTTGCATGAGATTTATGCTGAAGGTATGAACTTAAGTGAAAGTTTCTAAGTAGCATGTATAATTGAAAAATTACCACCAGGTTGAAAAGACTTTAAGAACTACCTAAAACATAAGCAAAAAGAAATGGGCATTGAAGATCTCATTGTCAGGCTTCGTATTGAAGAAGACAATAGAGGATCTGAAAAGGTTGGACTCGTCAGTCATGCAGCCAAGGCAAATATAATGGTACATAAACAACATTCCAACACGCACAACAACAAGGGTCCCAAGTTGGGGCCTAAGGGAGGAATCTCCAAGAAGCCGAAGTTTCAAGGCAAGTGCTTCAATTGTGAGAAGATGGGTCACAAGTCTACTGAATGCAAACTTCCTAAGAAGAACGAGAACAGAGAAGAAAACTTGATTCAAGGCATTACTCAAGATGTTTCTGATATCAACCTCTCAGTTGTGATCTCAGAGGTGAATATGTTAGGTTCAAACCCGAAGGAATGGTGGATTGACACTGGAGCTACTCGACATGTGTGTTCCAACAGAAGTATGTTCTCCACATTCGAACCATTAGAGAATGGTGAGAAGATGTTTATGGGGAACTCAGCTACTTCAAAAATCAAGGGCCAAGGCAAGGTGATCTTGAAGATGACTTCTCGAAAGGAACTGACTATAAACAATGTTGCATATGTTCTTGAAATCCGTAAGAACCTGGTATCTGGTTCGTTGCTTAATAACCACAGTTTTTGTTTAGTGTTCGAGTCGAACAAATTTGTTTTGTCAAAAAGTGGAATGTATGTTGGTAGAGGATATATGAGTGGTGGAATATTTAAACTCAATGTAATGACCATGGTCAACAATATCAATAAAGCTAGCTCTTCTAGTTATATGCTTGAGTTTTCTAATTTATGGCATGGTAAACTAGGACATGTTAATTAAGATACTTTGCAAAGACTAATTAACTTGAATCACATACCAACATTCCAAATTGATTCCAAACACAAGTGTGAAACTTGTGTTGAGGTAAAACTAACAAGATCATCGTTTAAAAGTGTTGAAAGAAATACTGAACCTCTTGATCTAATTCACACTGATATTTGTAATTTGAAAATGATACAAACAAGAGGTGGTAATAAATATTTTATTACCTTCATTGATGATAGCACAAAATATTGCTATGTATATTTGCTTAAAAGTAAGGATGAAGCTATAGAGAAATTTGTTCTCTATAAAAATGAGGTTGAGAACCAACTCAATAAGAAAATTAAGGCGCTAAGAAGCGACTGAGGTAGAGAGTATGAATCGCCATTTGCTGACACGTGTGCTAAGCATGGAATTATACACAAAACGACAGCGCCTTATTCTCCTCAGTCCAACAGTGTTGCTGAGAGAAAGAATTGTACATTCAAAGAAATGATGAACGCAATGTTAATAAGTTCTGGTTTGCCACCAAACTTGTGGCGAGAAGCTATTCTTTCAGCTAACTACCTTTTGAATAAGGTGCCCAAAAAGAAAGAAAAGAAAATTCCATATGAATTATGGAAAGGAAGAAAGCCATCCTACAATTACTTGCGAATGTGGAGATGTCTTGCCAAGGTGGCAGTACCTCCACCTAAGAAAGTGAAAATAGGACCAAAAATGGTTGATTGTATTTTTATTGGCTATGCACTTAATAGTAGTGCATATCAGTTATTGGTATATAAATCGATATCACTGATATACCAAAGAACACGATAATGAAGTCTAGAAATACATCATTTTTTGAAGATGTATTTTCATGTAAGTCAAAGGAGGAACCGAGTTCCTCCAAACGAACACATGAGACTATTAGTGAAGATAGTGAAGACCAAGATGAAGAAGTTGAGGAGGAACCTTGACGCAGTAAAAGAACAAGAATGGAAAATTCTTTTGGTCCGGATTTCTTGACTTTTATGCTTGAAGGTGAACCCCTAACCTTCAAGGAAGTGGTGAACTCTAGTGATGGTCCTCTATGAAAAAAAGCCATCAAAAGTGAAATTGATTATATCTTGCAAAATCATACTTGGGAACTAGTGGATCTTCCACCAGGTAGTAAACCTTCAGGTTCCAAGTGGATCTTCAAGAGAAAAATAAAACCTGATGGATCAATTAGAAAATATAAGGCAAGACTTGTAATTAAAGGCTATAAACAAAATGAAGGTCTTGATTACTTTGATACATATTCTCCTGTGATGAGAATAAATTCCATTAGGATGGTACTTGCAGTAGCAGCTCTGCGCAATCTTGAAGTACATCAAATGGATGTAAAAACAACTTTTCTTAATGGAGATTTAGATGAAGAAATCTACAAGGAAAAACCTGAGGGTTTTTCGGCTCCAGGACATGAAAAGAAAGTGTGTAAACTAGTGAAGTTATTATATGGCTTGAAACAAGCTCCAAAGCAGTGACATGAGAAATTTGAAAATGTCATGATGACCAATGGTTTCAAGATTATTGAATGTGACACATGTGTATATGTCAAAGACACAGAAAATAGATATGTCATTATATGTTTGTATGTAGATGACATGCTTATTATTGGAAGCAATGATCATATGATTAAATCTTTTAAAAACATGTTGAACTTAAGGTTTGGCATGAAAGACATGGGACTAGCTGATGTTATATTAGGAATTAAAATCACAAGAACATCAGACGAGCTTATCTTAAGCCAGTCATATTATGTTGACAATATTCTTGGAAAATTTGATAAAGATAATTCTGGAATTGCCTGAACTCCAATAGATCTAACTTTACATTTATCCAAGAATAAAGGTGAGAGTATTTCTCAAGTAGAATACTTTAGAATCATACACAGTGTAATATACTTAATGAGTTGTACAACACCAGACATAGCCTATGCAGTGAGTAAACTAAGTAGATACACAGTAATCCTGGAAGTGAGCATTGGTAAGCAATTACAAGAGTACTGAAGTTCTTGTATTTTACTGGTAACTATGGGCTGCACTATACGAGATACTCGGCTGTACTTGAGGGATACAGTGATGCAAACTGGATATCTAGTGATAATTCAATCCACCAGTGGCTATGTGTTTACACTAGGTGGTGCAGTAGGTTCATGGAAATCCTCGAAACAAACAGTGATCGCTAAATCCACGATGGAATCTGAATTTATCGCACTGAAAAAATATGGGGAAGAGGCTGAATGGTTACGCCACTTCCTTGAGGATATTCCAAGGTGGACAAAGCCTGTGCCTCCAATCTGCATACATTCAGATAGTCAATCTGCAATTTATAGAGCACAGAACAATATGTATAATGGTAAATCTAGACATATTCGTCGAAGACATAATACCATTAGACAACTACTCTCTACTGGGGTTATTTCTGTGGACTATGTAAAGTCAAAGGATAATATTGCGGATCCGCTAACCAAAGGGTTAAATAGGGAGTTAGTTGATAAATCATCGAGGGGAATGGGAATAAAGCCCATGAAAGAATAAGTCGATACAATGGATACCCAACCTAGCTGACTGGAGATCCCAAGATCTAGGTTCAAAGGGACAATTAAATTGTAAAGACCAAGTTGGATCACTGTGGAGATTTTTCCATGTCCATTCCCATGATGAAACAGTGATGCCCGTAAGGTAACATGTTAAGCTAGACTTTTAATGATTCTTATGCGTCGGATATCCGAGCAGAGTAATGCGGGTAACTCTTAAGTAAGAAATCACCTATGTAAGAGGGAAGAAGGGTCGCTTCCAAGGGAATAATATAGGGCAATATTCTTGTAAAACTCATGCAGAACCAGGTGTATGTTCATGGCCAAAACGAACATAACAGTGAGAACTAAAAATATGTTAGGAAGATTTCTGTGTGAGATATGTCATCGTTTACCTAAATGACAGAACAGTTCAAGGACATCGCGTCTACTGTTTAGTTAGTAAAGTAAACATATTTTTATAAGGGAATGTTCAAAGGGTAACACCTACCTATCCTATGCAGGAATCAACCGTTGAATTCTATCACCAAGTCTGTCGTATCAGTCTGTCGTGTCTGTGATCGTCAATTTTCATTCATGTGGGGAATGTTAGAAAATGAGTGTTTTATACACCATTTACGAACCGATTTTTTAGCAATTTTTTGAGTAAGATCCTCAATAAATTATTGAGAGATCTTGATTGATTTGTGTTGTCCTTCGTGAGTAAATCAAAATCATATATTGGTTTGCTAAAAACGGTTAAGGGGTGAATGAGAAATTGTCTCTGAAAGTGAGACGTTTTCATTTTTGAAAATGGGTTAAGGGAACATAGTCCCACATCGGAAAAATAAAAGGAAATAGAAGAGGATATATAGTAACTTCCTTCTAAGAATTGTAAGATAGCTAGAAGAGAGGCTCTCTCTCGCGCGCGCAGGGGGGGTGCAAATCTCGGACCGGATTACATGCGACTTGTGTGCGCACGCACGACCTGCGGACATGAATGCCGGACCGACATGACCCCACCCCGTGCAGAGCCACTTTTTGCTACAGATTTGATTTTTTCTTTTGTAATGGCTGAAATAAATGTAGAAACGGTTCTGTTTGCCATTTCAGTGCTGTGTTCAATGTTTTGTCTGCCGTTACACTGAAGACATTCAAAGGCAATGATTGATGTCTGCCGTTACAATGTCGGCATTCAATTACGTGTCTGCCGTTACACTGAGGGCATTCAAAATCTTGTCTGCCGTTACACTAAAGGCATTCAAACCCTTGTCTGCTGTTACAGTTTTAACCCTGCCACTATAAATAGAGACCTTCCCTCTCATTTCTTCCCTGCACAAGAAATCTTCTTCCTTCCTCTCCTGAGTACTGTTCTGTTCTTCGCTCCTGCTATTTTGGTAAGTCGGTGATAGGGTTCTGACGTTACTGCTCGGTTCGAGAGTGCTACGTGGTGTCTACGTGAACACTCTGGTCGTTGCATCCTGGGAAACAGATGCCTTCGTTCATTCCAGCAGCCGGAAGAGGCGAAATCTGTCTTAAGGACACTGTGTGATACACAGGCCTCGACTTCTCAAATTGTAATCTGATATTGGGTTTTGTAAGTTGTTTATTTATTTATTTATTTTTTTCTTTCGGTTTTTTTTCCTTTCTCTCCTCTTTTCTTCTCTGTTTTTTATGCCTCTCAATCAAATTGAGTTTACTGTAAAAAAAATTTTGTAACATCAATTTCTATACTTCAGTTTTTCCTTCTACTTTTTTTCTTTTTAAATATATTTACTATTGTTTCCCTAATCCCTATTAATGCAAATTAAGTTTGTAAGTTGTTAAAAGTATAATTATAGTGAGTTATAACATTAGCATATTGCATAAAGTCTGGTGGGATTGATAATTCTCATTGTCTTCTCTAAATAGTTGGTCATTCATTGTTGGGTAATCTCAGCAACAATGTGCCAGGAGCAATGAGAACTCGAGGTGACACCAGGGCTGAGTAATAAAAATCTTTTCCTTCAGGTATTTTTGTTATCCCTTCTTGATCTTTACTTCCCCCCCCCTACAATTTGGATGTTGCTTAATGCATCATATCCTCTTGTATTTCCTGCATTTATTTTGTGGCATCTGTATAGTTGCCAACTAGTAACTATGTGACACTTGAATATGTGTAAATGGTCTCTATACAAGCTCAAGCCAAATTTAGGACTGCTCAAACCCAGTCAAGCTACAAGTTATTATAAATCATGGTGCAGAGTCGCTCAAACTAAGTCAACTGTTCTCAAACAATTATTTTTCCTTTTTAATTTAATAGTATGTTGGACTTGAACTAGGAGTTGTTGAAGAATTGAATGTCTTATAGTATCCTGTATGAAGTGTCATTTGTAGTTATGATTATATAATAGCAAGGATGCGAGGTTCACCTGTAGCAAGCTCTGGGATAAAATCTTAGGCATGTGAAACCAGATAGAAGGTATCCAAATTTTGTAAAAAATGAATTAATACTCGGGGAAAAAAATGAATTGCAAAGATGATATTGGGCTCGTAGAAATAAACCGATGTCCGGAACAGAAGTAGATTCGGTGAAATGGAGGACTGGTTCTCACAGGATCCAATAAGCCTTAATATAATTTCCTGAATGAAATCTATCAATTTAAAATTGCATCACCACACATTAGCAGCCATCCATACGAAAACTTTAATAGAATGAAATGAAGAGTTCAAAGGACCAACAAATGCATTATCTGGATATATATAATGTCAGTAGTACCCTACATATTATCTATCTCATGGACCAATATTCATATCACGCATTGAAATGAATATGCAACAGGATCAACACAGATTAGAGTGAAGGGCCTAAAAGAAATATCAAACAAGCGAGGAACATTAGAATGTTGTTTATACTATTCTTATCTCAGTAAGGGCACACTTAATTCGAAAAGATAGACCAATACATAAGAAATTCTAAAATACAACATTGAAATAGGTAGTTTTATGTGTTGGCTACATGTGTTAAAGGTGTTCGACATGACACGACCTCCAAAGAGAACTATCCGTGATTCAAAGATTCTCAAAAAAAAGGAAAAACAGCTGGGGGTTGATGCTGCTTGTTTTTTGTGTGGGAGCAACAAATGATGAGTTTTTATATTTATGGGGAAAGCAGAGATCATAGCCGTCGATATCACAACCTTCCTCTGGTTGTGCGACAACATTCCTCAGCATACAACCGTCCTTGCCCAGCCGACAGAAAATTTAGGCTGATAAGATTGGGAACATGCTTCTGAAGACCGATCTTCCCTATATTCGGTTGTGCGACAACATTCCTCAGAAGTTCGAGCTGATGATCCTGAATCTCGGTCTCCGGCCGACGGACAACTTGGTCCCTTGGTTTTGCATGTTCCCCTTAGACGCCTTCGTCTCGGGGCTTAGACTACCTTTGCACCCGTTCATCAAGGAGGTGCTGAACTGAGCTGGACCGAGTTCGATGCATACGGGCCGAACTCGTGGAACCAGATCGTTAGTTTCATACTTCTATGTGAGGAGAAGGGGGTGCCACTGAGGTTGAAGTATTTTCGAGCTTGCCTGGGACTTAGCACCGCGAGGAATTACAAGGGGCATTGCTTCTTCACGCCTTATTAGGAAAAATAATTGTTTCCTAATGAGGTCCTTCTCCGACACCTCGAACAACTCACACTCTCCCAAACGACGCTAGCTCATCCTTCTCTTGCATAGTGAAATCTTTAGGCCTCGGGGCTTTATGTTTTGGGAGCCACAACATCCATTTCGTAGGGATGTCCCAAGGCTCGGGACTACGAATGACGAAGTACTTCGACTTCCATTACTTTATGGAATCCGAGTGATTATGCACAATATGCCTCCCAGTTGATCCATGGTAATGGGCCTGTGGACGGCCCGTGAGCTGGTCCTAGGCCTGTAGCTGCTGTGAGAAAACTTTCTTGACGTTAGGAGCCTTGAGATTCATGCACGAATCGTAAAGTTCTGAGTGACTAAGTTTTTTGCCTACATCATAGGCCCTGTTGGTGTATGCCTTAGAGGCCAGTTGTGTATTGACATTACTAGTTTACATTGCATTATGACATTTATTGTAAGAGGGATATTACATTGTATAAATTATTATTTTATTATTATTTTATTATTATTTTATTTTAATTCCAGAATTGGAATATTTTTGTGGTTATCACCCAGTTTTGTTCATAAACATTATCTGTACACATATACCAGTCTGCATATACCCGTATTGTATCAAATTGGTACCGTGATCTTCCGTACTGATAATAAAATTATTTATTATTATTTCCAAAATTAAATTATTTTATACGGATTATGCAAAGATTTTCGGTGTACACATATATACATACACATGTGTGTTATAGCAAATTAGTATATTGTACAAATTATGTGGTGGGTATTTTTGGACAAATTACTCCTCCTTGTGATGATAAAACCTAATTAGATTGTTAGGGTTTTATGAGTGTTTAACCTAGGGTAAAGTGTGCATGAGAGAATTAGGAGGATTTCTTCTAGAAGCTTGCCCATGCTTCCACCTCACCCTAACACCATACCTCCACCTCATCCCCACCCTCCCTAGGTAATGGCCGGCTCCAAATTTAAGGAAGGGGGTTTGTGCATTTTTGTGGGTGCAATTTTGCACTCTCCACCTTCTATCCATCCTATAAATACCCCTCCCCTCTTCTCTTGTCTCACTTTTACAAAGACAAAAAGAAAGAAAGGAAAAGAAAGAGAGAACTACTAATTAGAGAGTTTTATTGTAGGTTTTCTTAGGGATCATAAGAGGTTAGGGAAAGGAGAAGGTGTGCTAGCTAGTTCTTCCTTCAAGGAAAACTAAGGTGGGGGTTTCTCCATTCTTTGTTCACTTGTTTGATTTTTGTATGTTGGTTGCTCTCTTTTGTGGGTTATTTTATTGAGTTGTTGTTTTATTTTGTGGGTGTGTTGTGTTGCTTTCCTTGATGGGTTATTTTGTTGGGTTGTTGTTTTTGGGCATGTGGTTGTTTTAAACAAAAGTCATGACCACCTAAATGAGGAGTGAATGGTAGAACCTAATAAAGAACATAAAGATTGAACTTTTGATGGTTGTAATTGTTGTTCTTGTTATTATTTTGGACTAATGAACATAAATATATGGAGGACTGTGTATACACCCTTTTTGGGTTGTAGGAATTGACATTAGACTCATACACATGCATATGAATATTGTGTACATACCCATTTGGGATGTAGAATTCAAACAAGGACCTTGACATAAGCACATGAAAGTTGTAAAGTAGAATAATTACTACCCATTTTGGGGTTGTAGACTTCTAAAAATAAGTGTTTCTTTTGCTTATTGCTCTCTACTTTGATAATTAACAAATCTTGCTAGTTCTTAATTCATAAAAAGGAAAACTTGTTGCATGTAGGAACTAAGAGGATTAAAGAAAAGAATGTTGTAGTATGTAGGACTTGTAATTTATAAAAAGGTAGTTTTTGTAGTATTGTAGTTCATAAAGTTGGATTCTTTTTGTAATGTTTTAAGGACTTGTATTTCATAAAGATAACAAGTCTTGTATTAGCTAGTAAAGATCATACTTAAGTAGTAATAAATATTTATGCTTAAGTGTAAGAAAAGTAGTAGATGTTTATGCTTAAGTGTAAGTAGTAGTAGATGTTTATGCCTAAATATAAGTAAAGGTTAATGTTTATTTTATATACCATGCTTAGATTGTTGCAACATTTAAGACTTGCTTTCATAAAGAGAAGTAGTATTTATAATAGCTAGAAAAGACCCATGCTTAAAGTAGTAATAGATATCCATGCTTAAACATAGTAAGCATTCAAGTTAAGTTGTAGCAACATCCATGCTTAGTAGTAGGTATCCATGCTTAAAGTGTAGTAGATACTCATGCTTGAGTTGTAGTAGATACCTTGCTAACTTGTTGTAGGAGTTAAAGTAATTATCCATGCTTAGTTGTAGCAATTTCCATGTTTAATCAAGTATCCATGCTTAGATTGTTGTAGGAAAATTACATACCATGTTAGATTATTGTAGGATTGATACTTATGCTATATATCATGTAAGAATGTTGTACAATGATACTTAAGTAGTATACCATGTTTAGAATGATGTAGGTTCATGTTTAGAATGATGTAGGTTCATGCTTAAAATGTATACCATGCTTAGGTTGATACTTAAGTAGTATACCATGTTTAGAATGTTATAGACTCATGCTAAGTCATATACCATGCTTAGGAATGTGTAGGATTGATGTTTAAATTACCTAACATGCCTAGATTGTTGTAGAGTAATACTTAAGTAGTATTCATGTTTAAGATTGTTGTAGATACATGCGAAGTTGTATACCATGCTTAGGAATGTTGTAGGATTGATGTTTAAATTACCTACCATATTTTAGATTGTTGTAGATTCATGCTAAGTATATATCTAAGCTTAGATTGTTGTAGGATTAATGTTTAAATTACCTACCATGCTTAGGAATGTTGTAGATTCATGCTAAGTATATATCTATACTTAGATTGTTGTAGGATTAATGTTTAAATTACTTACCATGCTTAGGAATGTTGTAGATTCATGCTAAGTATACATCTATGCTTAGATTGTTGTAGGATTAATGTTTAAATTACCTACCATGCTGAGAAATGTTGTAGATTCATGCTAAGTATATATCCATGCTTAGATTGTTGTAGAATGATGTTTAAGGTTGTATACCATGCCAATTGTTATAGGTTAAACTAGTAAAGAAAATCATGCTTGTTGTATACCATGCTAAATTGCTAATGCTCATGGCAAGTTGTAGCAATTAACCATGCTTAAAGTAGTAGGAGATATCCATGCTTAAATCTAGTCGTTATTCATGCTTAACTTATAGTAGCTTTCTACTTAAGCAAACATTCATGCTTAAGTTGATCCATGCTTAAAGTAGTAAAGCTTAAAGTAGTAGTAGATATTCATGCTTAAGTGTGAGTAAGTCCCATGCTTAAAATAGTAGTAACCATTCTTGTATAACTAATGGTAGATATTCATGTTATAGTTGTAGTGTTTAGCAAAGAAACTAGCATGTTGTAGTTGTCGTGCTTGTGTTGTGAAGTAGTTCTAGTTAATCCCCTAAAAAGAATTCCATGTTTGAGATTACATAGTTAGAGCCATGCACGCTTGAATGGGGTATTGTAGCATTCTAGATAAGAGAACCATGCTTGAATTGTATATGGTAGTGAAAGATTAAAAAGGAACCATGAACCCATGCATCTAGCTCCTAGGTGATTCTATCTCAAACTTGAGAGAGAACCCAAGAATCTAGTTGCATGTAGTTCTAGTTTGTTTTGGGAAAAGAAACCGTGAATTCTAGTTGTAGGAGGTTCTAATTGAGATTGGACCGTATCATGGAGACATTCCTCATCCTTATGAGTAATAAGGGTTGGGAAGGTAACTAATAATTGATTAGCTCGATAAAAGGTTTTATGTCGCTTTTGGGGCTTCTCATTGGTAGAATGCCTATTTTAGACTGTTAGTAGATTCTTCTGTGCTTCTAATTATAGAAGATCAAGTTGCTAGTAAGCACGTTAGGTTACTTCTAGGTTTGATTACCTATATAGTTGTTTTTGTATGTGGTTTTGCTCATACGTGGCTCAACTGGCCCGTATGTAGCTGTGGCTCTCATACGCAGCTTATTTGGCTCGTGTGTATATTGTTGTCTCATACACGGCCCGACTGGATCGTATATAGCTGTTGGTCTCATACACAGCCTATTTGACTGGTAGGGAATCAGAACTCCTAAAGCGAAAGATGATGTTGTTGTCTCATACGTAGCCCGCCTGGCTCGTATGTAGTTGTTGGTTTCATACGTAGCTTGTTGGCTCGTATGTGTTCTATTTACTCGTAGATAACTTATTAGCTAGTACGCAATTTTGTTGTGCTCGTCTTGGGTGATATTATTACCCTAGGGGCTATCGACCATCAAGACATGTGTTTCCTTACTCCTAAGGGACTGTGGATGAGTCACTCCTTGTGTACCGTCAGATCTTAACCGGTGTAGGTTGATTGCGGACCGTAGTATAGACAAAATTCAAGTTCAGGGTAGTGGCATGCAGGTACATTTGTATTGCCGGGATCTTGGATCGATAGGCCATGAACCAGATCCTTAGGGATTCTGGTAAGTCTAGGTTGAGCAGCCTAGTAGAGTTATCTTGCGAAGTCTAAACTTAAGACTCAGCATGTTGTGTAAGTTCTGTTGTCATTCCTCAGTTGTTTAGGATTGGTGACATTGTTAGGGTAGTAACTTATGGCTTTTACTACTTAACCTTTACCTTTCGCCGAAGGGATTATGATCCGACTTGTCCTATAGGCCTGCATTAGGCGGTGTTATTGGGTTGTACCCTTCTTGTTAAAGGAATACGGTCTGTGTCTTCTCATGAGTTGGGAGCATGGGATCCGTATCTCGTCTGTTAATTTTTGAAGTGCCTTGATAAGCGGGAGCGATTCCTGTCGGAGCCAGGGGGATGGACCTCCCGGTACTCCATCTTGGCTTGGATCTAGAGGCGAACAAGCCATAGACTACGGTCTGGCTAGGGGGTGACAGGGGATGCTTCGAGCTAACCTGTTTTGCAGAAACTCCGGAGTTCGTCAGGTTTTTGAGTGAGGCAATAGTGGCAAACGAAGGCACCACTATATAACTGCAATTGGCGGAATTAGACCGTTTCAGGGCAACCTCATCAGTCATGTCAAATCTTCAAAAACAAGTTGAGTACAAGAGTAGAACTCATAGCGCGGGTTCAAATCCCTATAATGAAGAGACGGCTTGAGATGGGCGCATGTAGTATGAGCTGCATGTTGCTACGGAGACTTGCTGGCATTAGAATAGGAGCATCCTAGCCTTAGTTAATATTGTATTAGATTCTAGTCATAGCACTTACGAACACTTAAACTACACTGACACATTTGCCATGGTTGTATGTTTGTTTTGGGCAATTTGTTGCTAGTTATCAGCCTTAAAGCGTCAGTGAATACTGACATCCCCACTTCAATAGGTACTGGATCGCAGAAGTGCAGGTGCGAGATTCAGGAGGACTCAAGGCAAGGAAAGCGAGGAGTCGAAGTCATTTTAAGTTCCGCTGTAATATTTATGTTGATTATCTACTTGTTGAAAAGTACCTAAGTGGGAATTACCAAGTGTTGTTCTTCATTCATTGTATTCTGATATAAATTGTTGAAAGTTGTAATACTTGGGATTGTAGAGGTATTATTGTAACACTGTTGTAATGTACTGCAAATTGTAACAATCAGTCTTGTAATACACTCGTGTTGAATAAAAAGTTTTAAATTTTTCTGTTTTTCTGTGTATTGTGACTAATTGAAGAAAAGATTCTGGCTGATGTCACAGTTTCCCAGTTACATGGAAATCAGGGCGTTACATTTATTTTATATATGAGGCATTACATATATTGTGTTGTTTATTGTGATTAAATGAGCATAATAAAGTCCTTAGAATAGTAGGTTCAATACCATGGAATATCAAGTGCATGACTTGATTGTGAGATCCTATTGGTTGTAATCAGAACACTAGTATTAAATCTCCCTAGTCAAGTATTATTATAAATTAGGATAACAATAATGCATTAAGACTAGTATGTGCACAGACCGATGACCATATCTCACAGGTCATGGATATGAGATATCAAGTCTTCACATAGGTACATATTAGATTAATAATGTACTGGACTGACCCACCATGAGAACGCTGCATGGATCGTTACGTGAGTGTCATAAGCGGTTCTTACAGTGACCATGGTGTATGTAGTCCTTGGACTTGAATTCACTACGGTTCCCTACATGAGAAGTTATATATTTTAATGTCATCAAATGTTGCCTATAATAAGGTGATTATAAAGTCGACTATTGGATATACTACAAATCATACAGAGGGATGTGAGTAACTTAGATAGGATTTGTCCCTCTTACATAACAGGAGCGATATCTATGGCCCTTGATTGAGTGGGACTACAAAATGCATGATCATGCTTAAATGAGTCAATATGAGATATTGAGCTCATTTGTTTTAGTAAGTCTACTAGGAGATCGAGAAACCTAAGATTGAACTATACAAGGGTGACACGTTCTATGCCTTGTGGTCAATTAAGATATTTGGACAAAGGGATTAGACTATATGGTAACATTGGTCACGGATAGGTTATGTCAAGTCACTGACATTCCCACTACTTGAGTAGCAGTGATGTATTTCTAGACACCACTCTTCGTTTGTAATACTAGAATATGATTTTAGTATTACTATCAACGTAATGGGAACCTATAGGGTCACACACTTAGAATGAATCGAAATTGAGATTTAAAATCATAAGATGAATTTAGTTGGGAATCTAAGTAAGACTTGGACTCCTGACATTGGTTGGACATTTAATTAGATTAAATGGGCTGAATAAAGTTCAGAGACCCACACACGAATCTTACCCAGGTCGGATTATGAGCACAACAAGCTCGTTACTCTTTTAGGGTTGATTTAGTGCAGCTATATATATGATACATATAATGAAAAAGTCATATATGATAAAACCCTAGCCGTCACAGAAATTATGAGAGAGAGATCGTGAGGAACAGCCCCATCCCGTAGCTAGTACCGCGGCGTGAGGAAAGCTTAGTCTTGATCCATTCGTGTGGATACCGTAGAGGCACTGTAACATTGCCGTGCAGTGATCGACATATCTTGGAGACAGCAGATCCATCCTTAAGGTATAACTCCTAAACACGTTTTATGGTTTTCGCATGGATCCAGGGCTAGGTTTCAATATTTTGCAATTTTTGTGCTATGTATTCAATCTGAGTTTTCCATAGAAACCTAACAGCCCCTCCCACTCTTGGAGGTTGGGTATGACAACCTTCGAGGAGTAGTCTTCTCATGTGTGGAAAAACTAAACAAGGACGCAAATATTGAGGAGATTCTATGATGTGTGACAAGCGTTGCCAGTGGATGCCTCAAAATTTGAACCGAGCGCTGAGGTGGTGACGTCGAGTCTCGCCTGCCCATGACTCGATATCCATGTCGAGCGCTGAGCATTATAGTTTCGGTGAGTTGAGATAGCGTGGTTGTGAGGTGAGACCAAGCAAAGTTGGACTTCTCTTGTGTGGCTCAAAGTCCACTCCGAGCGCCGAGCCTGTGTTCTTCTGCGAGGCAAGGCAGCGTTGTGTCAAGGCAGGGCCAAGCGAAGTTAGAGTTCTCGCGTGTCACTCGAAGTCAACGCCAAGCACTGAGCCTATGTGCTTCAGTAAGGCGAGGCAGGATGGTGGTGAGGCGGGGTGAAGAGAAGTTGTAGTTTTTTGTGTGTGGCTCGAAGTCCATGCTGAGCATCGAGCTAGTGTGCTTTTCCGAGACGAGGCAACATGGTGGCAAGGAGAGGCCAAGCAAAGTTGGGGTTCTTGTATGTGTCTTGAAGTCAATGCCGAGCGCCGAGCCTGTGTCCTTCGGTAAGGCAAGGTAGCGTGGTGGTGAGGCAGGGCCAAGAGAAGTTGGAGTTTTTTGTGTGGCTCGAAGTCTTCGCCGAGTGCCAATCTTGTGTGCTTCGACGAGGCAGGGCAGTGTGGTGGCGAGGCAAGGCCAAGCGAAGTGGGAGTTTTCATTTGTGGCTCGAAGTCCAAGCTGAATGCTGAGCCTGTGTGTTTCGGTGATGCGAGACAGCATTGTGGCGAGGCAAGGCCAAGCGAAGTTGGGAGTTTTTTCGCATGTGGCTCGAAGTCCATGTTGACCGTTAAGCATGTGTGCTTTGGCGAGGTGGGGGGCAATGTAGCGAAGATGGAGTTTTTCGCGTATGGCTCGAAGTCCATGTCTGGGGACGAGGCCAAGCGAAGTTTGTGAAATCTCTCGCGTATTCCTCGAAGACCACATCGAGCGAAGATGGAGTTTCTCGCATGTGGCTCGAAGTCCACGCCGAGAGATGAAGCCAAGAGAAGTTTGTGAAATCTCATTTGTGTGGCTCGAAGTCCACATTAGAGGACGAGGCCAAGCGAAGTTTGTGAAATCTCTCTTGTGTGGCTCGAAGTTCATGTTGGGGGACAAGACCAAGTGAAGTTTGTGAAATCTCTCACGTGTGTCTTGATGTTCACATCGAGCACCGAACGTATCTGCTGTGGCGAGGTGAGGGGTGAGGCAGCGAAGATCGAGTTTTTTGCGTATGGCTCGAAGTCCACACCCGAGGACGAGACCAAGTGAAGTTTATGAAATCTCTTGCACTGAGGATGGGAAACTTAGGATGCTTCTTGGTAGCTGGTTTTTAGTGCATGTACGAGACATGTGAGATAGCTGACATCATTACTATTGGGGCACTCACGTTGCACTGTTTGGAGCACGCGCACTGCACAAGAGTTGACATCATTGTTGTAGGATATCGAGGAGTTTTTTTCCTTATTAGCTGTTGGATTGAATCGTAGGGCTGTGATCTTCTGTGGACATCGAGGAGTCTTTTTCTCGAGCTTATATATCCCCCCTCACCCCTCATTTCATTCTTTACATTATCTCTCTAACTTGCAGAGCTTCTCTCTAGAACCTTTGCTGATCACCGACGTACTTTTTGATATGCTTTCCGATAATGCAACCAGGTAAAGTATTTTAAAATTATGTTAAGGGTTTAGTCCGATGACTTCGCCTCCTCCTTCAGTCCGGACGACGGGGTGTCCTCGTCCGTTTCTTCATCTACTTCTTATTCTACAGATTGTGCATAGCTCCCTTCAGAGTCCACTTCCTCAGACGTGGAAGAGGTAGCGGCACCGGGATGAAGGGAGCGAAGGTGTAACCCCTATTTTCTCAAATACGTATAATCTGTATTTAAAATTTTTGTAAATTATTTTTTTCGGTTTCAAATTCTTTTGTTAAAATGTATTGTTGGATCTTCTATTAAAATCTATTTTTGATCAATAATTTTATTTGTAACTATTTTCTAAGATTTTTTTATTGTAATACAAACCTTATTATTGTTATTATTACCTTGATTTCTATTATTATTACTATCATTATTTTATCATTATTCTAATTATTAATATTGTTATTTTTATTATTATTATTGTTACTATCAGTATTATTTTGTTAGTGTTATTATTTGCATTATTATTATTTTTATTGTTAATATTATCATTATTATTGTTTTATTTTAGCCTGAAAATACTCTAATTTATCTAATATTTTTATATTATCTTTCTGTTGGTTTTATACCCCTAAACCCAATTCTTTTTGGATCTTGGATCCACTACCCATTAAAATCCCCCTTCGACCCGAAACCGAATACCCGTTTTATCCCCAACTCGTTTGCATCTCTAAACCCTAACATTATAATGCTATATATATACTGTTTACCCTATTATCATCTTCACCAGTTGCCTACCTCCTCTCCATTCCTTCCTCCCGCCTCCTCATCGCCCCTCCTTCCTCTCTCCTCTCCCGCAGCCAGCGCCGCCAGCAGCTGCGCACCCGTCTCCGGCCTAGGTCTCTCACCCCGGCCTTCCTCGCCCCTATGCCTCTCTCCCGAGACCCATCCCGATCTCTCTACCCTGCTCTCCCCCTTTCTCCCGTTCACCCCTCGTTCCTGTGTCGCACTGCCCTAGCAACCAGGACATCCTACGTCGCGACACCCTACGCTCCCTAATGCAGAAACCAACAAGCCACCCCTCGGTGCCTCCCCCTCTCGGCCTGTCCCTTGTCCTGCCGTCGCACTGCCTGTCCAGCATCACCGTCCATGTCCAGTTTCTATCTGCCAATCAAGCTAGAGCCACACCTTCATGTTGCTGTTGGTTGATCATGGCTTTGGAATTGGGCCGTCCGATCTCTTCTTGATCATCACGATCACGATCAAGAAGATCATCAAGCTTCCTTTGATCGCAGTTGTTCGATCGATCGATCTTGATCATCATCATCATTTTCATCATCAGGGAGATCTGGGCCATCTGATCTGATCGTGATCATCGTCTCCATCATCATCAATCTTGATCTGGCCGTCCGATCTAATGTGATCATCTTGATCTTGATCTCTTGGATCTAGTCGTCCGATTGTGTTCGTGATCTCGATCGTTTTCATCTTGTTCGCGATCAGTTGTTCATCTTGTTCGTGATCATCTCGTTCGTGATCGTTGGTATCATGTTCATGGTCGGGAATCCGTTCCCTTTATTCTCGCTCTTTGCATCGTTTCTGTCGTCGACTATAAGGCAAGTAACTTGTATTCTTTTTGTTGTGTAATACAAGAACTAAATACCACCTATAGTGTAGGTTTGTTCTAGAGACAATTCTTGTGCCAATCCCTGTTATATCTTGTCTCTATACACACATGACATTAAATAACTTAAGGATAACCACTTCTTGATGTATACATGCATGTTGTTCGTATGATGTCGTATGCTTCATTGTGTTAGTTGTAGTATAACTTGTTGTAGACTTGCTACATACCCTATACCGTGTTGCTGGGACATATAGTACAACATATTTCACGTTCGTCATGATTTGGATGAGTTTCCTATGATCTATGTTGGTTTTATGCTTGAGGAAGATTTCAGTTTTTGTTGTTACCCCATTTTTTATCAGTATTTTAGACCTTATTAAGGTCAGTATATGAAAATTATTTGTGAATATGAATTCTAGGGGATTCTGTCTACTTTCCAAATTTTCTGATAGATCTCAGTTTTGATTTATGAGTTGCAAGTTATGACTATTTACTATAGATGTGTTTAAAATTCCAGATCCAGTTTTGTATGAATTTTGTATGCTAAATTATTTTCCTACTGATACTAAAGATAATATTTTGATCCAATATTTTTCTGAGTACAACTAGAATTGATTGGGATTAACCCCTAATGTTTGTGGATTTAATTGATAACTTTTATAAACTATTCTATACTTGCAACAACTACTATACATGTAGAACTCTCATACTGTTCAGTAAAGAAACATAATTTCGACCTTGATTCTATTTGCTGTTTATGAAAACATTGTGAATATAAATTGTAGCCTACTATATCTTTATCACCCTTTCGACGGATCTGGATTTCGATATGTATTTTGTAATCTATTGTTGTTTTAGTACTGCAGTGTTTATGATTCCAGATTTACAAATTTGCCGTGTCTTGCTGTTTTCTGATTTTGGTTGACTATTTTATCTATGTTGGAAAATTATGAAAATTTATTTTCTGTTACTAAACATACTAGGGAATATCCCAGATTTTTCTTGGATTTAATCAGTGAGTTTTTATGATGTTTTCCTATTTATGAATACAAACTTCTGATTTCTGGCAGAACGTTTTCTGGACACAAATCTGTTTTGAGTCATATTTTTGTGAAATACCATATGACTTATATATATTTTCTGGATTCGATCGGAATTCTATTTTCCAGATTCTCTAAAGGATCCAGGTTTTCATGTTTGTGGCAATGAGAATTCCAGATTTGGTGCAGTATTGTCTTGCTGTCCTGAACTAGAATTTTCATTGTCCTACTTTTTTTATGTGTTGTCTTTCACCTGTGCATGTTTGTCTTCCAACCTGAACCTGTTACTTGTTTATGCCATGTTATTCTTACTCTGTTTTATACATGTACATGCCTGTTTGATAATAATAACAAATAACCAAGCCGGGGTTAAGCGAAAGACCTTAGTAGTGGACAATATAGGTATGTGTACTCAGAAGGGGGCCCGTGTTTTCCGTTACTTGCCGCCATGTTTCATGATTACATGATTCATACTTGTTATTAATTGCCGCCATGTTTCATGACTACATGATTCATGCTTGTTATTACTTGTTGCCATGTTTCATGACTACATGATTCATACTTGTTACTACTACTTGATGCCACGTGTTCATGATTACGTGATTCGTGCTTGTTACTTATTACTTGTTACTTGACTTGACGCCTGAGTACACGGCCCTATATAGATCCACCACTAGGCTTAAACGGAATTTGCAAGTAGCAACCATGTGGAAAAAACCCGGGACGCATGAAGTGCTACCTTGATAGATATAATACAAGACTTGAAACAACATGATACTTGATACTTGACACTTGATACTTGTTACTTATACATGATAATTGATACTTGATACTTGACACTTGATACTTGTTACTTGTACATGATACTTGATACTTGACACTTGTTACTCGTTACTCGTTTACTTGCTACTTGTTTAGTTGACACTTGTTACATGCCACTTGCACTAGTTCATCTTGCTATGCTAGGTTCTCTATTTTGTTATCATGTCTATTCCATGCTATGCTTACTTCTGCTGTTACTTTATATTTGTTTATTCTTTCCTGTACTTGTTGCCTGCATTACAAGTGGCCCGTAACTTGCATTGACGGGCATTTTGTTTCTCTTTCCTTTTTCCTGCAATTTGTTAAATTGCAGATTATGGTGATCAGCTGCCCAATAGAGTAGGTGATCTGAGATTCTAGTTGGTTGGAGTTCTTGCTATATCTATTTATTTCTTGTTGCTTATCTTGAATAATTATACTTGGTTACCTGAATTATTTTGTATTGGGCTCTGTGTCCCAGACTTGTGTTTTGTTCCAGACATGATTATTTGAAATTCAGTATTCTGTTCTTTTCAAGTAATCTTGTTGACTATTGATTCAGTTATGCATGCGTGGTTGACTATTCTTCTGTTATCTCTCTTGTTTATACTTGTGCTTATTGTAAAGATCTTGACAGCTTATGGATGATGAAAATCATTCGCTGGACTTAGTCACTATCCGTATTCCGTATTCTCTATATGGAAAGCGGGGCGTGACAGAAGGGGATGAGGAAGATGAGGGGGATGACGAGGGTGAAGAAAAGGAAGAGAATGGAAATGAAGAGGGTGCGGAGGAGGAAGGTGGAGGAGAGGGGGAGAAAGTGGGTGGTGAATCGGGTCATTCGAATGAAGCGGATCGTCTAGGCCGTCTGGCTTCTCCTTCACCTTATCGAGCCCCCTGCCCGCCACAACGAAACTTGAAATTTATCTTCCCGACAAGCCCGAAGGCTGAGCCCATCGAGTACTTTCCCGAAGGGAGCTTAGACGTCTTGTACCATCAGGTTCATATCCCCGTAAGGATGTACCCAGATAATGTCCTGGACCTGATTCAGTTCGGCATACAGCCGTCCTCGCCCAGCCGACAGAAATTTTAGGTTGATAATATTGGGAACACGCTTGTGAAGACTGATCTTACGTAGATTCAGTTGTGCGACAACATTCCTCAGAAGTTCGAGCTGATGATCCTGAATCTCGATCTTAGGCCGACTGACAACTTGGTCCCTTGGTTTTGCATGTTCCCCTTAGATGTCTTCGCCTCTGGGCTCAGACTACCTTTGTACCCATTCATCAAGGAGGTGCTGAACTGAGCTGGACCGAGTTCGATGCATTAGGGCCGAACTCGTGGAACAGATCGTTAGTTTCATACTTCTATGTGAGAACGAGGGGGTGCCACTGAGGTTGAAGTATTTCCGACCTTGCTTGGGACTTAGCACCGCTAGGAATTATGAGGGCATTGCTTCTTCATGCCTTGGCCTGGGAGGCGTATTGTGCATAATCTCCCAGATTCCATAAAGTAATGGAAGTCAAAGTACTTCTTCATCCATAGTCCTGAGCCTTGGGACATCCCTACGAAATGAATGTTGTGGCTCCCAAAACATAAAGCCCCGAGGCCTAAAGATTTCACTATGCGAGAGAAGGATGAGCTAGCGAAGCTCTTCGTTTGGGGGAGTGTGAGTTATCCGAAGGTGTCGGAGAAGCACCTCATTATGATCAGACTGAGCCCTGCCAACCCTTGTATGTTTTTTATTCCTTTTTGAATTCAGGTTCCTTTTTCTTCGTCCTCACAATTTGTTCTTCTTATTGCAGCGATGATCGACGACAAGGACATCGAGGCAAGGAGGGTCGCCTTGGTGAAGAATAAGGCTGCAGAGTAACCAAATGGGAAGATGAGGCCCGCAACTCTTCTACTGAGGTTAAATCCAAGAAGTCGAAGGACCCGACGTTCACCGACTCATCCGATTTGAATAGGGTTGCCCCAAGCTCGCAGAACCTAAGGGTGGCAGAGGCGGTGAGGTCTGGGCTCCCTCCCGTTCAACCCCGAGGCCAGGGAGGTCGTCGGGGAGGAGGGCTTGGAGCCTTGGTGGCTCGACTGGGCCGTGATGGTGGCAGACTCTGTAATGCCTTGAATACCAAAATACGGTAATTCGTAGCTCAACAGGATTTACACTTCACTTCGTACAATTTTACAAGGAATTTGAAATTTTCATTACAACAAAGTCTTTTACATCAACACGCAGCGGAATAAATAAATGAATTACAATATGGTAAATACACAATTGTAACAAATTTAGCATTTAAGTAATCATCAGCATCAAATTCATCTTTATATGTTCTTGTAAATTCCAAGTCCTGCATATGAAACTGTGGGCACGTCAGTTGCTTACAACCGACGCAATATTATACACGGCCATCCTCGCTATGCCGAAAAAGTATAACGATTCTTTAATACTTTAACCACCACAAACTTTAATGTAAACAGAGTGTAAAAGAGTGACTAATCTAAACATGTCAGTGTATGCATTGACTTAATACCTGATGCAGATGTATACACTAGGATGACACTAATGCATACTTGTTCGGAGTATATGCATCCCATACTACATAGGTCCGAGGGAAAGCACCTATGTACTCCATATTAAAGGGTTAGATCCCTCGCCATGAATTAGTACTATGGTGACTAAGATATGGTTTAGATTTTCTGGGAGTATTAGGCCCATGTCCCGATAATTCCTGGGTTGAATCCCACACCCCGATGAGCTGGGGACACTCCTAATCACACTTTGATAATTTCGGCGAAACTATCTCTTACTACTAGCTATGGAGCCTACATAGTCCTAAAACACCCTATAGGCGTCACCTCGATACCGATAATTCCGAAGATGAATCCCACACCACATATGAGCTGGGGACACTCCCAATCACACCTCGATAATTTCAGGGAAACTATCTTACACTGCAGACAAACTGAGGCCCTCATACCCATGTTTGCCCATACTTGATCATGTCTCCCCTTAGTGCCTGTCCTTACGTTTTTAGTTTGTTTTAGAAAAATTCATCACAACCTAGAGCTAGCTTACCCTACCGAACTTAAACCAATACAAGAGACAATCAGCCCCAACTGGCTACTTCTCAAGAGATGCTCAATTGACACTGGTTAACTCTCAAATTCATATTAATAACAACTGTTGGTTTCTAAGGGTCTCGCATAGCCTCTAGATTCCAACCACTATCTCGTTCTAGAGATCAATAATATGTTATATTCAATCTCAAAATAATATTTCAATTTCTTTATTCACAATCTCTTTCTCAAAGAAAACATTTCTCTATAATCTCATAACATGAAGTAACTCACTTCAACTTTCGCTACCAATTTAATCACTTATAGCATTGTGTGCAATTCAAATATTCTCAATTAATTACTATGCCTCATGCAGATGTCTACGCTAGGATGACACTAATGCATACTTGTTCGGAGTCTATGCATCCCATACTACATAGGTCCGAGGGCAAGCACCTACGTATTCCACATTAAAGGGATAGATCTCTCGCCATGAAAACTACTACGGTGACTAAGATAAGGTTTAGTTGTTCTGTGAGTATTAGGCCCATGCCTGGATAATTTCGGAGATGAATCCCACACTGCAGATGAGCTGGGGACACTCCCAGTCACACCTCGATAGTTTCCGAGGAAACTATCTCACACCGCAAGCTATGGCGCCTACATAGTACTAAAACACCCCATAGGCGTCGCCTCGATTCTGATAATTCTGAAGATGAATCCCACACTGTAGATGAGCTGGGGACACTCCCAATCACACCTCGAAAATTCTGGGAAACTATCTTACACCGCAGACCAACTGGGGCCCTCATACCTATGTTTGCCCATACTTCATCATGTCTCCCCTTAGTGTCTGTCCTTATGTTTTTAGTTTGTGTAACCCCTACTATTCACTTTTGTATTTTTATTATATTTTAAAAAATTTCTGAATTATTTATTTTATTTTTTGGATTGTGTTTATTGCTTGTTGTTGTTGTTTTCTTGAGATTCGTTCCGTTGGTTTCAGCCTTTATTTTCTCTTTTGATTGATCCACAGCTTGTTCTTGACATTGTCTATTGTTTAAACCTATTGACATTGTTTATTGATCCACAGCTTGTTCTTGACATTGTCTATTGTTTGGCCTAACTATCTCTTATCGGACCCCTTTCACCCTATTGGATACTACCCAGTTCATCCAAAGCCATTTTGTCCCTATCTATACATCCTAATTGAACCCTAACCCTAATTACCAAACCCTAATACTTCTCTCCTCTCTCCTAGTCGTCACCCCTCTCTCTCTCTCCCTACTCTCGACCGACCGCTGGCGACACCCCAAACCCCACCACCGCACTCCCCTTTCCATCTTCCTCCTTACGTCACGACTTAGCAAACCAACACCCCAGGCCGACCCCCCTGCATCGTGTCCCTGTGCTCGACCACCTACAGCACAGTGCCGCAGCACCGCGACCCCGTCGTTGCCATCCCCTGCCGTCGCTGCCCTCGCTGGTGGTGTTGCTGCCACCTTTGCTTCTGGTTACTACTGTCTCTTTGTGTTGATTTGGAGTGCACGTGCTTTTGTGTGCGCGTGATTTTGTGTGCTGCACCGCCTGCAGCAAAGCGCTGATGTGCTACGACCCCATCGGTGTCATCCCCTGCCATCGCCGCCCTCGCTGGTGGTGTTGCTGTCACCCTTGCTTTGTGTTGTTGCTGTCTCTTTGTGTTGATTTGGAGTGCACGTGCTTTTGTGTGCGCGTGTGTTTGTTTGTTGGAGTTCTCGTCTCTCGTTTCTTGTTTGTGTTCATGTGTTCGTTATTCAGGATCTGTTCCCGTTATTCTATTCTTCGTCCTCGTCTTCATATCAGGAAAGTAGCTTGTATGTGTTCTTTTTGTCATACAAGTTAAATACTGTAAGTAATCTAGTATGAAAATAATTGTACTCTCATGATGATCCTAAATTGTTAGTTTAACCGTTGACATCATCTGTTGATCATGAGTATTTACAATAATTGACACCCGTTGCATGAAAACAATTAGATTAGTGGACATCTTGATTGTATGATGTTTGTGACACCCCATATGTTATAGTTGACTGTTTCTTGGATGTTTGTTGGATGTATTACCTCATTATAGACTATTTGTACACATGCCATGCTGATTTCAGTAACCCACATATATCATGCTTTGTATGACATCTTAGATTGGACTGTTTGTAGTTAACTTGTTTGATAAAATGCATAAAAGAACTTTTGTCTACTGCTACCTTATTTTTGTACAATAATTTAGACCATGTTAACATCAGTAAAATAAATAAGCATGTGAACATGAGTTGTATCCTATGTTTTCTAGTTTTCAGAACTTTCGACGAATTTGAATTCCGATTTTTGATTCATGAGTTATTGCTGTTTTATTGCAGACATATCGTATTTTTCAGATTCTGAACTATATGTATTCTGTTTGAAACATTATTTTAAAACTGATATTAAAAGTAGAATTTGAACCCTATATTTTGTTGAGTATGTTTATACATGACTGGGATCAGTCCCTAATTTTTGTGGAATTATTTACTGATATTTATATCTCTTTTCATACTGATGAAACAATCGATATATTTTCCAAACTACAAGTTGTTCAGTATAAAACTAAGTTTTCAACCTGATTCAATTCGCGTTTCATAAAAACTTTTTAAATATGAACTGTATCCTTATTTATCTATTTTATCATCCTTTTGACGGATCTGGATTTCGATTTATACTTTATGAATTATCTCTGTTTTGGTACTACTGTGTTTGAACTTTCAGAATTGAGATTTTGTTGCATTACTCTGTTTTCCCAATTTTGTTGACTCTACTATCTGTAATATAAATTCATGATATTTTATATTTTGAAACTAGATATGTTAAGAAATATTCCAAATTTTTCTCAGATTTAGTTATGATGATTTTGGACTCTTTTTATGCTTATAAACAAGATTTTGCATTTTCTGGCTGAACCTAACTTCTGTATTGATTGCTGTTTTCGACCATGATTCTGTGGCTAATATGTGACTTATATATATGTGCTAGAATCAGCAGAGAGTCTAGTTTCTATATTTTCTGACAGATCTGGATTTGCTATTTTGTAGCAATGCGAATCTCAGATTTGGTTTAGTAGTGTCTTGCTGTCCAGAACTGAAAGTTTCATTATTTTAACCATTATACGTTGTTTTTATCAACCATTTATATTCTTACTTCATCTTAGACTTGTCCCTATTCATGCTATGTTCTTAGATTGTTTATATTCATTCACACATGTTGTTAATAATGAAAATAATCACGCCGGGATTTCTAAGTGACAAGATCGAGTAGTGGACAATATAGGAATGCATATTCAGAGGGAACTCATTTTCCCCACTGTTTACTGTGGTACCTACTGTTTATCTCTGTATGCATGAGGGCATGATCCATGAAACCGTTTACTATTACTGTTACTGTTACTGTTTGTCTGAATATACTGCCTTATAGAAGTTCCACTACAAAATCTTAAAGCGAAACTGTTTGCTATAGCAACCATGTGGTAAAAATCTGGGACGCATAAAGTGCTACCTAGTTAGTGATGAACATTGGACATAATACTAACTGTTTCACTGTCACATCCTGTAACTTCTACTGTTGATTACTATACTGTTGATTTACTGTTACCGTTGATACACTGTTACTGTCGACATACTATTACTATTATACTCTCACTGTTGTCACTACACTGTTCACTATCATCTGTACACTGTTATATTTGCTACCTTCTCCATGTTAGTATTACTTGTTTAAGTTTAGTTTTTCCTTCACTTTCCTACTTGTATTACTTGCGGCCGGAACTTGCATCTAATGGGCGATATGTTTTTCCTGTTTCCTATTTTCTCTTGTAATTGCCATATGACCAGGTTTTGCTGACCATTTTCTTCCTGGAGTTGGTAAGCGAAAGTTTTGAGCTGCGCTAATGGAAAATTTCTGCTTATTGTTTTGCATTGAACCCTTTTATTTAATGGATGGTATTGAGAATTGTATTTGGGCTTATTGTCCCAGGATTATTGTTTTGATTTCGGATCTTGTATTGTTGGGATATTATTATTATTGTAATAAATACTGTTGATTTATGTTTATTTTTGCATGCCAGGTTGGACTATATTGTTATATTTACTGTTATGATGAGTTAGGCAGGTCCGTACAGCGTATGGATGGTGAAAACTATCTGCTAGACTTAGTCACATACCGTATTCCGTATTCTTTTGGGAAGTGGGGTGTGATAAGGTTTTCTGTGGTATCAGAGCTTTAGGTTTGTCTAATGTATTAGTTTGACTAATACATTAGACAGGCTTGACTCTATCGGATTTACTTGACTCCCGACAGGGCATGCATTGCATAAATAATCATTAATCAACTTGATCCGAATGCTAATTGTTTTGGGTTTTGTGCAGACTATGGCTTTTGGGAATGGTTCGTCTTCACAGGAAGGCCATCCTGAGTTGGCCGCTGTAACTCAGGTCCTGCAGCAGATTGCTCAAATGCAGCAGGAACACAGCGAACTGGTTAAGGCTGCTTTGGAAGCAGCTAACTGGAATGTTGTTCCGACCCCCGTTGTGCATGTCTCTGTAGCTTTGCCCCCCTCATTCAGGTACTATTGCGGATTTCATGGGGATGCACCCTGATAAGTTCGCCGGTACTGAGACGCCACTTGAGGCTGAACAATGGCTGATACAGACAAAGAGTATACTATAGGCAGCTAGGGTCACCGATGCCGACCATGTAGATGTGGTATGCGTCCAGTTGGTGGATTTGGCCCACATCTGGAGGAGGGCAGAATCCGATAGGCTAGTGCGGCCTATCACTTGGGACACTTTCGCTGAAAGCTTCCTGGAAAAATTCTTCCCGCGCATCACCCTGGGTAGAGATGGACCGTCACTTTCTTGCCTTGAAGTAGGTTGGTTGGTTGGTTGTCTCATTGATTTATTAGTGCCATGTTTTGAGATTTTGTTACATATTGTGTATACAGTATTGTAACACCAAGTATTTCTTGGAACATGGCCCTAGATTCGTGGACGAGTATGCCGCGGAGTTCACCAGGCTTAGCCGCTTCGCTACCATCTTGTTGGCGAATGAGGAGGATCGTGCTTGGAGGTTCCTTTCAGGTCTTGATCAGGGTATTTAAGTGCACTTGGCAGCCCATCTTCTCCATATCTATGAGGATGCCTTGGAGGCAGCCCGAACTACAGCGCAGACACTTGCTCATGACACCCCTTTTCAGCGTGTTATGCAGTATCCCGCTGCTATTGCTGCCAGGCCTACTGGAGGTCCAATCAGGACGCCAGCTCTAGTTCTTGCCCTCCGGACAACTCCCTATCATCCTGCTCCTCCACGAAGGGATGTTGTTTGGGACTATTGCCAGGCCCCTGGGCATTTGCACAAGGATTGCTGGAAGGCCAACCGCAGGTGTCTCGGTTATGGTACTACTGACCACTTGGTTCGAGATTGTCCTCAGAGGAGGCACGACTAGGCTGCAGTTGAGCCAATCCGTAGTCAGGCTAGACCGCCACTTCCCCCTCAGCATCATGTTATCGGTCAGAGGACAGTTGGTATAGGGAGAGGTCAGGCTTTCAACTTGACTGCTGAGGAAGCTCAGACCGCGGAGGAAGTCGTTGTAGGTATTTCTTTTGTGTTTTCTTTTGTTTTTCTATTATTTGTTCCTTGCTTCATCTATTTCCTTTTGCATCTTTCTTTCATGTTGTTTTCCTTATATCTTTTCCATATCCCTTGTTTGGCTCTATCTTAGGTGTGATTCTTGTTCATTCTGTTCTTGCTCATGTTCTTTTTGATTCCAGAGCAACCCATTCCATCGTCTCCTCTCGCTTCGTGGATCAGCATCAGTTGGTTTGTAGTGAGTTGCCAGTTGCTTTGGCATATCACTACGGGTGGCGGTGTTGTTGTTTGTTCCCGGGAGTGCAAGCAGAGTCCGGTGGTGATTGGAAGTGCTGATTTCAGAGCAGATCTGATTGTGATCGACAGTTCAGGGTTTGATGTGATTCTCGACATGGATTGGTTGGGTGAGTCCCATGCTATCATTGATTATTGAGCGAAGAAGGTTGTTTTCAGAATGCCAGTCTGTCTAGAGTTTGAGTTCCATGCTGGGGAGTTACCCCTTGTGCGTGGTCAGGAAGTTGTTGTCAATGCTGGTTGTGCAATGGAGTTGCACTCAGGTTGTGAGGCTGCACCTCTTATTATGCATGAGTTTATGGAAGTGTTTCCTAAGGAGTTGCCTGGGCTACCCCCTGATAGGAATGTTGAAATCGGTATTGATGTTCAGCCTGGTACTGTGTCGATATCGAAGAGTGCTTACCGGATGGCACATGTTGAGCTAGCAGAGCTAAAGGTGCAGGTTCAGGGTTTGCTGGATTTGGGTTTCATCAGGTCTAGTGTGTCCCCATGGGGTGTTCCTTTCTTGTTTGTCAACAAGAAGGATGGGAGTCGTCGTCTGTGCGTGGATTATCGTGAGCCGAACAATGTTACAGTGAACAACTGGTATCCGCTACCCAGGATTGATGACTTGTTTGATCAGTTGAGTGGAGCTGCTATCTTTTCAAAATTGGACCTTCGCTCTGGTTATCATCAAGTGAAGGTGAAGGCAACTGATGTGCAGAAGACTGCGTTCAGGACCAGATACGGGCACTATGAGTTTCTTCTGATGCCTTTCGGAGTCACGAATGCGCCACCAGTGTTCATGAGTCCGATGAACAGGGTTTTCTCTCCATTTTTGGACAGATTGGTCGTGGTCTTCATAGACAACATTCTGGTGTATTCTTGGAATCGGAAGGATCATGCTGATTATTTGAGGTTGGTTCTGCAGACCTTGAAGGAGATTCAGCTCTTTGGGAAACTCAGCAAGTGTGAGTTTTGGCTTGATCAGGTTACCTTTTTGGGGCACATTATCTCAGGCGATGGTATTTTTGTTGACCCGTCCAAGATTTCTGCGGTCAAGGATTGGCCAGTTCCTAAGTCAGTTTCGGAAGTGAGAGTTTCCTTGGTTTGGCCGGGTATTATCGGAAGTTCGTCCACGACTTTTCGAAGATAGCTGGTCTGTTGACTAAGCTGACTAGGAAAGATCAGAAGTTTGTTTAGGATGGAGTTTGTGGTGAAGCTTTTGTTAAGTTGAAGCGCCTGCCAGTGTTCACTAATCCGGATGGTTCGGGTGGTTTTGTGGTTCACTTTGACGCTTTTGACAAGGGCCTAGGTGCAGTGTTGATGCAGAAGGGTCGAGTTGTTGGTTATGCGTCCAGATAGTTGAGGCCGCACGAGAAGTTTACCCTACCCATGATTTGGAACTTGCTGCCGTGATTTTTACTTTGAAGTTATGGAGGCATTATCTGCTTGGAGACCGAGTGGAGATCTTTACTGACCACAAAAGTCTCAAGTATGTGTTCACTCCGAAGGAGCTGAACATGAGGCAGAGGGGATGGTTGTAGTTGATGGCTAACTATGACATCGGTTTGCAATACCATTCTATTAGAGTGAACTTGGTGCCAGATGCTTTGAGTAGGAGACCAACCGCCATGTTCCTAACTTAGTATAGAGAGCTTGTTGAGCAGATGCGGAGGTTGGATTTAGATGTGATCTTGCCAGATTTTGTTTGGTGTTGCTTGATGCTTCAGTTATAGTGATCTCTTGTTGAGCAGATTAAGGAGGCTCAGGCAGGTGATGAGCAATTGCAAGGGTTCTGAGCCAAGGTTGAAGCAGGTACGAGGACCGAAATGGTTGTTCACTCAGATGGATCTCTTCATTTTTGGTCCAAGTTGTGTGTTCCGAATGGTGAGGTTCGTCAGAAGTTGCTTGAGGAAGCCTAACAATCATCGTACTCTATTAATCCTAGTGGTACGAAGATGTACCAGGACATGAAGATTCATTTTTGGTGGCATGGTATGAAGAGGGCTGTGACGAGATTTGTGTCGCAGTACTTGATCCACCAGTAGGTGAAGGTAGAGCATCAGAGGACCGCCAGACTTCTTCAGCCTCTTCCCATTTCGGAGTGAAAGTGGGAGCATATCACCATGGATTTTTTGACCGCTTTACCAAGGAGTCCTAAGGGTCACAATGCCATTTGGGTGATTGTGGACAGGTTGATGAAGAGCACTCACTTCGTTCCCATCAGAGTTGGACAGTCTACTGAGAGCTTAGCTGAGAAGTACATGCAAAAGATTTTCAGACTTCGTGGAGTTCTAGTCAGTATTGTATTCGACAGGGATACGAGGTTCATGTCGCAGTTTTGGGAGAGTGTTCAGAGTAGTATGGGGAGTAAGTTGAAGTACAGTATCGCTTTTCACCCTCAGACAGATGGACAGTCAGAGAGGACCATCCAGACTCTAGGGGACATGTTGAGGTCCTGTGTGCTGCAATTTGGAGGTTCTTGGGAGGATCACTTACATGTTGTAGTGTTCTCGTACAATAACAGCTTTCAGGCTAGTCTTAAAGCTGCTCCTTTCGAGGCACTCGATGGTCATAAGTGTCGGTTGCCAGTGTGTTGGGATGACATTGGCGAAAAGAAATTGTTGGGCACGGAGTTGATCAACAGAACGGTGGATGAGATGAGTTCGATCAGGAAGAATTTTCAAGCCGCGCAAGATAGACAGAAGCGATGGGCTGATGTTCATCGTAGAGCCTTGGAGTTTGAGGTGGGAGACCACGTGTTCCTTAAGGTATCATCGTGGCGAGGTGTCATTCGTTTCGGTGGCAGAGGCAAGTTGAGCCCTAGGTTCATCAGACCATTTGACATTGTGGAACGAGCAGGCAAGGTGGCCCATCGTCTTGCATTGCCCCCGTCTTTATCCAAAGTTCACGACGTCTTCCATGTCTCACAACTGAGGAAGTATATCTGTGACTACTCGGAGTTATCCGTGAGGCCGGATTTTTCTTGTGAACTTTCGCCTATTGCGATTGTGGATTGGCTGGAGAAGGTTTTGAAGAACAAAGTGATCCATCTTGTTCGTGTTTCTTGGAATCCTCACTCACCAGGTGAGTTGACTTGGGAGCTGGAGGAGGATATCCCGCAGAGGTTTCCTCATTTGTTTGTGTAGCTATTGTTTTGGTTGTTTTGCTATTGTATTTTCTTTTTCTTTTCTTTTGGGGTTACCCTATCTGGTTGAATTTCGAGGACGAAATTCTTCTGTTAGGTAGGTAGGATTTGTAACCCTTATTGCTCACTTTTGTATTTCTATTATATTTTAATAAATTCTGAATTATTTATTTTATTTTTTGGAATGTGTTTATTGTTTGTTGTTGTTTTCTTGATATTTGTTCCAATGGTTTCAACCTTTATTTTCTCTTTTGATTGATCTACAACTTGTTCTTGACATTGTCTATTGTTTAAACCTATTTTTGGCCTAATTGTCTCTTATTGGATCCCTTTCACCCTATTGGATACTACCCAGTTCATCCAAACCCATTTTGTCCCTATTTATACATCCTAATTGAACCATAACCGTAATTACCAAACCCTAATACTTCTCTCCTCTCTCCTAGCCGTCACCCCTCTCTCTCTCCCTACTCCCAGCCTACCTCCCGACTGTCCCCATCTCCGTCGTTGTTTGCCGACCGCCGGCGACACCCCAAACCCCACCACCGCACTCCCCTTTCCTTCTTCCTCCTTGCATCGCGACCCAGCAACCCAACACCCCTGGCTGACACCCCTGCATCGTGTTCCTGTGCTCGACAGCCTGCAGCACAGTGCCACCGTGCCTGCGACCCCATTGCTGCTGTCCCTTGCCGTTGCCTGCCCTCGCTAGTGGTGTGGTTCCCGCCCTTGCTTCGGGTTGTTGCTGTTTCTTTGTGTTGATTTGGAGTGCACGTGCTTTTGTGTGCGCGTGTGTTTGTTTGTTGGAGTTCTCGTCTCTCATTTCTTATTCGTGTTCGTGTGTTCGTTGTTCGGCATCTGTTCTCGTTATTTTATTCTTTGTCTTCGTCTTAATATCAGGCAAGTAGCTTGTATGTGTTCTTTTTTTCATACAAGTTAAATACCATAAGTAATCTAGTTTGAAAATAATTGTACTCTTATGATGATCCTAAATTGTTAGTTTAACCGTTGACATCATCTTTTGATCATGAGTATTTACAATAATTGATACCGTTGCATGAAAACAATTAGATTAGTGGATATCTTGATTGTATGATGTTTGTGACACCCCATATGTTGTAGTTGACTGTTTCTTGGATGTTTGTTGGATGTATTACCTCATTATAGACTATTTGTACACATGTCATGCCGATTTGAGTAACCCACATATACCATGCTTTGTATGACATCTTAGATTGGACTGTTTGTAGTTAACTTGTTTGATAAAATGCCTAAAAGAACTTTTGTCTTCTGCTGCCCTATATTTGTACAGTAATTTCGACCCTGTTAACATCAGTAAAATAAATAAGCTTGTGAACATGAGTTGTAGCATATGTTTTTTAGTTTCCAGAACTTTCTGCGGATCTGAATTCCGATTTTTGATGCATGTGTTATTGCTGTTTTACTGCAAACATATCGTATTTTCCAGATTCTGAAATATATGTATTATGTTCGAAATATTATTTTAAAACTGATATTAAAGTAGAATTTGAACCCCATATTTTGTTGAGTATGTTTAGATATGATTGGGATCAATCCCTAGTTTTTGTGGAACTATTTACTGATATTTATATCTCTTTTCATGCTGATGAAACAATCGATATATTTTCCAAACTACATGTTGTTCATTATAGAACCAAGTTTTCAACCTGATGCTATTCGTTTTTGATAAAATCTGTGTAAATATGAACTGTAGCCTTATTTTTCTATTTTAGCATCCTTTTGATGGATCTTGATTTTGATTTATACTTTATAAATTATCTCTGTTTTGGTACTGCAGTGTTTGAACTTTCAGAATTGAAATTTTATTGCATTACTCTGTTTTCCCAATTTTGTTGACAATACTATCTGTAATATAAATTCATGATATTTTTTATTTTGAAACTAGATATGTTAAGGAATCTTCCAGATTTTTCTCGGATTTAATTATGATGATTTTGGACTATTTTCATGCTTATGAACAAGATTTTGCATTTCTGGCTAAACCTAACTTCTGTATTGATTGCTGTATTCGACTCTGATTCTGTGGCTGATATGTGACTTATATATATGTGCTGGAATTGGCAGAGAGGCTAGTTTCAAGATTTTCTAACGGATCTGGTTTTGCTATTCTGTAGCAACGGGAATCTCAGATTTTGTACAGTAGTGTCTTGCGATCCCGTAAGCCCTATTTTCAATTTTCATGTATTTTGTATTCTTTTGATTATTGTAATTGAATTCTTTTATTATGGAGTATTTTGCTTTTCTTGGTCTTTCTTTATCCTCTTTGGATCAATCAATGCTCTTTGGCTTGATTCTATTCTTTTGTAAATGTTGCTCTTTCTATTTTGAATTTGATTTGTTCTCCTTTGTGTTCATCTCGTCTTATTTCCCTTGTTTGTCTCTTTTTTGAGCCAGAACCGAAACCCAGAACCCACTAAATCTTAACCTAAACCCTAATTTCCCGATCCCTAAAAATACCCATATTAATTTACCCTAATTAATTCATTCTCTCTCTCACCGCCGCACTCTCTCTCTCCCCGTAACTACTATCTCTCTCTGTGCTTTTCCCAAACCCAAACCCACCGTCATCAACCCTCGAACCCCATCCGTTCTCCGTCCAACATCCATCCCAGTCATCACCACCGTCTCCGTCTCCGTCTCCTCTACATCTCCATCACTGTCGCTCGTCTTCCCCCATCCTTGCCATCCCTGTTCGATACCCATTGCTGAAGTTTGGCCGTCGCATAACTTCGTCGCCGTCACCCCATTTCGTCTCCGTGCTCCACCATCGTCTTCATCGTTCGCCGCCGCTCCACTGAGGCCCTTGTGCATCTCCGTCGAGTCCCCAGAGTCGCCGCGAGCACCGTCTCTGTTTTCGACCGAAGAACAGGGTGCTCTTCGCCGGAGTTGCTATCGCGGCCGTCGCTTCCCGACCGTGGTGACGCCGAGATTCTGATCCCATTATTCTATTATTTTTATTAAGATATGTAATAACAGGCAAGCCTCTTTTTGAACCCCTTTCATTATTTGTGTTCAAGATTAATTGATCTCATGCAAGTAGATCCGTCTCTTTTTTCATGCGTTTTAAAATCTTGATCCCGTTATTAAATTCAGACTCAGATTTTCATGCGTTTTCTACTGTTGTTTATTTTATTTGACCATGCTAATAGTACAAGAAAAATTTGAAATAATTTAGGCTGGACCTAGACATGTATAGGTGTAACCCAGGATTTTTGTAGATTTTTAATAATAAATTCTTTGAACGAAAAAATTAGTTAAACATAACCTACTGCATGCTGCCTTAACTTAACATCTGATTAGAACAGAATTTTCACCTTAGTTCCCATATCTTTTATATACCTTAATTATACTCGCTGGAACCATGTAGAAGTCTATTTTCCAGATCTTCCGGCGGATTCAGTTTTGCTAATTTGTACTGCCCGCAATCCATGATTTAGTATAGCAAGGTCATGCTGTCCTGATTTTGTGAAATGTGTTTATTTGATGTGTTTGACCCATGCCTTGTCTGTAATGCTTAGAACTGGTCACACTTAGTAATGAACAACATTGACACCCTCTTGCATGCTCACATAGGATGAAATAAAATGATAACAAGCCGGGATTATATGGGATGACTTGGTAGTGAACAATCGAAGACTGTACTCGGTCGGGCCCTACTGTACTAACTATACTGTATGGCCATAAAAACTGCTCGAGAAACACCGACACTGAACATGATACCCTGATTTCTGGGCCGAGTACATGAACCTTGGATTCACCATCAGTCTAAAGCGTTCAGTGTGTTGTGCGGAATCTGTAGTATGGGATGTAGTAGTACGTGCACTAGATAGACTAATAAAATACTTAATAACCTGCATTTCCTGCTTGATACTGATATCACTCATTTCATGCGTGATTTACTGTACACCTTTGATATTTTGCCTGCTGTTTGTTTTGTTTCTTGTCTTTGATCAGGTCCTTATTCTTGATATCCATGTTTTTCCTTCACTCTTTGTTTTCTCTACTTGCCACCCACGACTTGCTCTAAGGGAACCCTTTTATTTCTTTTTAGACCAGGATTTTACAGGTGCTGAAGAAACTATTCCTGAAGGTATTGGAGAACAACGTTTCTAGAGATGGATCCAGTTTCCGCTGCATAATTTTTCTTATTGCTATTTATTTCTTGAACATTGTTATGAACTTGTATTTGTTTGGGATCTATGGCCCATAGTTTTGTTTTGATCCCGGATGTTGGATATTTATACTGTTGGTTTATTTCATTATTACTGGAATTCATCTTGTTTCATGTGATTATATTTTCCTGCGTGGTTGTATCTTGTTGTTTTATTGATGAGTTTGCTTGGTACAGCTTATGGATAGTGTTTACATCATTCGCTGGACCTACATTACGTGCTCGTGTTCCCGTATCCTGGGAAGCAGGGCATGACAGGGTTTTTTAGTGGTATCAGAGCCCAGGTTTGAGTAATATACCAATCAAACATGACTATCTTACGACGGTTAGCTTTGGTTAGCATATTAGTCGAGCTTGGCTCTAACCAGGATAACTCAGTGTGTACACACCATGGTAATCACATGAATGCATGTATAATAACCAACGTATTATCTGGGTACTGACCATCTTTTGATCGTGTTTCAGGCTATGGCTCATGGGAATTCTTCTTCTCGCTCGGATCAGCATCCAGACAACGCTGCTATTCTCGAGACAATCCTGCAGATGATGGCTCTTCAGTAGGAGCACAATGAGCTGATGAGAGCCACTTTGGCAGCCAATGGGAATGCCGCTGGACCTTCACCTGGTGCTCTTCCACCTAGGCCGGGTACGGTAGCGGATTTCATGAGGTTGCACCCGAATAAGTTTTCGGGTACTGAGTCTCTGTTGGAAGCCGAGCAATGGCTCATCCAGACGGAGCAACTGCTGGTTGCTGCTCGTGTTGCTGAGGCGGATCATGTGGATGTGGTTCACATCTAGCTGGTGGATCTCGCTCATATCTGGTGGCGGGTTGAATCCGAGAGGATGCCGCGACCACCATTGAGTGGGCCACTTTCTCTGAGAGCTTCATGGTGAAGTTCTTTCCTAGTGTCACCAAGGCAGAGATGGAGCGACAATTTGTTTTCCTAACTCAGGTCAGCTAGATAATGTTCTTAATTGTCATTTATTGTTGCCTACTTCACTTGTGACGATATTAATTTGAGCATTATCTTAATCAGGGAACCCATTCCGTGGATGAGTATGCTGCAGAGTTTACTCGGCTCAGTCGCTTCGCCCCCACCCTCGTTGCCACTGATGAGGCTCAAGCTAGTCATTTTCTGTCGGGCTTGAGTTTTTCCCTCCAGGACCGTTTGGCTGCTCTTCGGCTTCGCGCTTACTCCGATGTTTTGGATGCGGCTCGGATCCAAGAGCAGACTCTTAGCAGATCCAGTGTTCCTCAGAGGATAGTTTCGCACCCCATTGCACCTCAACCTTCCGGAAGACCTATTCGGAGGTCAGTTCCGCCCCTTCCGCGAGAGCACAGCCGTACCGCCTGTTGTCCCGAGGAATGTTGAGACTTGTGGCTTTTGTCATAAGACTGGGCATTCACAGCGAGACTACAGGATGGCCAACCGGCAGTGTTTAGTGTGTGGGATCAGTGAGCACATGGTACATGATTATCTGAGTAGCAGAGGTTCTGTGCCGGTTACTGGTGCTGCTCAGCTAGGAGCGCCAACGCGTGGTCAGGGCAGGCCGTCTCTTCCTCCGCAGAGGCAAGTCTTCGATCAGAGGCGTGTGGCTCCTAGAGGTGGTCAGGTTGGTGGTCGTGGTCAGGCTTATAACCTGACAGCTGAGGAAGTGGCAGCTGCTGTTGGAGTGGTTGTAGGTATATCACAGTAATTGTACTTTCTTTCTTTCTCTCTTTCAGTTTTCTGCATGTTATTGTTATTGTTATCTTTATTTCTCTCTCCCTTGTGCAATTATTCGTGTATATCCTGCTAGCACCTTATTCTTTGTTTGGTTTTCTTCTAAGTGTGATTTTATTCTTCTCTCTCCCTGCTCATATGTTGTTTGATTCGGGTGCTACCCACTCTTTCTTTTCTGCTCGTTTTGTTGATCTGCATGGTTTGGCTTGCGATGCTATGCCCGCATCTTGGGATATCACCACTGGTGGAGGTGTTGTTGTCTGTTCTTGGGTTTGCAAGCAGAGTCTGTTGCAGATTGGTGGTGTGGTCTTTGTGGCTGATCTGATTGTGATTCCCAACTCCGGTTTCGATGTCATTCTGGGCATTGACTGGTTGGGTGTTTTCTGTGTCGTGATTGATTGCCAGGAGAAGAATGTGACTTTCAGGCCATCTGGACAGCCAGAGTTCGTTTTCCATGTGGGTGAGACACCGTCAGGGCGTGTCAAGAACTCGTTGGATTCCGAAGTTGTTTCCCTTGCGTCACTGGGTTCTGATAGGGTTGTTGCACCCTTGGTTATGTGGGACTTCCTTGATGTGTTTCTTGAGGAGTTGCCCGGTTTTCCCCCAGTCCGAGATGTGGATTTTTGTATCGATGTTTTGCTTGGTACGACCCCTATTTCCAAGAGTCCGTGTCGTATGGCGCCGATTGAGTTGGCGGAATTGAAGGTTCAGGTTCAGGAGCTACTTGATAAGGGTTTTGTCAGACCTAGTGTTTCGCCGTGGGGAGCCCCAGTTCTGTTTGTCGGTAAGAAGGATGGAAGCCGTAGGCTTTGCATGGACTACAGAGAGTTGAACAAAGTTACTGTCAAGAATCGGTATCCATTGCTGAGGATCGACGATTTGTTCGACTAACTGGGTGGTGCTTCAGTATTCTCGAAGTTGGATTTGCATTCCGGGTACCATCAAGTCAGGGTGAAGTCAGAGGATGTTCCAAAGACGGCTTTCCGAACGAGATATGGGCACTATGAGTTCTTGGTGATGCTTTCGGAGTGACTAATGCACCGACAGTATTCATGAGTTTGATGAACTGTGTGTTTTTGCCATTCTTGGATCAGTTCATTGTGGTTTTCATCGATGACATGCTAGTGTACTCTCGAAACAGGGCATATCATGCTAAGCATTTGAGGGTGGTTCTGCAGACTTTGAGGGAGAACCAGCTGTATGGGAAGCTCGATAAGTGCGAGTTTTGGTTGGATCGGGTTGCTTTTCTTAGCCACATTATCTCCAGTGCTGGTGTTTCTGTGGATCCGTCGAAGATTTCTGCGGTCAAGGATTAACCTATTCCGAAGTCTATTTCTGAGGTGCCAATGTTTCCTTGGTTTAGCTGGTTACTATCGGAAGTTCGTTCAGGATTTCTCCAAGATCGCTAGACCCTTGACAAGTTTGACCAGGAAGGAGCAGAAGTTCGTCTGGGATGAAGCTTGTGATGAAGCTTTCGCCGAGTTGAAGCATCGGTTGATGTCAGTGCCAGTGCTGACTGTACCCGACAGTTCGGGTGGTTTTGTGATCTTTTGTGATGCTTCAGGGAGAGGTCTGGGAGCAGTGTTGATGCAGCGAGGCAGAGTTGTCGCTTATGCTTCGAGTCAGTTGAGACCTTACGAGAAGAACTATCCTACGCATGATCTGGAGCTAGTTGCTGTGATCTATGCCTTGAAGTTGTGGAGGCAATATTTGCTTGGGGATAAAGTTGAGATTTTCACAGATCACAAGAGCCTCAAATATGTGTTCATGCAGAAGGAGCTGAACATGAGGCAGAGAAGATGGCTGGAGTTGATGGTAGATTTCGACATCAATTTGCAGTATCACCGGGGCAAAGTAAATTCGGTGCCAGATGCTTTGAGTCGGAGGCCTGCCGCTATGTTCCTCACTCAGCAGAAGGAGCTTATGGCGGACATGAGGAGGCTTGAGTTGGATGTGTTGCTTCCCAGATCAGATTGGCAGCTTATGTTGTTGTAGTTGCAGTCGTCCTTGGTAGAGTAGATCAAGGCAGCTCAAGGGAGTGATCAGCAATTGCAGGAGTTTTGGAGCAAGGTTGAGGCTGGTTCGCAGTCTGATTTTGTTGTCCATGCTGATGGGTCGCTTCAGTTTGGCTCTAGGTTGTGTATACCTAGAGGAGATGTCAGGCAGAAGCTACTCGAGGAAGCTCATCGGTCCCCGTATTCCATACATCCTGGTGGTACCAAGATGTACAAGGACTTGAAACAGCATTTCCGGTGGCATGGTATGAAGCGGGATGTGGCTCGATTCGTCGCCCAGTGCCTAATCTGTCAGCAGGTGAAGGCAGAGCATCAGAGGACCGCAGGACTTTTTGTAGCGCCCTGATTTCCAATACTGGGAAAACCGAGACACGAGCCAAGACCTTTTCTTCAATTAGTCACAATACACAGAAATACAGGAGAATTTAAAACTTTTTATAAAACACCCAATGTATTACAAGTCTGAATATTATATAACTGCAATACCTTACAATAGAGTTACAATATTACCTTCACATTCCCGAGTATTACAACCTTCAACATCTTACATCAGAGTACAAGGAATGAAGAACAACACTTGGTAACTCTCACTTGATTACTACTCAACTAATAGATAATCAACACACATATTATAGCGGAACTAAATATGACATTGACTCCTTGCCTTCCTTGCCTTGAGTCCTCCTGAATCTCGCCCTTGTACTTCGGCGATCCAGTACCTATGGAAGTGGGGACGTCAGTATTCACTGACGCTTAAAGGCTGATAACAAAGCAGCGAAACTCCCAAACAACATACAAAACATGGCAATGGTGTTGGTGTAGTTTAAGTGTTCGTGAGTGCTATGACTAGACTCTAATGCGATATTTAACTAGAACTAGGATGCTCCTATTCTAATGTCAGCAAGTCTCCGAAGCAACATGCAGCCCATACTACATGCGACCCTTCTCAAGCCGTTTCTCCATATATAGGGATTTGAACCCGCGTTATGAATTCTAATTGTACACAACCTGTTCCTGACAGATACAATGTGACTGATGAGGTTGCAGACGTGGTCAAGTCCCACTAATGCAGTCCGCCAGTGGTGTCCATGTTCGCCACTGCTACCCGGCTAACTGGACCTCACTCAAAACTAGACGAACCCAATGTATCGGGCGTCATTCCAAAATCTAAAATCATAGGGTCTCGCAAGCGCAGGGTAGCGCGAAGCCTACCCTATGGCACCCCTGGGGTCTCGCAAGCACAGGACTGCCCATTGCATCCTGTGGCACCCCAAGCCACGGTACTTCAGGAATTAACAGCGCGAGATACGCAACCCGTACTCCCAATTTGTGAGACGGCACCGTACGTATCCCTTTGACAGGAAGGTGCAACCCAATAGCACCACCTATGATCTGCCTCAAGGGACGAGTTAGTCGTAAGGTGCCCCCTACAACCGACTCCTCTCTCCCGGCAAAGGGTTTAAGCAATGATCTTTATAAGTCACTACCCTAATAATGTCCCTAACCCTGAACACTCCTAGGGAGGGCAATATTATAACCACAACATGCTAGGCCTTAATTTAGACTTCGTAAGACAACTCTACTAGGCTGCTCAACCTAGACTTACCAGAACCCTTCAGGATCCGGTTCGTGGCTTATCGATCCAAGACCTCGGCAATGCGAATATATATGCATGCCACTACCTTGAACTTGGATTCCGTCTATACTCCGGTCCTCGATCAACCTACACAGGTTAAGATCCGATGGTACCCGAGGAGTGACTCCTCCACAGTTCCTTAGGGTAAGAAAACACATGTCCTGATGGTCGATTGCCCTAGGGTAGTAATATTACCCTAGATGAGCACAACTGTGTACTAGCTAATAAGCTACACACGGTAACTAACCACATACGAGCCAATAAGCTACGTATGATGACAACGTACATACCAGCCAAATAAGCCGCGTATGAGACCAACAACTACGCACGGGCCGGTCGAGCCACGTATGAGACAACAACCTACATACGAGCTAAATAACTTCGTATGAGACCCACAGCTACATACGGGCCAGTCAAGCCACGTATGAGCACAACCATATGCAAACAACCATACAGGTAATCAACCTAGAAGCAACCAAACGTGCTTACTAGCAAACTTGATCTTCTATTATTAGAAGCAACAGAAGAATCTACTAATAGTCTATGATCGGTATTCTACCAATGAAAAACCGAAGGCGACATAACAACTTTTATCAAACTAACTATTACTAGTGATCTTCCCGATCCTTATTACCCCTACGGATGAGGAATGTCCCCATGATAGGGTCTAATTCTAATTTGAACCTCACGCACTAGAACTCACAGTTTCCTTTCAAAACGAACTAGAATAACATAGAACCTACGTTCGTTCAATATTCCACTAGGATGCTACACTATACTCTTCAAGCATGTGTGGGCTCCCTACTAATATTAACTACAACAAGGTAGTCGTCATTACAATTTCAACATTATTCTTTCCCTATTACTTCAACCTATAGCACTTTAAGCATGACATACAATTGCAAGCATCTACCTACGACAATCTAATTATGGCACATAACATAACCACCCACCACAATACTCCTAAGTACGAGTATGATTTAAGCATGTGCTTATGTCAAGCTTAAGCATGAAAATTACTATGATCTAAACATGAAGTCTACTATAGTCAAGCATAAGTTACAACTTGAGCGTGAATACTTACTACTTAGAGTATATATCTCTACTACCACCTTAAGCATGGATCTTCATTACTTAACATGATTAATCATCACAACCCAAGCATGGATATTAACCTACAATATTTTTAAGCACGAATTATAACTCCTACAATATTCTAAGCATGAATTATAACTCCAACAATATTCTAAGCATGGTAGATTAATTCCTACCTTAATCTAAATATGGCATTTGTTAAACATGAGTATCTTCTAGCTCGATCTTGAACAATATTTTGGCATGAATATACACTATTTAAGCATGGATATCATCTAAGCATGACCATCTACTAACCTGGCATGAACAATGATTAAGCATGTCGTCTACTAACTTAGCATGAACAATCATTAGCATGGTCATCTACTAACTTAACATAAACAATAATTAGCATAACATCTACTATCTTAGCATGAATAATGATTAAGTATGATCATCTACTAGCTTAGCATGAACTGTAGCGCCTCGATTTCCAATACTGGGAAACCGTGACACGAGCCAAGTCCTTTTCTACAATTAGTCACAATACACAGAAAAACAAGAGAATTTAAAACTTTTATTTCAACACCCAATTTATTACAAGTCTGAATATTATACAACTGCAATACCTTACAATAGAGTTACAATATTACCTTTACATTTCCAAGTATTACAACCTTCAATATCTTACATCAGAGTACAAGGAATGAAGAACAACACTTGGTAACTCTCACTTGAGTACTTCTCAACTAATAGATAATCAACATATATACTGCAGCGGAACTAACATAACACTGACTCCTTGCTTTCCTTGCCTTGAGTCCTCCTGAATCTCGCCTTTGTACTTCGGCGATCCAGTACCTATGGAAGTGGGGACGTCAGTATTTACTGACGCTTAAAGGCTGATCATATAGCAGCGAATCTCCCAAACAACATACAAACAATGGTGTTGGTGTAGTTTAAGTGTTCGTGAGTGCTATGACTAGACTCTAATGCGATATTTACATAGAACTAGGATGCTCCCTATTCTAACGTCAGCAAGTCTCCGAAAGCAACATGCAGCCCATACTACATGCGACCCCATCTCAAGCCGTTTCTTCATATATAGGGATTTGAACCCGCGTTATGAACTTCTAATTGTACAGAACCTGTTCCTGACACCTACACGTGACTCATGAGGTTGCAGATGTGGTCATGTGCCACTGATGCAGTACGCCAGTGGTGTCTATGTTCGCCACTGCTACCCGGCCAACCGGACCTCACTCAAAACTAGACGAACCCAACGTATCGGGCGTCATTTCAAAATCCAAATCATAGGGTCTCGCAAGCGCAGGGTAGCACGAAGCCTACCCTGTGGCACCCCTGGGGTTTCGCAAGCGCAGGACTGCCCAACGCATCCTGTGGCACCCCAAGCCACGGTACTTCAGGAATTAACAGCGCGAGAAACGCAACCCGTGCTCCTAACTCGTGAGACGACACCGTACGTATCTCTTTGACAGGAAGGCGCAACCCAATACACCACCTATGATCTGCCTCAAGGGACGAGTTAGTTGTAAGGGGCCCCCGACAACCGACTCCTCGCCCCCGGCAAAAGGGTTAAGTAAAGTGATCTTTATAAGTCACTATCCTAATGATGTCCCTGACTTGAACAATCCTAGGGATGACAACATTATAAACACAACATGCTAGGCCTTAAATTAGGCTTCGCAAGATAACTCTACTAGGCTGCTCAACCTAGACTCACCAGAATCCTTCGGGATCCGGTTCCTGGCCCATCGATCCAAGACCTCGGCCGTGCGAATATACATGCATGCCGCTACCCTAAACTTGGATTCCGTCTATACTCTGGTCCTCGATCAACCTACCCTGGTTAAGATTCGACCGCACACAAGGAGTGACTCCTCCACAGTTCCTTAGGGTAAGAAAACATATGTCTTGATGGTCGATAGCCCTCAGGATGGTACTATCACCCTAGACGAGCACAACGAACTGTGTACTAGCTAACAAGCTATACACGAGTAACAACCACATACGAGCCAATAAGCTATGTATGAAACAGTAACTACCTACGAGCCAGGCGGGCCTCGTAGGAGAGAACAACGTACATACCAGCCAAATAAGCCGCGTATGAGACCAACAGCTACGCACGGGCCGGTCGTGCCGCGTACGAGACAACAACCTATATACGAGTCAAATAAGCTACGTATGAGACCAACAGCTATGCACGGGCCGGTCGAGCCACGTACGAGGCAACAACCTACATACGAGCCAAATAAGCTACGTATGAGACCCACAGCTACGTACGGGCCAGTCGAGCCACGTACGAGCACAACCATATGCAAACAGCCATACAGGTAATCAATCTTAAAAGCAACCAAACGTGCTTACTAGCAAACTTGATTTCCTATGATTAGAAGCAACAGAAGAATCTACTAATAGTCTATGATCGGTATTCTACTAAGGAAGAACCGAAGGCGACATAACAGCCTTTATCAACTAACTATTACTAGTGGTCTTCCTAATCCTTATTACTTCAACCTATAGCGCCTTAAGCATGACATACAATTGCAAGCATCTTTCTACGACAATCTAATTATATAACAGAACTACTCACCATAATACTCCTAAGTACGAATATGATTAAGCGTGTGCTTATATCAATCTTAGCATGGAAATCACTATGATCTAGACATGAAGTCCACTACGGTCAAGCATAGGTTATAACTTGAGCGTGAATGCTTACTACCTATCGTGATTAATCACCACAACCCAAGCATGGATATATAACTAGTATGGACATACAACATTCCAAGGCATGGTAGGTATTCTAACATTAACCCTTCAACATTCTAAGCATGCGTTTAAGCTTTAGCATGGTTTGCCTCATTCCTAGACATGGTATGCTATTTTAACACTAACATATGGCATGGTGTACATTTTAGTAACATTCTAGTCATGTATACTAGTTAGGTCTCAACTTACAACATAGCATGAGTTTCTACAACAATTCTAGCATGGATAGAACATAACATAAAAGTCACTACAATTAACCATGGATAGTTACTTTAATCTAAGTATGAATATCATTAGTATGGATACCATTAACTTAACACAAACAATAATTAGCATGACACCTACTAACTTATCATGAATAATGATTAAGCATGATCATCTACTAACATAGCATGAACATATACTTATCTAAGCATGGGTATCATGTAAGCATGAATATTTATTTAATCTAGCATGGTATAAAACTTCCCTACAATTAAACTAACATGGTATACAACTTTTCTATCATTAATCTAGCATGGTATACAATTTACCTATAAGCATGTGAGTATGGATAAGTTAATCTAGCATGATATACCACTTTCCTACAACTATCTAAGCATAGATAAATGAAACTAGCATGGTACACTACTTTCTTACAATCATCTAAGCATAGACAATTTAGCTAGCATGGTATACTACTTTCCTACTATCATCTAAGCATGAATATCTTACTAAGCATGGATAACTACTAGTATGAACATACAACATTCCTAAGTATATATATACATATACTTCTAAACATGGTAGATTAATTAGCATCAATCCTACAACAATGTGAGCATGGTATCTACTTACTAATTAACTTACAACACTCCTAGCATGGATATCATTCCTAAGCATGATAGGAAGTTTTAGAATAAATCCTACAACATTCTAAGCATAAAATCATGATAGGTGATTTTAGAATGGATCCTACAACATTCTAAGCATAAAAACATGATAGGTAATTTTAGAATGGATCCTACAACATTCTAAGCATAAAACATGATAGGTTATTTTAGAATGGATCCTACAACATTCTAAGCATAAAAACATGATAGGTAATTTTAGAATAAATCCTACGACATTCTAAGCATAAATATCCTTCCTAAACATGATAGGAAATTTTAGAATGAATCCTACAACATTCTAAGCATAAATAAATTAATCTAACATGATAGGAAATTTTAGAATGAATCCTACAACATTCTAAGCGTAAACATCATTCCTAAACATGATAGGTATTTTTTGAATAAATCCTACAACATGTATATCATTTCTACACATGATAGATAATTTTAGAATTAATCCTATAACATTCTAATCATAAAAACATGCTAGGTAATTTTTAGAATGGATCCTACAGCATTCTAAGCATGAATAAATTAATCTAATCCAACCTTAGCATGGTATTTACTTTATTTTAATAATAAATATCTACAACTATCTACTACTACTACTACTTCATTTTAACCAAGAACATAACATACAACTATCTACCACTACTTCTTGGAACACTTACTACTACTTCTTTATTTTAACAACATACCACTACTACTTTATTTTAACAACATACTACTACTACTTTATTTTAGCAATATACTACTACTACTTTATTTTAACAACATACTACTACTACTTTATTTTAACAACATACTACGACTACTTAAATGTCTACTATTCTTTATTAGCATTTATTTATTACTAGTGATCATAAAAAGAGATCTTTTTATTTATTCTACAACTAGTGATTTCTTTTTCGTAATTAAAACTAACATCTAATTTAGGTTCTTTTTAAGATTGTAAAAGAAAACAACAATAATAAAAAGTAAGAACCTTCATTTGGTTCAACCAATATATGCTTATCTTTTTAGTCAAAGTCCAATACAAGTCCTACAACCAAACATGGTTGTATAAAATGTTCATATGCTTTATGTATAAGTTCACATCAAGTCCTACAACCCCAAACGGTTGTATTGTATAAGTCCATATGCCTTATGTCATTTTAGTCCACAAAACAACCTACTACCACTATAAAGATTCAATCTTTAGGTGTATTTAGCACTACTATTTGTTCTTTTCTTTCATGTGGTTATTACTCTTAACATTTACAACCATGCAAATAAGAATTCCATACAACCACATTACTAAAACAACCATACCAAAAAGAAAGTAAAACAAGGAGGGTAAGAAGAAGAAGAACATCAAAACAACCATTCAAATAAACAAACAAATAAACAACCAAACAAAGAGAAACCCCCACCTTAATCTCTTTGTTGGAAGGACTTGCTAGCTTAACCTTCTCCTTCCCCTAGCTCTTAGAACTCCTAGAAAAGACCTACAAGAAAAACTCTCTTATTAGTATGAGGTTCTCTCTTTCTTTTCCTTTCCTTTCTTTCTTTCTTTTTGATCTTTCTAAAATGAGACAAGGTGGAGAAGGATAGGGTATTTATAGGAGGAGAGAAGGGTGGATAGTACAAAATTGCACATACACATTTGCATTTTGGCCCTCCCTTAAATTGGGGGCCGGCCATGCCATGGTAGGGGGTAAGGGTGAGGTGGAGGTAAGGTGAGGTATGGTGTTATGTGGTGGAGGTGTTATGTGAGGGTTTCTAGAAGGGGTTTTATTCTTCTCATGCATACAAAACCCTAGTTTAGGCCTCCTAATCCAACCCTAACCATCTAATTAAGTTGTCATGACAAGAATGAGTACATTGTCTAAGGATACATACTACATATTTTGTATAATGTACTAGGTACCATACAAATGTATGTATGTGTATCCTTATATAGTCCCCATAAATAGTTTAATTTGAAAATAATAATAAAATAAGTTTTATTATTAATTCGGAGGGTCGCGCTACCAATTTGATGTATTTCGGATGTAAACCGTCCGTTATATGCGCGTAGACAATGTTTGTGGATAAACCGGCGAAAAATCACCAAAATAATCTGATTTTGGAATTAAAACCAAATAATAAAAAAATAATAATAAAATAGTAATTTATACGAGGTAATGTCCGTCCGGGATATTACATGAACATATACTTATCTAAGCATGGATATTATCTAAGCATGAATGTCTACTAACTAAGCATGAATATTTAGCATGAACGTCTACTATGAATGACATTTAGTATGAACATATACTTATCTAAGCATGGATGTCATCTAAGCATGAATATTTATTTAATCGAGCATAGTATACAACTTCCCTACAATCATCTAAGTGTAGATAAATTAATCTAGCATGGTATACTACTTTCCTACAATCATCTAAGCATTGATAAATTAATCTAGCAAGGTATACTACTTTCCTATAATCATCTAAGCATAGATAAATTAATCGAGCATGGTATACTACTTCCCTACAATCATCCAAGCATAGATAAATTAATCTAGCGTGGAATACACTTTTCTACAATCATCTAAGCATAGATAAATTAATCTAGCATGGTATACTACTTTCCTACAATCATCTAAGCATAGATAAATTAATCTAGCATGGTATACACTTTCCTACAATCATCTAAGCATAGATAAATTAATCTAGCATGGTATACTACTTCCCTACAATTATCTAAGCATAGATAAATTAATCTAGCATGGTATACTACTTCCCTACAACCATCTAAGTATATATAAATTAATCTAGCATGGTATACTACTTTCCTACAATCATCTAAGCATAGATAAATTAATCTAGCATGGTATACTACTTCCCTACAATCATCTAAGCATAGATAAATTAATCTAGCATGGTATACACTTTCCTACAATCATCTAAGCAGAGATAAATTAAACTAGCACGGTATACTACTTTCCTACAATCATCTAAGCATAGATAAATTAATCTAGCATGGTATACACTTTCCTACAATCATCTAAGCATAGATAAATTAATCTAGCATGGTATACTACTTTCCTACAATCATCTAAACATAGATAAATTAGTCTAGCATGGTATACACTTTCCTACAATCATCTAAGCATAGATAAATTAATCTAGCATGGTATACTACTTTCCTACAATCATCTAAACATAGATAAATTAGTCTAGCATGGTATACTACTTCCCTACAACCATCTATGTATAGATAAATTAATCTAGCATGGTATACTACTTTCCTACAATCATCTAAGCATAGATAAATTAATCTAGCATGGTATACTACTTCCCTTCAATCATCTAAGCATAGATAAATTAATCTAGCATGGTATACACCTTCTTACAATCATCTAAGCATAGATAAATTAATCTAGCATGGTATACTACTTCCCTACAATCATCTAAGCATAGATAAATTAATCTAGCATGGTATACAATTTTCCTACAACCATCTAAGTATAGATAAATTAATCTAGCATGGTATACTACTTTCCTACAATCATCTAAGCATAGATAAATTAATCTAGCATGATATACTACTTCCCTACAATCATCTAAGCATAGATAAATTAATCTAGCATGGTATACACTTTCCTACAATCATCTAAGTATAGATAAATTAATCTAGCATGGTATACTACTTTCCTACAATCATCTAAGCATAGATAAATTAATCTAGCATGGTATACACTTTCCTACAATCATCTAATCGTAAATGTCTACTAACTAATACTTCTACTAAAATCTTTATCTAAACATAAACATCTACTACTAAACACATAAGCATCTACTATAACTTTTATAGAAACTTAAACATTTCTACAATTTTGTGTAGACATCTACTATAACTATTTTATTTGAAACATACACATCTACTACTAATACTGTATTTAAACATAAAAACATCTACTACTTAAATATCTACTAACTCTTTATTATCATCTATTTTCTCATTATTACTAGTGATCATAAAAAGAAATCTTTTTAATCATTCTACAATTAGTGATTTAGATTAGTTTCTTTTTCTTAATTAGAATTAACATCTACATTGGGTTCTTTATTACTTAAGATTATAAAGGAGAATAAACGATGATAAAATAAAGTAAGAACCCTCCATTTTGGTTCAACCAACCATATGCATTCTTTCTAGTCCAAGTTCAAGTTTATGTTCTACAACCCAAAAATGGTTGTATACAAGGTCCATATGTTTTATGTATGAGTTCATATTCAAGTCCTACAACCCCAATGGTTGTATGTACAAGTCCATATGCATATATCATTTTAGTCCACAAAACAACTACTACTACTACAAAGATTCAATCTTTAGGTGTTTATTAGACATTACCACTAGTTACTTTCCTTCATCCATACAAGTTACAACACATACCACACACATACAAAAACATCACAAAAAGCACCCAAAATGAAAGAAACAACAAGGAGGATGAGAAGAAGAAGCATCAAAAACAACAACACAAACAATCAAAAGAGAAACCCCCACCTTAATCTCTTTTTGATGGAAGAACTAGACTAACTCTCCTCCTTAGTTCCTAGAAATCCTTATGAAACCTACAATGGAAAACTCTCAAGTTAATATGGTTCCTCTCTTTCTTTTCCTTTCTTTCTTTTTGTCTTTCTAAAAATGAGACAAGTGGAGAAGGAGGGTGTATTTATAGGATGAAGGAGAGGGTGGAAAGTGCAAATGTGCACACCAAAAATGCACCAAGGTCCTCCCATAAAATGGGGGCCGGCCATTCCTAGTGGAGGTGATGGTGTGGGGGAGGTGTTATATGAGGGGAGAGAGCTTCTAGAAGATTACCTCCTAATTCTCTTATGCATACATCTTAATCCTATGTTTAATTCTCCTACAATCCTAACTATCTAATTTGGATTGTCATGACAAGAAGAACAATTTTATTCAAAAATATATAACACATACTTTGTACAATGTACTAATCGACATACTACACGTATGTGCGCGTAGATGTGTGTATACCGAAAATCTTCGCATAATCTGTGTGAAAATAATTTAATCTTGGAAATAATAATAAAATAAATTCTATTATTAGTTCGGAAGATCACGGTACCAGTTTGATACAATACGGATGTATACTGATCGGTATATGGGTACAGATAATGTCTATGGACAAATCGGTGAAAATCACCAAAATATTTTAATTCTGGAATTAAAACAAAATAATAATAAAATAATAATAAAATGATAATTTATACAAGGTAATATCCGTCCGGGATATTACAATACTCCCTTCTTAGAATAGTTCTGTCCTCAGAACTACGTCAGTTAGGGAAACAGGCAAACATTCATACCCTAATAACTCGGGGAAAGAAAGCTTATGCTGCTTTCCGGCTCCCAAGTGGCTCATCCACGAACTGGTTTTCCAAAGAACCCAACCCTTGCAATTCAGTAGCTACTCCCTCCTTAGAATAGGACATGACCTATGAACATCACTTCCGATTTCCAGGATTTTCTCCTGTAATTTGCTCAAGTTGACGCTCCAGATGTTGTAATCAACAGAACCGATTCTAGAGTTGCCTCCCGCACACACCTTAACTCTTGGAAAAATAATTTAGACAAAAGATTATGATGAACCAAGTTTGAACAAAACAGTTGCCTGGATTTCATATATATATAAATCCGACTGATTTCAAAAGTGTTACATCATACATCACTCCTTATTTCAAAATAAGTTTCAAAATACAACTCTTTAGACCTAGTCGCAGTTCCGTATACACATAATGGTACTGGCTTTACTGCCTACTTCAGCTTGCCTTTAACGAGTGCGGACTTTTACTCTTGCCGAACAGGCTCCTTCCCTTTGTTGTCTATCCTGGAGGCTGATCTGCCGTCATTTTTATGAAGTTGGGGACAGTTTGGCTTAATATGACCAATCTCCCCACAGTTGTAACATGTACGGGTTTCCGCCCGAGAGTTCTTCATCGGACATTGCTTCTTGAAATGACCCTGCTCATTACATAGGAAACAGCCCCCTGTCTTGGTGCCTTCGAGTTTGCCCTCCACTTTCTGAGTCTTCGGTTTCCGACCTTGGTCCTCGAACCCCGATGCTGGTGTAGATCTTTTTCCTTGTCGTCGTGGACAAACTGATTTCTCGTGCCCATCCTCCTCACAGAAATGGCATACTAAAACCTTGGTGGTCTTTAGAACTTGCTCCCACTCACGTCGTAGTTGTGCCAATCTGGCGTTGAAATATTCCCGCTCCTCCGCCATGCCTGCTAATGTAGCTATGCAAGCATCACCCAGTTGCTTAGCTTGACGATCTTTCCTGGCTACGTACTTCATTAGCTTCCTCATTTCTCGATATATGCTGGTTGCCGCCTCCATGCGTTGATCCACACTTAGCCCTCGCGGTGGTGAAGGCGAGTTCATCTTGAGGTTAACTTGTGGTGAAATCTCCTTCGGCTCCTCACTCGAGATTATCGGATCACCCATAGAATTCGGCTCAATCTCTTCCATCAACACATCCTCGGTTAGGATATCCTCAGCTACCATCCTAAAATACATATATTGGAATTAATCCAGATATAGAAAAATCATAAAACATAATTTGAAAGGAACAACAATATGAATTACAATTGTCTGCAACTAACTAGGACCCGACTCCTAAAAGACATCCAAGTTCAATTTTCCTGCTGTGTTGGACTGTAAATTGAAGTTAGCTCTGATACCACTCTGTAGCGCCCCGATTTCCAATACTGGAAAAACCGAGACACGAGCCAAGACCTTTTCTTCAATTAGTCACAATACACAGAAATACAGGAGAATTTAAAACTTTTTATTCAACACCCAATGTATTACAAGTCTGAATATTATACAACTGCAATACCTTACAATAGAGTTACAATATTACCTTCACATTCTCGAGTATTACAACCTTCAACATCTTACATCAGAGTACAAGGAATGAAGAACAACACATGGTAACTCTCACTTGAGTACTACTCAACTAATAGATAATCAACACACATATTACAGCGGAACTAAATATGACATTGACTCCTTGCCTTCCTTGCCTTGAGTCCTCCTGAATCTCGCCCTTGTACTTCGGCGATCCAGTACCTATGGAAGTGGGGACGTCAGTATTCACTGACGCTTAAAGGCTGATAACAAAGCAGCGAATCTCCCAAACAACATACAAAACATGGCAATGGTGTTGGTGTAGTTTAAGTGTTCGTGAGTGCTATGACTAGACTCTAATGCGATATTTAACTAGAACTAGGATGCTTCTATTCTAATGTCAGCAAGTCTCCGAAGCAACATGCAGCCCATACTACATGCGACCCTTCTCAAGCCGTTTCTCCATATATAGGGATTTGAACCTGTGTTATGAATTCTAATTGTACACAACCTGTTCCTGACAGATACAACGTGACTGATGAGGTTACAGACGTGGTCAAGTCCCACTAATGCAGTCCGCCAGTGGTGTCCATGTTTACCACTGCTACCCGGCTAACCGGACCTCACTCAAAACTAGACGAACCCAATGTATCGGGCGTCATTCCAAAATCCAAAAGCATAGGGTCTTGCAAGCGCAGGGTAGCGCGAAGCCTACTCTGTGGCACCCGTGGGGTCTCGCAAGTGCAGGACTGCCCAATGCATTCTGTGGCACCCCAAGCCACGGTACTTCAGGAATTAACAGCGCGAGATACGCAACCCGTGTTCCCAACTTGTGAGACGGCACCATACATATCCCTTTGACAGGAAGGTGCAGCCCAATAGCACCACCTATGATCTGCCTCAAGGGACGAGTTAGTCGTAAGGTGGCCCCTACAACCGACTCCTTTCTCCCGGTAAAGGGTTTAAGCAATGATCTTTATAAGTCACTACCCTAATAATGTCCTTAACCCTGAACACTCCTAGGGAGGGCAATATTATAACCACAACATGCTAGGCCTTAATTTAGACTTCGCAAGACAACTCCACTAGGCTGCTCAACCTAGACTTACTAGAACCCTTCAGGATCCGGTTCGTGGCTTATCGATCCAAGACCTCGGCAATGCGAATATATATGCATGCCACTACCCTGAACTTGGATTCCGTCTATACTCCGGTCCTCGATCAACCTACACAGGTTAAGATCCGATGGTACCCGAGGAGTGACTCCTCCACAGTTCCTTAGGGTAAGAAAACATATGTCCTGATGGTCGATAGCCCTAGGGTAGTAATATTACCCTAGATGAGCACAACAACTGTGTACTAGCTAATAAGCTACACACGGTAACTAACCACATACGAGCCAATAAGCTACGTATGATGACAACGTACATACCAGCCAAATAAGCCGCGTATGAGACCAACAGCTACGCACAGGCCGGTCGAGCCGCATACGAGACAACAACCTATATACGAGCTAAATAACTTCGTATGAGACCCACAGCTACATACGGACCAGTCGAGCCACGTATGAGCACAACAATATGCAAACAACCATACAGGTAATCAACCTAGAAGCAACCAAACGTGCTTACTAGCAAACTTGATCTTCTATTATTAGAAGCAGTAGAAGAATCTACAAATAGTCTATGATCGGTATTCTACCAATGAAAAACCGAAGGCGACATAACAACCTTTATCAAACTAACTATTACTAGTGATCTTCCCGATCCTTATTACCCCTACGGATGAGGAATGTCCCCATGATAGGGTCTAATTCTAATTTCAACCTCACGCACTAGAACTCATGGTTTCCTTTCAAAACGAACTAGAACAACATAGAACCTACGTTCGTTCAATATTCCACTAGGATGCTACACTATACTCTTCAAGCATGTGTGGGCTCCCTACTAATATTAACTACAACAAGGTAGTCGTCATTACAATTTCAACATGATTCTTTCCCTATTACTTCAACCTATAGCACTTTAAACATGACATACAATTGCAAGCATCTACCTACGACAATCTAATTATGGCACATAACATAACCACCCACCACAATACTCCTAAGTACGAGTATGATTTAAGCATGTGCTTATGTCAAGCTTAAGCATGAAAATCACTATGATCTAAACGTGAAGTCTACTATAGTCAAGCATAAGTTACAACTTGAGCGTGAATACTTACTACTTAGAGTATATATCTCTACTACCACCTTAAGCATAGATCTTCATTACTTAACATGATTAATCATCACAACCCAAGCATGGATATTAACCTACAATATTCCTAACCATGAATTATAACTCCTACAATATTCTAAGCATGAATTATAACTCCTACTCATTCTAAGCATGGTAGATTAATTCCTACCTTAATCTAAACATGGCATTTGTTAAACAAGAGTATCTTCTAGCTCGATCTTGAATAATATTTAGGCATGAACATACACTATTTAAGCATGGATATCATCTAAGCATGACCATCTACAAACCTGGCATGAACAATGATTAAGCATGTCGTCTACTAACTTAGCATGAACAATCATTAGCATGGTCATCTACTAACTTAACATAAACAATAATTAGCATGACATCTACTATCTTAGCATGAACAATTATTAAGCATGATCATCTACTAGCTTAGCATGAACATATACTTATCTAAGCATGGATATTATCTAAGCATGAATGTCTACTAACTAAGCATGAATATTTAGCATGAACGTCTACTATGAATGACATTTAGTATGAACATATACTTATCTAAGCATGGATGTCATCTAAGCATGAATATTTATTAAATCTAGCATAGTATACAACTTCCCTACAATCATCTAAGTGTAGATAAATTAATCTAGCATGGTATACTACTTCCCTACAATCATCTAAGCATAGATAAATTAATCTAGCATGGTATACTACTTCCCTACAATTATCTAAGCATAGATAATTTAATCTAGCATGGTATACACTTTCCTACAATCATCTAAGCATAGATAAATTAATCTAGCATGGTATACAATTTTCCTACAACCATCTAAGTATAGATAAATTAATCTAGCATGGTATACTACTTCCCTACAATCATCTAAGCATAGATAAATTAATCTAGCATGGTATACTACTTTCCTACAATCATCTAAGCATAGATAAATTAATCTAGCATGGAATACACTTTCCTACAATCATCTAAGCATAGATAAATTAATCTAGCATTGTGTACTACTTTCCTACAATCATCTAAGCATAGATAAATTAATCTAGCATGGTATACACTTTCCTACAATCATCTAAGCATAGATAAATTAATCTAGCATGGTATACTACTTTCCTACAATCATCTAAGCAAAGATAAATTAATCTAGAATGGTATACTACTTACCTACAATCATCTAAGCATAGATAAATTAATCTAGCATGGTATACAATTTTCCTACAACCATCTAAGTATAAATAAATTAATCTAGCATGGTATACTACTTTCCTACAATCATCTAAGCATAGATAAATTAATCTAGCATGGTATACACTTTCCTACAATCATCTATGCATAGATAAATTAATCTAGCCAGGTATACTACTTTCCTACAATCATCTAAGCATAGATAAATTAATCTAGCATGGTATACTACTTCCCTACAATCATCTAAGTATAGATAAATTAATCTAGCATGGTATACAATTTTCCTACAACCATCTAAGTATAGATAAATTAATCTAGCATGGTATACTACTTTCCTACAACCATCTAAGTATAGATAAATTAATCTAGCATGGTATACTACTTTCCTACAATCATCTAAGCATAGATAAATTAATCTAGCATGGTATACTACTTCCCTACAATCATCTAAGCATAGATAAATTAATCTAGTATGGTATACACTTTTCTACAATCATCTAAGCATAGATAAATTAGTCTAGCATGGTATACTACTTTCCTACAATCATCTAAGCATAGATAAATTAATCTAGCATGGTATACACTTTTCTACAATCATTTAAGCATAGATAAATTAATCTAGCATGGTATACTACTTTTCTACAATCATCTAAGTATAGATAAATTAATCTAGCATGGTATACACTTTCCTACAATCATCTAAGCATAAATGTCTACTAACTAATACTTCTACTAAAATCTTTATCTAAATATAAACATCTGCTACTAAACACATAAGCATCTACTATAACTTTTATCGAAACATAAACATTTCTACAATTTTGTGTAGACATCTACTATAACTATTTTATTTGAAACATACACATCTGCTACTACTACTTTATTTAAACATAAAAACATCTACTACTAAATATCTTCTAACTCTTTATTAGCATCTATTTTCTCATTATTACTAGTGATCATAAAAAGAGATCTTTTTAATCATTCTACAATTAGTGATTTAGATTAGTTTCTTTTTCATAATTAGAATTATCATCTACAATGGGTTCTTTCTTACTTAAGATTATAAAGGAGAATAAACAATGATAAAATAAAGTAAGAACCCTCCATTTTAGCTCAACCAACCATATGCATTCTTTCTAGTCCAAGTTCAAGTTTATGTTCTACAAACCAAAAATGGTTGTATACAAGGTCCATATGTTTTATGTATGAGTTCATATTCAAGTCCTACAACCCCAATGGTTGTATGTACAAGTCCATATGCATATATCATTTTAGTCCACAAAACAACTACTACTACTACAAAGATTCATTCTTTAGGTGTTTATTAGACATTACCACTAGTTACTTTCCTTCATCCATACAAGTTACAACACATACCACACACATACAAAAAAATCACAAAAAGCACCCAAAATGAAAGAAACAACAAGGAGGACGAGAAGAAGAAGCATCAAAAATAACAACACAAACAATCAAAAGAGAAACCCCCACCTTAATCTCTTTTTGATGGAAGAACTAGACTAACTCTCCTCCTTAGTTCCTAGGAATCCTTATGAAACCTACAATGGAAAACTCTCAAGTTAGTATGGTTCCTCTCTTTCTTTTCCTTTCTTTCTTTTTGTCTTTCTAAAAATGAGACAAGTGGAGAAGGAGGGGGTATTTATAGGATGAAGGAGAGGGTGGAAAGTGCAAATGTGCACACCAAAAATGCACCAAGGTCCTCCCATAAAATGGGGGCTGGCCATTCCGAGTGGAGGTGATGGTGTGGGGGAGGTGTTATGTGAGGGGAGGGAGCTTCTAGAAGATTACCTCCTAATTCTCTTATGCATATATCTTAATCCTATGTTTAATTCTCCTACAATCCTAACTATCTAATTTGGATTGTCATGACAAGGAGAACAATTTTATTCAAAATATATAACACATACTTTGTACAATGTACTAATCGACATACTACATGTATGTGCGCGTAGATGTGTGTATACCGAAAATCTTCGCATAATCTGTGTGAAAATAATTTAATCTTGGAAATAATAATAAAATAAATTCTATTATTAGTTCGGATAGTTCGGAAGATCACGGTACCAATTTGATGCAATACGGATGTATACTGACCGGTATATGGGTACAGATAATGTCTATGGACAAATCGGTGAAAATTACCAAAATATTTTGATTCTGGAATTAAAACAAAATAATAATAAAATAATAATAAAATAATAATTTATACAAGGTAATATCCGTCCGGGATATTACACTTTTGCAACCTCTTCCTATCCCTAAATGGAAGTGGGAGAACATCACGATGGACTTTGTGACAGCTTTGTCGAAGAGTCCTAAAGGTCATAACGCTATCTGAGTGATAGTGGATTGGCTGACGAAGTGTGCTCACTTCATTCCTTTCCGTGTGGGTCAGTCCACGGAGAGTTTGGCCGAGCAGTACGTTCAGGAGATTGTTCGTCTGTATGGAGTTCCTGTCAGCATCGTATCGGATAGAGATACAAGATTTAGATCTCAGTTCTGGAAGAGTTTGCAGAGGAGCTTGGGTACTAAGCTGAGCTACAGTACAGCGTTCCATCCTCAGACAGATGGACAGTCAGAAAGGACAATTCAGATCTTAGAAGATATGTTGAGATCCTGCATTCTTCAGTTTGGAGGTTCATGGCAGGATCATCTTCACTTGGCCGAGTTCTCTTATAATAACAGTTATCAGGCGAGTCTCAAGGCTGTTCCATTCGAAGCTTTGTATCGGCGCAAGTGTAGATCGCTATCGGCTAGAGGAAACTTTTAGGCTCTGAGTTGATCACGAAGACAGTTGACGCCGTGGCTCAGATTCGCAAGCATTTGCAGGCTGCTTAGGATCGGCAGAAGAGGTGGGATGATTATCATCGAAGACCTTTAGAGTTTGAGGCAGGCGAGCATGTGTTCCTCAAGGTGTTGCCTTGGAAAGGTGTTATACGTTTTGGTGGTAAAGGCAAGTTGAGTCCTCGATTCATCGGTCCATTCGACATTGTGGAACGTGTGGGCAAGGTAGCTTACAGGCTCCGCCAGCTTTAGCAGGTGTCCATGATGTATTCCATGTTTCTCAGCTCAGGAAATACATCAGAGATGACAGTCATGTGGTTGACTACTCAGACTTGTCTGTGAGGCTGGATTTTTCCTGTAAAATTCGATCCGTCTCTATCTTAGACCGTCAAGAGAAGGTACTAAAGAATAGAGTCATCAAGTTGGTCCGAGTTTCTCAGGATCCTCGCTCGCCAGGGGAGTCTACTTGGGAGTTAGAGGAAGAGATTCGGGAGAGGTTTCCTCATTTGTTTGAGTAGTGGTTGTTTTGCTTGTTTTGCATTGTTTTGTTTGTTTGTTTCGTAGTTTGCCCTATGCACCTTTTCTATGAAGTTCGAGGACGAAATTCTTCTTGTATGGTGGGTAGGATTTGTAAGCCCTATTTTCAATTTTCATGTATTTTGTATTCTTTTGATTATTGTAATTGAATTCTTTTATTATGGAGTATTTTTCTTTTCTTGGTCTTTCTTTATCCTCTCCTGATCAATCTATGCTTTTTGGCTTGATTCTGTTCTTTTGTAAATGTTATTCTTTCTATTTTGAATTTGATTTGTTCTCCTATGTGTTCTTCTCGTCTCATTGCCCTTGTTTGTCTCTTTTTAGAGCCAGAACCGAAACCCAGAACCCACTAAATCTTAACCTAAACCCTAATTTCCTGATCCCTATAAATACCCACATTAATTAAACTTAATTAATTCATTCTCTCTCTCACCACCACACACTCTCTCTCCCCATAACTACCATCTCTCTCTCTGCTTTTCCCAAACCCAAACCCACCGTCATCAACCCTCGACCCCCATCCGTTCTCCGTCCATCATCCATCCCCGTCATTACCACCGTCTCCGTCTCCGTCTTCTCTACATCCCCATCACCGTCGCTCGTCTTCCCCCACCCTCGCCATCCCCGTTCGAGACCCATTGCTGAAGTTTCGCCGTCGCCATAACTTCGTTGCCGTCACTACATTCCGTCTTCATGCTCCACCATCGTCTTCGTCGTTTGCTGCCGCTCCACTGAGGCCCTTGTGCATCGCCGTCGAGTCCCCAGAGTTGCCGCGAGCGCCATCTCTGTTTTTGACCAAAGAACAGGGCACTCTTCGCCTGAGTTACTGTCGCCGCCGTCGCTTCCCGACCGTGGTGATGCCGCTCCGCTGTCGCACCGCCGTGCCGCAGCCGTCGCGGTCGCCGTTCGTTGCGCCACTCTCTCTCTCTCTCCTTTTGCTGTCGAGAGGAAGAAGACGCGATGTGATTCGTCGAAGTTGCTGTCCACTGTTTTGCCGCGCCAGATCCGAAGACGCTGTTCCGTGTTCGGCTTGGATCCGGTGCGAGGTCAGGATTTGATTGGCTGTTCCCCGCTATTCTATGTTCTGCCGCACTCGATCTGGTTTTGGTTTTCTGTGTTTTGGGGCCAGATCCGATGCATAGCTAAGGATTTGCTTGGCTGGAATTGGTGTTTCACGTTCTGTGTGCACCAGATCCGAACTTGGTGTTCTGCATTTTGTCCTGATCTAGTGTGTGAAATTTCTCTTGGATCTTGCTATTGCGGTTGATTCTTCATGTAGTTTGTGGGAGATTTTGTCGGGATTCTGATCCTGTTATTCTATTATTTTTATTAAGATCTGCAATAACAGGCAAGTCTCTTCTTGAACCCCTTTCATTATTTGTGTTCAAGATTAATTGATCTCATTCAAGTAGATTCGTCCCTTTTTATTATCAAAAATCTGTTTTGACAATTCCATTAAGATTATCTAGGGTTTACACGAGCTAACCCGACATACTCTCAACTTCGTACTATCTCTTTGATCTTTAACCCAGTCCCCAATGTTTCATGCATGTGCACAATTAAAATAACTAAATTTATACTTAGAACTACTTGACGAAATGGACATGAATGTACTGATTTGGTTTATTCGATGAATTGACACCATGAATATAATAAATGTACCATGAACCTTAGAAATTGCATGTTGACACCTAGGATTCAGTTGATTACAAATTTGCAGGCTTTATATGATTATGTGGATTATTTAATTGCCAATTCATGTTTAGACATTTGCTGGACTGCTGTATGTTTCATTTTGAAATAGATTTTTGACCATGCTAGAGACATATTCTGAAAGAACTTACCAGACATAAAACGTAACCCTTGATGTCTAGATAATTTTTTCCTGCTCTGGATTTAAATTCTAATTTACCATCTGTTAGATATCATCACTTTAATGCCGTTGTGTCAGTAAATTCAGACTCAGATTTTCATGCGTTTTCTGTTGTTGTTTATTTTATTTGACCATGCTAATGGTACAAGAAAAATCTGAAATAATTTAGGCTGGACCTAGACATGTATAGCTGTAACCCAGGATTTCTGTAGATTTTTAATAATAAATTCTCTGACCGAAACAATTAGTTAAACATAACCTACTGCATGCTGCCTAGACTTAAAATCTTATTAGAACAGAATTTTCACCTTAGTTCCCATATCTTTTATATACCTTAATTATACGCTAGAATCGTGTGCAAGTCTATTTTCCAAATCTTCCGGCAGATTCAGTTTTGCTAATTTGTAGTGCCCCCAATCAATGATTTAGTACAGCAAGGTCATGCAGTCCTAATTTTGTGAAATGTGTTTATTTGATGTATTTGACCCATGCCTTGTCTTTAATGCTTAGAACTAGTCACACTTAGTAATGAACAACAATGACACCCTCTTGCATGCTCACATAGGATGAAATAAAATGATAACAAGCCGGGGTTATATGGGATGACTTGGTAGTGAACAATCGGAGACTGTACTCGGTCGGGCCCTACTGTACTGACTGTACTGTATGGCCATAAACACTGCTCGAGAAACACCAACACTGAACATGCTATCCTAATTTCTGGGCCGAGTACATGAACCGTGGATTCACCATCAGTCTAAAGCATTCAGTGTGTTGTGCGGAATCTGTAGTATGGGTTGCAGTAGTACGGGCACAAGATAGACTAATAAAATATTTAATAACCTGCATTTTCTGCTTGATACTGATATCACTCATTTCATGCGTGATTTACTGTACACCTTTGATATTTTGCCTACTCTTTGTTTTGTTTCTTGTCTTTGACCATGTCCTTATTCTTGATATCCACGTTTTTCCTTCACTCTTTGTTTTCTCTACTTGTCGCCCACGACTTGCTCTAAGGGCACCCTTTTATTTCTTTTTAGACCAGAAATTTACAGGTGCTGAAAAAACTATTCCTGAAGGTATTGGTGAGTAACGTTTCTAGAGTTGGATCCAGTTTCCGCTGCATAATTTTTCTTATTGCTATTTATTTCTTGAACATTGTTATGAAATTGTATTTGTTTGGGCTCTATGACCCGTAGTTTTGTTCTGATCCCGGATGTTGGATATTTATACCATTGGTTTATTTCATTATTATTGGAATTCATCTTGTTTCATGTGATTATATTTTCCTGCGTGGTTGTATCTTGTTGTTTTATTGCTAAGTTAGCTTGGTACAGCTTATGGATAGTGTTTACATCATTCGCTGGGCCTACGTTACGTGCTCAAGTTCCTGTATCCTGGGAAGCGGGGCGTGATAGATCCAGAACTGAAAGTTTCGTTGTTTTGACCGTTATAAGTTGTTTTTATCAACAATTTGTATTCCTACTTCATCTTAGATTAGTCCCTGTTCACGCTATGTTCTTAGACTGTTTATATTCGTTCACACCTGTTGTTAATAATGAAAATAATCAGGCCGGGGTTTCTAAGGGAAAAGATCGAGTAGTGGACAATATAGAAATGCATATTCAGAGGGAACTCATTTTTCCCACTGTTTACCATGGTACCTACTATTTATCTCTGGTTGCATGAGGGCATGATCCATGACACCATTTACTATTACTGTTACTGTTACTGTTTGTCTGAATATACTGCCCTATAGAAGTTCCACTACAAAATCTTAAAGCGAAACTGTTTGCTGTAGCAATCATATGGTAAAAATCTGGGACGCATAAAGTGCTACCTAGTTAGTGATGAACATTTGACATAAAATTAATTGTTTCGCTGTCACATCCTATAACTGTTACTGTTGATTACTGTACTGTTGATTTGCTGCTACCGTTGATACATTGTTACTGTCGACATACTATTACTGTTATTCTCTCACTGTTGTCACTACACTGTTCACTGTCATCTGTACACTGTTATATTTGCTATCTTTTCCATGTTAGTATTACCTGTTTAAGTTTAGTTTTCCCTTCACTTTCATACTTGTATTACTTGTGGCGCAACTAACGAGTGATATGTTTTCCATGTTTCCTATTTTCTCTTGTAATTGCCATATGAGCAGGTTTTGCTGACCATTTGCTTCCTGGAGTTGGTGAGCAAAAATTTTCAGCTGCTCTAATTGAAAATTTCAGCTTATTGTTTTGTATTGAACTATTTATTTGATGGATTGTATTGAGAATTCTAATTGGGCTTATTGTCCCAGGATTATTGTTTTGATTTCGGATCTTGTATTGTTGGGATATTATTATTATTGCATTAAATACCGTTGAGTTATGTTTATTTTTGCATGCCTAGTTGGAGTATATTGTTATATTTGCTGTTATGATGAGTTAGACAGATCCGTACAGCTTATGGATGGTGAAAACTATCTGCTGGACTTAGTCATGTACCATATTCCATATTCTTTTGGGAAGCGGGGCGTGACAATTTGTTTTAGAAGAAATCATCACAACCTAGAGCTAACTTACCCTACCGGACTTAAACCAATACAAGAGACAGTCAACCCCAATTGGCTACTTCTCAAGAGATGCTCAACTGACACTGGTTAGCTCTCAAATTCATATTAATAACAATTGTTGGTTTCTAAGGGTCTCGCCTAGCCTCTAGATTCCAACAACTATCTCGTTTTAGAGATCAACAATATGTTATATTCAATCTGAAAAACATATTTTAATTTCTTTATTCACAATCATTTTCTCAAAGAAAATATTTCTTTATAATCTCATAACATGAAGTAACTCACTTCAACTTTCGTTAATCAATTTAATCACTTATAGCATTGTGTGCAATTCAAATATTCTCAATCAATTACTATAACATCTCGTCAAGAGGATTTTAATTGAATTCAAATTTTCATCTTTCTTAAATTATACAGGAATCGCATTTTAAGAAGTGTTATCAAGTTCTTCATCCCAATGTTTTAATATGAAATCCACTTCCAATTCTCACAAATATATCAAAATATTGTGGAAATATTTTTTATAAATTCTAGATAATTTTAGAGAAATAATAGAATTTCTCCCCCAATTTTTATGCTCTTTAAAACTCGAAATATGTCAAAAACTTCAAAATAAATCAAAAGGTGGTCGGTCGGGATCGAACCCGTGACCCCCCGCGCTAAAGTAACTGCCCTAATTCGCACCCGAAGAACAAAAAGTCCAAGGGCGGCTAGCGATAGAAGTTCTCTTAAACACTTTATGTATGTACTGTACTGTATTTTGGGAAAGATCAAAATTTAATAAAACAGAGCCTCTTCAAGACTTGAACCCAAGACCATGAACACTGTTCACCGCGCTCTAAACCCACACCGAGAACCAGTATTCCCAAACCCATTCCCTTTTATGATTATAAGTAAAATATCTTTATTCCACTAGTTTGTTTATAACTCTTTCTTTAGCAATTTCGATTTCCCAATTAATTTGTACCATTCAAAAATCTATTTCTTTTCCAGAATGTTTTCTTTCAAAAATACAGTATAATGCTTATATTTAAATTTACAAAATTCTTATTTTCGACAATATTATAAAATTTTCCTCCCAACTTGCATTAAAGAACTCATATTATCAATTTTCAAATAAAATGTTGTCTCTCATTCTTTATAAAATTCCTTACTAATAAAATATATACTAGTAAGACTATTTCCACATTTCTTTACTATAATAGCATCTTAAAACCCTTTTCATACATGTTGCATTTTTTGACTATTATAAGAACATTTTAACATGCGTCAATTTTCATTCCAACAATTCACTAGATGGTACTTTCTTTTTCTCTTTCTAATTTAACAAAAGTTCTAGTCCTTTATTTGGATCACAATATCATTTCAACACATCATGACATAATTAAAATAAGATTATGCAATCTACATTCATCATACAAATCAAAAGTTAACAACTAAACAATATATCAACTAGCATGCATCATACTACTAAAATTAGAAAGGATTCAAGAACCACCCACCTCAAAGAAGATTTGCAATGTAGAAAAACAATTCCTAGAAAGATCCTAGCTCCAACACGATCGATCGCCTAGCCCTTCTCCTCCTAGCAAGAACAACTCCAAGCCTCCAAGAATTGCAAGACACAACTCTCTAATTTTCTTTCTTCTCTTCTCTCTTTTGATTCTTATTTTGGTGCAAATGACAAACACTAGCCGGGGGGGGGGGGGGGGGGAGGCGGGTATTTATAGGGGAAATGAATGGCTAGGATTTAATCTCTCAACTCCAAGTAACTAACCACTCTCCCCACTCTCCCATTCTCTCCACTCTCCCCACTACCCAAATGCATGGCTGTCCAATGACTTCTCTTGTGCATGCACATGCACGTGTAGTGCACAAGTGCACACTTTCTCATTTTTATTTTAATTTTATACTTATATTTGTGTATCAACTAGTTGTTACATTACATCAGTAAGAAAGTGTACAACTAATTGTAGGATTATCTTAATGGGCTTCTTTTGTGGGCTTGGTTTATTTATTTAATTTACTCTAGTGGGCTTATAGTCTTCTATTAGGCCTATGGATTCTAAATAAGAAGGAAAACTAAATAAGATAAAATAAAAGAGAACTTGTGCATACTAAAAAAATATTTTGAATGAACGATGAGATAAAATGGCACGTGCGTTGCACGTGCAGAAAAATAAAAATGTTTTTATACAAGATGTAACAACACTCCCTTCTTAGAATAGTTCCGTCCTCGGAACTACACTTAAGAGTGAAAGAAAAAAAAAGTTTCACAAATTTTAATGGAAAAGCTCTGGGTGATCTCTCATCATCCTCTCCTCTAATTCCCAAGTGGCCTCTTCAACAAGTTGGTTCCTCCAGACGACCTTGACCATAGGTTTAGTCTTATTCTTCAAGACCTTCTCCCGCCGATCCACAATCTCCACTGGACGCTCAGCGTAACTCAAATCCAATTGCAGACCCTCTGGCACATCGGGTAAATGGTGACTGGTTCTAGAATATAACCTCGTAACATGGACACAGGGAAGACATTGTGTACTTGGGCCAACTCTTCCGGTAGTTCTAACCGATAAGCCGTCTTCCCAATCCTCTTCAGTATCTTATAAGGACCTATGTATCTTGGGGCTAATTTCCCTCCTCTTCCAAACCGAATCACTCCCTTGGTTGGAGACACCTTCACAAAGACGAAATCACCTTCTTCAAACTCCAGATCTCTCCTCCGGTTGTCGGCATAACTTTTCTGCCTGCTCTGTGCGTCGACAACCTCTTCTTGATCAGCTCGATCTTTTCTAAGGTCTGTTGCACAAAGTCCGGCCCATACAGCTGCCGTTCCCCTACATCATACCAACCTACCGGTGTTCTGCACTTCCTTCCATACAGAGCCTCATATGGTGCCATCCCGATGCTTGCCTGGAAACTGCTGTTGTAGGAAAATTCCACTAGAGCCAAGTGCCTCTCCCAACTGCCACCAAAGTCCAACACACAACATCTCAGCATATCTTCTAGTACCCGGTTGACCCTCTCAGTTTGCCCATCTTTCTGAGGATGGAAAGCATGAAATAAGTCTCCATCTCCAAAGCTGCTTGAGGACGTTTCCAGAAATGCGAGGTGAATCGAGCATCTCGGTTAGATACAATCGACAAAGGAACTCCCTGTGGCCTTACGATCTCCCCAACATACAACTTGGCTAACTTCTATATAGACCAAGTAAGCTTCATCGCCAAAAAGTGAGCCGATTTGGTGAGTCGGTCCACTATCACCCAAATTGCATCATTGCCTTTGGAACTCCTAGGCAAACCTGTGATGAAGTCCATGCTGATATTATCCCACTTCCACTTCAGAATGGGTAATGGCTGTAATAAACCCCCAGGTTTCTGATTCTCGGCCTTGACTTGCTGACAAACTGCACATCTAGTTACGAACTCAGGCACATCCCGCTTCATCCCTGACCACCAGAAATACTGCTTTCTGTCTTTGTACATTTTGGTACTCCCTGGATGTACGGATAATAAAGTGGCATGTGCTTCCTGGAGAATACTCTCTTTTAGTTCTGCTTGATTTGGCACACACAGTCGCTCTGCAAAACACAATACTTCATCCTTCACTTGAAATTCTGCCAACCTGCCGGCACCAACCTGCTCTCTCATCTCCTGAATATATGGATCGGTCTTTTGACTGTCGATGATCCTTTCCTTTAATGTGGGTTGAATTTTTAACTGGGTTAAGGAAGCTCCCAATCCCAGCAACACCTCCTCAATCTCTGCTCGATTAAGTTCCTCTGCTAACTTTTCCTGAGTTATGATCAAACGAGCCAAACTGCTATTCCTGCTGAGTTCATCAGCCATCGCATTGGCCTTGCCTAGATGATACTTGATTTCGAGTCAGATGTCCTCCAACACTTCCAACCATCTCCGCTGCCTCAGATTCAAATCCTTCTACTGGTAGATGTACTTCAGAATCTTATGATCCGTGTACATGTTGACCTTTTCCCATACACGTAGTGCCTCCACAGCTTCAGTGCAAAGATGATCGCTGCCAACTCTAGATCATGAGTTGGGTAATTCTTCTTATGCGATCTCAGCTGTCTAGACCCATAAGCTATTACCTCCCTTCTTGCATCAACACATAGCCCAATCCGCGATGGGAAGCATCGCTGTAGACATCCTAGTTGACTCCTGCTCTTGGCAAAGCTAGAATGGGAGCGGTAGTCAAAATTTCCTTCAACTCTTAAAAGCTAGCTTCGCACTGTTTCGACCATTTGAAACTCACGTTCTTCCTTGTAAGCCCCGTGAGTGGCACAGCTATCTGGGCGTAGCCCTGAATGAACCTTCTGTAGTAGCCAGTTAAACCTAGGAAGCACCTGATCTCCTTCACTGTAGTCGGTCTTGGCCAATCTATCACTGTCTTGATCTTCTGTGGGTCGGTAGCCACTCCTCCTTAGAAAGGATGTGACCCAGGAAGACTTCAGTTTTCCAGAAGTCACATTTAGATAACTTTGCATACAACTTCTGCTCTTGTAGCTTCTTTAATACCTATGCTAGGTGCTCGACATGATCTTCTTCTGATTTGGAGTAGACCAATATGTCGTCGATGAACACAACGATGAAATAATCGATGAACAGCCGGAGGAACCTGTTCATCATGTCCATGAAGATAGCAGGTGCATTAGTTACTCCAAACGGCATGACTAGGAACTTATAGTGACCATGTCGAGTCCTAAATGCCGTCTTGTGCACATCTTCTTCCTTTACTCGGACCTGGTGATAACTTGACCGCAGGTCTATGTTAGAGAAAACAGCTGCTCCTTGTAGACAATCGAATAGATCATCTATTCGAGGAATCAGATACTTGTTCTGCACTGTCACCTTGTTCATTTCTCTGTAATCGATTCACATCCTCATCGATCCATCCTTCATCTTTACCAAAATAACTGGGGCTCCCCAAGGTGACGCACTTGGCCTGATGAATCCTTTGTCCTACAACTCTTCGATCTGATTCTTGATCTCATTTTGTTCAATCGGCACCATTTTGTACGGTTCCTTAGAAATGGGTGCACTCCCTGGCTGAACGGAGATGCTGAACTCTACATCTTGCTGAGGTGGAAGACTGAGTAGATCTTCTAGAAACACAGTTAGAAAATCTCGAACTACTGGAATCTGCTTCACTTCTTCAGGAACCTTCTGCTTAGTCAGAGATGCTACCAACTATTTGCACTTCCTCTTCCCTTGAAATGTAGCAGTTGGTTCTCGTAGTGCTTTCACCACAATATCCTTACTCTTGCACTCAATAGTGGTACTGTAGATTGACATCCATTCTATGCCAATGATGATGTCGACCCCCAAAACTGCCAACTCAATGAGGTCGATGCCAAAGATTCTGTCTCCAATCTCAAGATCACACCCTTCATAATATCGGTCGATAGTCAAATTTTCTCCTGACGGAGTATCCATAGAAAGAATTTTGCCAGGAAAAATTCTGGGTTCGACACCCAATCGTTTTGCAAATGAGGGTGACACGAATGTGTGAGATGATCCCATATCAAATAAAACTGTTGCTTTTATTCCATTTATCTGAATTTCTCCTGTTACATAAAGAGCACTCTTAGTACATAACATTTCTTATATGAAGTGGAAATAACAACAGAGCAACCTAAACAGCTTTTTCCATAGCTGTGATGATGTTGTCAACTTCTTCCGCATCGGCTTCGATTAGAGCGAACACTCGCCCCTGCCGGAATAGCTTCTGCCCCTGCTTCGTCCGTCTTTGTCCTTTTTGCTGAAGTTGTGGATAGAAAGGCCTGGAGTGTCCTTCCTTCCCACAGTTGAAGCAGGTAAGGGTGTTCTGAGGCTTGGTGCAAGCAGACCTGAAAGACCGGCTTCCCCACAGTTGTAATAGGTTACGTCCGGATCCCCGTTGCTTGGCCTCCCCATCACAGGAACGGTATTTGCCCCAGTAGGTCGGAACCTCTGCACTGGGTGCGGGTGTTGTCCCTTGAAACTGTCGGACGGTGCGGGCCTCTTACCTGTGCTCCAGTTACCCCTCTTGACCTGTGCCGCCTGGTACTGGTTCATATCTGCCTTAGTAGCTGTGGCTCTCCAGACTAACTTCTCTAACCTTCGGATACCTAGGGGATCATTCGGGTCCTCAAGCTTGGCCTCAAACCCTGCTCGAATTTCCGTGCCTTCTTGGCATCATCCAAAACTATTTCTGGTGCATACCTAGAGTGCTGATTGAATTTGGTCTCATACTCTCGCACGGTCATGCCCCATTGCTGCAACCCAAAAAACTCCATGGCCTTCTTCTCCTAGGAAAGTAATGGCTTCTGAATTCTCCCAAGAACTCCTCCCAGGTAATCTGCACATTGCCCATGGTCCCCTTCAGTGATTGCCACCAAACTCATGCGTCTTTCTCCAGCTGGTTGGTGGCCAGCTTCACTTTACTTGCTTAAGGGGTTAACAGAACTTCAAAAACCATCTCAATCTTCCTGATCCAGTCATCGGCAGCATCTGGGTTTGCCTGGCCCTCGAACACAGGCGGCTTCATCCTTTTGAATGACTTCACTAGTCTGATTGCTTCAGGGACCTGTACAACTTGCCCCAGCCTAGTTTCCTGGCGATATTGGCGGCGAAAGCATTCAAAGTCCGGTATACTCGAGCTAGTTTAGTTTCCAGATCGAGCCCATTGTTCTCACCACTGTGCCCTTTGCCATTTCTGTTTCTTCATATAGCCATTTATGGGTCATAAAATTTGTCATTAATCACCATAATTAACACAACTTTACATTCCTTCAACAAAATTTTATTCATTCCAAAATAAAACTTTTACATTCGGAAAGAAAATTTGCTTTATTACATCCATAACATCACTTTAACATAAAGGTATCCTAGATTCTACGGTTTCTCTTGGCTTCTCTAAGCTCTCCCCGTAATTCCTGGATTTCTTTCTTCATATCTTCAAACCACTGTTCACACTCCTGCTTGTCCAAGCGAGTTATGTGGTCCAGTTTGGCAAAGTATCGATCATTCACGTGCCGAACCTTATCAAGTTCACATACTTGGTAACTCAGTTTTTGAATGCGCTTCTGCCCGTTGTGCTTCTAAGTGGTTTACTCTCCACTTCTGGCCATCCAACTCCCTCCGAAGAGAAGCAACAACACCACCATGGTCATTTTGAATGAGTTCTTCGTCTAAGGATTCTTCTGGGGAATTAGGCGGAAGTGGAGTAGTCTCCCTGGACACGGGTAGTTCTTCTTCTATTTCCTCTGGGTCTTCTTCTTCCTCCATTGGGTCTTCCTCTTCTTCCTTGAAAGGAACAAACCATTCCACCTCATTCTCGGGGTCATGATGATTGTCCATCTTATAGGAAAAAGGAGGAGAAACATAGCATATAGAGCAACACAAATATAAATTACTTACATTTAAATCTCTATAAGTTGAACTTACACTCTAATGTCCACCCTAATGTGTCGTCCTTGTAAATTTGTACTACTTGTTGAAGCGTGGCTATGATACCACTCTGTAACGCCCCGAATACCAAAATACGTTAATTCGTAGCTCAACAGGATCTACACTTCACTTCGTACAATTTTACAATGAATTTGAAATTTTCATTACAACAAAGTCTTTTACATCAACATGCAACAGAATAAATAAATGAATTACAACATGGTAAATACACAATTGTAACAACTTCAGCATTTAAGTAATCATCAGCATCAAATTCATCGTTATATCTTCTTGTAAATTCCAAATCCTGCATATGAAACTGTGGGCACGTCAGCTTTTTACCACCGACGCAATATTATACACGGCCATCCTTGCTATGCCAAAAATATAACGATTCTTTAATACTTTAACAACCACAAACTTGAATTAAACAGAGTGTAAAAAAGTGACTAATCTAAACATGTCAGTGTATGCAATGACTTAATGCCTGATGCAGATGTCTACACTAGGATGACACTAATGCATACTTGTTCGGAGTATATGCATCCCATACTACATAGGTCCGAGGGAAAGCACCTACGTACTCCACATTAAAGGGTTAGATCCTTCGCCATGAATTAGTACTACAATGACTAAGATAAGGTTTAGATTTTCTGGGAGTATTAGGCCCATGCCCCGATAATTTCGGGGTTGAATCCCACACCCAGATGAGCTGGGGACACTCCTAATCACACTTCGATAATTTTGGCAAAACTATTTCTCACTGCTAGCTATGGAGCCTACATAGTCCTAAAACACCCCATAGGCGTCACCTCGATACCTATAATTCCGAAGATGAATCCCACACCAAAGATGAGCTACGGACACTCCCAATCACACCTCGATAATTCCAGGGAAACTATCTTACACCGCAGACCAACCGAGGCCCTCATATCCATGTTTGCCCATACTTGATCATGTCTCCCCTTAGTGCCTGTACTTACATTTTTAGTTTGTTTTAGAAGAAGTCCTACCGGACTTAAACCAATACAAGAGACAGTCCGCCCCAATTGGGTACTTCTCAAGAGATGCTCAACCGACACTGGTTAGCTCTCAAATTCATATTAATAACAACTACTGGTTTCTAAGGGTCTCGCCTAGCCTCTAGATTCCAACCAATATCTCGTTCTAAAGATCAACAATATGTTATATTCAATCTCAAAATAATATTTCAATTTCTTTATTCACAATCTCTTTCTCAAAGAAAACATTTCTTTATAATCTCATAACATGAAGTAACTCACTTCAACTTTCGTTACCAATTTACTCACTTATAGCATTGTTTGCAATTCAAATATTCTCAATCAATTACTATAACATCTCGTCAAGAGGATTTTAATTGCATTCAAATTTTCATCTTTCTTTAATTATACAAGAGTCACATTTTAAAAAGAGTTATCAAGTTCTTAATCCCATTGTTTTAATACGTAATCCACTTCCAATTCTCACAAATATATCAAAATATTGTGGAAATATTGTTTATCAAAATACGTAATCCACTTCCGATTGCAGTCGGTCGGGATCGAACCCGTGACCCCCTTGTGCTACAGCAACCACCCCAATTCGCACCCGAAGACCAGAAAGTCCAAGGGCGGCTAGCGATAGAAGTTCACTTAAACACTTTATCATAGTGAAAATAGGATTCTTTATAGAACAGCGAGCAGAATACATCATATATAGATTTTAGAAACGAGCATGAAACATCACATAAAACTTATCAATAAAAATTCACAAAAATTCTGGGTAATCCCTAACATGATAAAGAAACACTGACCAAAGTATTGGATCAAAATAATATGTATAACATGGTTCTTGAAAATAGTTTGCTATCAAAATTACCCAAAAACAGAATCTGGAAAAGATCGACACCTCTGTACTAAAACAGCCATAACTCAGTCATACGAAATCAAAATCAAGCAAGGTCATAGGGATTTGAAAATAGAAAAAATTATGTAGAACTCATATTTTATACCGAAATCAAGATACTGACTGTAGCATAGTCGGAAACAGCAAACAAAACTGAATAGCAAGAAAATACAGATTTCACCCTTAAGAACAAAACATCATAGATTCAAGAATATTGATCCAAACACTTCCAAACTTGAAATAAAGCCTACCAAGCATCTAAATATCATGATTTAAGGTTATTAACGTGTCCATACCAAATATATCATATGGGTCTCAATCAAAACACAATTTCACACAAATTTTTACATACACGACTAGAAATCAAGAATGGGCGAATCCTAGGTTATTTCAAGTCAAGATTTGTGTCATGAGTCTTTTATGGTCATATTATCACAATAGAGACAAAAATCATTAAGGAAAACACAATCACGGGTTGTCTCTAGACCCAACTACACTATAGGTGAACTTTTTGACCTGTATCAAACAAATAAATTGGAGTACAAGTTAGTTGCCTTAATTTTGGGATAAAGAACGATGCAAACACGAAGATAAGCAAAACCTACGAACGAAACCCGCTAAATCGCGAATCCAAGCACCACGAACAAAATCGTCCCACGAACGAACTCCTAGAATCGCACGACGATCAAAGTGGCTAGAGACCACTTTGAGAACACCACTTAGAGAAGTAGGGGGATTGATGAGCACTCTTGATGATGTTGATGGTGGTGTGGTGATCGGCAATCAAGGAAAAGGGTGGTCAGGTTTGGGGTGTTGATGTATGGCCAGAGGGGGAAGTAGGCCGGAGATGGTGGTCGGCCTAGGTGGGATGATGGCCGGGCTGGTGAGGCGGGATGGCTGGGCTCGGGTTGCACAGCCGGAGAGAGAGAGAGAGAGGGAGAGAGGTGGAGGCCGGTTGTGGAGAGGAAGGAAAATAGGGTTAGGGTTAGGGTTTAGGAGTAGGAGGTATATATATAGGGGTTTAAATGTGGGTTAATGGGTTGTGGGTATTAGAAACTAGTAATAGGTATACAAATGGGTTTTGGATTTTGGGTCAAATAACAATAGGAATGCAAATAGGATTGGGTATTCTTGGCTTTGGAAATCTTATTAGGTGCTAAAATAAGGGGAATGGGAAAAAGACAATCAAAACACCGCCACAACACCAAAAAAAATAAAATATAGATAACGATACCAAAAAATGGAGGAAAGAATCAAAATAACGAAAAATGAACAAAAGAGACAATCAATCAAACACAAGGAGCTCAAAATGCAATAAAATGAATATATATTGAAAACAACTCCAATATACGGTTCAGAAAAAATACAAGAGAGAAAAATACACCAAAATGAAAAATACAGTCAAAAATACACAAAATGAAAAACAGGGGTTACAATCTTACCCACCTAACAGAAAAATTTCGTCCTCGAAATTCAAAAGAAGATACATAGGGTAACCCCAGAAACAAGGAAAAAAAAAGACAAAACAAAACCAAAACAAACTACTCAAACAAATGAGGAAACTTCTGCTGAATCTCCTTCTCCAGCTCCCAAGTCGACTCACCAGGCGAGTGAGGATTCCAAGCAACACGAACCAACTTGATGACCTTGTTCTTAATCACTTTCTCGCACCGATCCACAATAGCAACTGGCAGAATTTCACAACTCAAATCCGGCCGAACGGTCAACTCAGAATAGTTGATCACGTGGCTCTCATCTCGGATATATCTCCTGAGTTCTGATATGTGGAAAACATCGTGCACTCCTGATAAAGTTGGCGGCAATGCAAGACGGTAGGCCACCTTGCCTACTCGCTCCAAAATCTCAAATGGTCCAATAAACCTCGGGCAAAGCTTGCCCCCGCCACCAACCGAATGACACCGCGCCCCGGCGATACCTTAAGAAAAATATGGTCACCAACAACAAACTCCAAAGCCCTACGATGAACATCAGCCCATCGCTTCTGCCTATCTTGAGTGCCTACAAGTGCTTCCTGATCTGAAACACAACATCCACTGTCTTGGTGATCAACTCTGGCCCCAACAACTGCCTCTCAACAATGTCATCCCAGCACACTGGTGACCAGCGCTTCCGTCCATAGAGTGCCTCGAACGGAGCAGCTTTAATACTGGCTTGAAAGCTGTTATTGTACGAGAACTCTTCGAGATGCAAATGATCTTCCCAAGACCCACCAAACTGAAGCATGCATGACCTCAACATGTCCTCAAGAATCTGAATAGTCCGCTCTGACTGTCCATCAGTCTGGGGATGAAAAGCTGTTGTGTACTTTAATTTGCTCCCCAAACTGTTCTAAAGACTCTCCCAAAACTGAGATCTGAATCTCGTATCCCTGTCGGATATAATACTAACTGGAACCCCATGAAGTATAACAATCTCTTACATGTACCTCTCAGCTAGGCTCTCAGTAGACTGACCGACATGAAAAGGAATGAAGTGAGCACTCTTCGTCAAACAGTCAACAATCATCCAAATAGCATTATGACCCTTAGGACTCCTCGGCAAAGCGGTCACAAAATCCATAGTGATATGTTCCCACTTCCACTCTGGAATAGGAAGCAGTTGAAGAAGTCCAGCGGTTCTCTGATATTCGGCCTTAAACTGCTGGCAGATCAAACACCGAGAAACATACCGAGCAACAGCCCTCTTCATACCATGCCACCAGAAATGAAGCTTCAAATCCCGATACATCTTAGTACCGCCAGGATGGATAGAATACTAAAACTGATGAGCTTCTTCAAGCAACCTCTGATGAACTTCACCCTTAGGGACACATAACCGGGAACCAAAACGAAGCGAACCATCTGCATGAATAACCATGTCCGTCCTGGACCCAGACTCAACCTCAGTTCGAAAACCCTGCAACTGCGCAACACTAGCCTGCGCCTCTTTAATCTACTCAACAAGAGACGACTGAAGCTGGAGTGCCAAACAACTCCGACCAGAACTCGGCACCACAACATCCAACTCCAACCTCCTCATCTGCTCAATGAGATCACTCTGCTGAGTAAGAAACATAACTGCTGGTCTCCTGCTCAAAGCATCTGGCACCAAGTTAACTTTACCAGGATGGTATTGCAAACTGATATCATAATCGGCCATACGTTCCAACCAATGCCTTTGCCTCATGTTTAACTCCTTCTGGGTGAAGATGTACTTGAGACTTTTGTGGTCTGTAAAGATCTCCAAGTAAATAATGTCTCCACACCTTCAGAGCAAAAATCACTGCCGCTAACTTCAAGTCATGAGTAGGATAGTTCTTCTCATGCGGCCTCAACTGCCTCGATGCATACAAAACAACACGGCCCTTCTGCATAAGAACTACTCCAAGACCCTTACCAGAAGCATCACAGTGAACCACAAATCTGCCTGAACCATCTGGAATAGTCAACACGGCGCTGACATCAATCTGTTCTTCCACTCAACAAAAGCCTCATTGCACTCATCAGACCAACAAAACTTCTGATTCTTCCCAGTCAATTTAGTCAACGGTCCTGCTATCTTTGAAAAATCTTGGACGAACTTCCGATAATAGCCAGCCAAACCAAGAAAACTCCTGACTTCTGAAACTAATTTGGGAGTAGGCCAATCTTTCACAGCCTCAATCTTGGCAGGATCCACAGAAATACCATCGCTAGAAACAATGTCCCCCAAGAAAGAAATCCTGTCGAGCCAAAACTCGCACTTGCTAAGTTTTCCATGGAGCTGATTCTCTCTCAAGGTCTGCAGAACCACTCTAAGATGCTCAGCATGATCTTCCCGATTCCGAGAGTACACCAAAATATCATCAATGAAGATCACCACAAATCTATCCAAGAACTGAGGGAAAACCTGGTTCATAAGACTCCTGAATACAGCCGGTGCGTTCGTGACCCCGAACGGCATTACAAGATACTCATAGTGCCCGTATCTAGTCCTGAAAGTAGTCTTCTGTATATCTGCAGCCTTCACCTTGACTTGGTGATATCCAGAACGAAGATCCAACGTCGAGAAAATAGCAGCCCCACTCAGCTGGTCAAACAAATCATCTATCCTGGGCAACGGATACCGATTCTTCACAGTAACTGTGTTCAGTTGTCGATAATCCATGCACAGTCGACGACTACCATCTTTCTTGTCAACAAAAAGGACCGGAGCACCCTAAGGCGAAGCACTAGGTCTCATGAAACCCAAATCAAGCAACTGCTGAATCTGCACCTTAAGCTCTGCTAGCTCAACCGGTGCCGTCCTGTAGGGACTTTTCGATATCGGTTCTGTTCCAGGCTGAACATCAATACCGAACTCCACTTTCCTATCAGGGGGTAAGCCAGACAACTTTTCTGGAAAAATATCTAAGAAATCCTGAACTACCAGAGGCGCAGTCTCACAGCCTGAGTGTAATTCCATCACACAATCCACCTATTCCTGTAACACCCCGAATTCCAAAATACAACTGAATTCGAGTTCCATAGGATCTTTACACTTCTTTCATACAATTTTATAAGGAAATAAAAACTTTTCTTTCATCAGAGTTACATTCACAGTTATACATTATCATAGCAGAAGCAATATTACAATAAATTACATGAAACAATATTTAACTCAATCCTGCGCAGCATGTATGCTTCAATTGTCAAGCATCTTTACCCTGCATATAAAACTGTGGGCGTGTCAGTTCATTCAACTGACGAAATATTATACACGGCCATCCTCTCTATGCCGGAAACAGTATAACGATTCTCATTTCTTAACAAACACAAACTTGTCACAAACAAAGCTAAAGGGACTATCCTATTGTTGTCGTGTTGTGAATGCGCACTTAGTGTTGTGAATGACACTAATGCGCACTTGTTCGGATTCTAAGCATCCCATACTACATAGGTCCGAGGGCAAGCCCTTAATCGTTATTCATATTATAAGGTTCAATCCTCGTCATGACTTAATCTACTACTGTAACTACGGTAAGTATCCTAGATGTTCTATGATTTACGAGCTCATGTCTAGACAGCCTAGAGGGGAATCCCACGTCATGTCACGACGCATTGTGAAGACAGCCTGTGGTCAATTCAGCCTCCGTCATGGGACATGACACCACCCGCAGTCACCAAACATCCCACGAGCGTCGCCACCGGGACGGTACTCTGGAGCAGTATCCACGTCATGTCACGACGCATCGTGAAGACAGTCTGTGAATACTCTCACGCCGCAAATCCAATGGCCCTCATACTCAATGTTTTTCTCTTACTTTCATCACATCTTCATTATGTATCTAATCCTTAGTTTAATTGAATCATGAATAAAATTAATCTCTTAGAATGTAGCAGTTCCACTATACCAGTCTTAACCATTTATTCAACATGACCCAAATCTTGGTCTTTTCATTTCAAATTCCATTTCAATTCATTTCTCTGCCGGTATAAGGCTTGGCTATATCCTAATTTCTCAATTTCAACTCATAATTACAATGTCATACCTATAAGAGCTTTTCATGATTAACCATCATTCATGTTTCGAAAGCATAGTATTCATGTATTCACATTTTTCATAACTCATCACAATCAATAATTCAATGCATATATACTTGGGACTGAAATTCTTCAAACATGTCGCATTCACTAATTTATAAGCTCACATAATTCTATTTCAATCCGTTCCAAATCCATAGTTCACATTTTCAATTGTTTCACAATTCACACCTTTCAAATTTCTCATTACCCAAAATCTTATTTTAACTTCCTAAACAATCCATTCGAAATTTCTTAAAGAAACAAATTAAGTTAATAATCAAAAAAGAGTTCCTTTTGTAAAAACAGTCTCACTTATACAAAGCCTCAGGTCATAGAGATTTTCTCCCACAACACAGATATTATTTGAAACTTCAGGATAGTCGACTGTTAACCATGACCAGTCGGCTGTTCTGCGAGTTTCTAAAGCTCGAGAATAAATTAATCAGAGGAGTCAACTGTCTCATATGGATAGTCGGCTGTTCTGCTATGATTTTTAAATTCAAAAATAAATGATCAGGCCAGTCGACTGTTAAATGTGATCAGTCGGCTGCTCTGCGATGTTTTTTTCAACTCGAAATCAAAATGACCAGGACAGTCGGCTGTTACACATAGTCAGTCGGCTGTGCTGCGGGGTTTTTGAAGTCTAAAAATATATTTTCTTCTCTTTTTGAAACATAACTTCCCATATTACAATCTACTTTAAAATTTACAGTAAACTCGTATTTCACAATGATCATTTGCTTTATAAATACTTCTGTTTTATTAATTAATTACACATGATGCATTCAATCATTTGTTTGCAAAAATGCATTCTTTTTCATTCATTCTAATGGCATAAGTAGCAATGGGGAATTTCATGACATCTATTACCAATCATTTCTTAATAATTTATTCTATCAATTCATCTTTAACACACCATTCTACTTTAGCACTTTAATCCATAAACATGATGCTAGTCTTTTAGTAGTTAAACCACATAGTCCACATTTATGACATATTTTGCATACTAACATTAGAAATAACGAGAACATTCACTTTACTCATAATTAATAAATATAGTAATCAATCAACACATATTTGTTAATTTCTCAATTCCCTTCTATTTAGGCAAGCATGCATTTCGTTTCAACTAGTAACTCATAATAACAATTCAATTTCCTCCCTAGCATGATTTCTACTTTAGAAGTCATGAGAAACACCCACCTTTTGAAGAAAACCAATTAAGAAAATTCCCTAGAGCCTCCTAGATTGCGAGCGAGTGCCTTCTCCTCCTAGATTGCAGTGCAACGACTTCTCCTCCTTGCTCCTTGCTACAAACCGAGAGCTCCAATGTAGAGATGGCCGGCCTCCAAGGGGGAACACTCACACTCAACTCACACTAATATAAATCTCCTATGTAATTGTTCTCTTCTTTCAATAGATTACTAGTGTAAAATACAAACAAATAGGAGGGGTATTTATACTAATTTTTGAGTAGATTGGAGGGCTAGGATTCGATGGATGGTTATAGAATGATGGGCTAGGATAGGAGTAGGAGTTATAGCAACCACCCACACACAAATAACTACCCATGCACACAACCCACTTTCCCATTCCTACAAGCACAAACCGGCCCAACTAAAGTGTGCATTGCACACTACATGCTTCGCACGTGCCACCTAGTACCCCTATTTAAAAGTTGTACAATTTAATTAATCAAAATGTTCACCAATTATCTCTACATGACAAGTGTGACCATTTAATTAATTAATTAGATTGGTGGGCTTCATAAATAGTGGGCTTAGGCTTGTGGGCCAAGACAACAAATTAATAATTAATTAAAGTGGGCTAAAACAATTAATTAGTGTTTTAGGCTTTTGGAAATAGGCTTTTTAGTAAAATAAAGGAAAATAATTATTCATACAAAAATGAGATTTCATACAAAATAAATAAATGATATACACATGAAGTTTGCACGTGCACAACACGTGAAAAATGATGTTTTTATAAAAAATGAAGTTTTAGGGTATTACAATTTCACTGCAGTCTTTGCTCGGCCAAGGAAAGACTCCCCGGTGTGGAACTCAAATTCTGCTCGATCTGGAATTCTGAAGACAACTTTCTTGACACGGCAATCAATAACGGTATGGGCTTCACCCAACCAATCCATATCCAGAATAACGTCGAATCCCGAATTTCCAATTATAATCAGGTTGGCTTTGAAATCTGCGTCCCCAATAACAACGGGACATTGCCTGCACTCACGGGAACATATGACAACTCCACCACCTGTCACAATGTTCCAAGTTTCTGACATGTTGCTACACTCTAACTGATGGCGAGCGACAAATTGAGAGGAGACAAAAGAATGGGTTGCCCCAGAATCAAAAAGAACATGGGCAGGAAAAGCGCAAACAAGGTTGATACCTGCCACAATTCCTTCAGCTGTCTCAGCATCTGCAGCAGTTAAGTTGAAAGCCTGACCTCTCCTCGGAACAGCGGTCCTCTGACCGACAATCTGGCGTTGAAGAGGAAGCGGTGGCCTAACTGGACCACGAACTGGGCCTGCTTGCTGAATAGGACCCTTGGTTGGAAGAGCCACCTGCTGCTGTTACGGACAATCACGTACAGAATAATCAGCGGCGCCACACCTAAAGCACCGGCAGCTGACGCGCCAACAATTCTTACGTTCACGCCCAGACATCTGTCAGAAGTTGCAAAAACCACCCCTCTGGAAGCCAGCAGAAGGATACGGAGCTATCCTGACTGGATGGGTTGGGACAGGCCTCCGAATAGGACCACCAGAAGGCCTAGCAGCAGAATGCGAAAAAGTCCGCGGAGAAGGAACCAAACCACCACGAGCTTGCTCCTGAGCTTGAGCTGCCTCAAGAGCTAAAGCATAAGTACGCAGACGAAGAGAGACCAGTTGCCTCTTGATATCCTGCTCAAGCCCATTTGTGAATCTATGAGCCCTATCCTCTTCGGTTGCCACAAGAACGGCAGCGAAACTGCTAAGCCTAGTAAACTCAGCTGCGTACTCATCTACTGACCTGGAGCCCTGTTGCAAGAAGTCCATGTTACAACATTGTATTAACAATTATGTAACAAATTCAAAATGGAACAATGGCTTAACCTGTTTTAGGGCCAGGAATTGCTGTTCCATCTCAACTCGAGTACTAATGGGGAAAAACTTCTCCAAGAATCCCCGAGTGAAAGTAGCCCAAGAAATAGGCCTCTCAAGACGCTCAGACTTGGCCATCCACCAGATATAAGCCAAATCCACCAGCTGGATGGAAACAACGTCCACCCGATCAGCCTCGGCAACAAGAGCCGCTAACAACAAGTGCTCAGTCCGGATCAACCACTATTCAGCCTCCAAAGGCGTCTCAGTGCCAGAAAAACGATCGGAATGCAGCCTCATAAAATCTGTAGCTGTCCCTGGGCGAGGCAGAAGATTTGCCTGCACATGCACAACAGGAGGCAGAACCCGGGCAGCTTCAAGGGCAGCCATCACAAGATCGCTGTGGTTTTGCTGCTGATTAATCAACCGCTCAAGCACAGTAGTGACAGCCTCAATCGGATCGACCTGTGACTGAGAAGTAGAACCTCTGGGAGCCATAGTCTGTACAAAACAAAAACAGTTAGCATCCAGAATCTGAGTTGGTATAAATTTCATTTATGTATGCATGGTTGGTGAAATATTATGCAGATCCCAGTTCGAGCCAAGCTTGTCTAATATATTAGGCAACTAATACATTAGCCAAACCTGAAGCTCTGATACCATTAAAAACCTAGTCACGCCCCGCTTTCCAAAAAGAATACGGAATACGGATACGTAACAAAAGCCCAACGAATGATTTTCATCATCCATAAGCTGTTCAAGAATCTTTACAGTATCTCACACAAATAATCAGAGTCGGAAGCAAAAGTATCAACCAACATGCATAATTAAAACAAGATACCAACAGAAATTTACTTGAAACAAAATACAATATTCTCAAATAAATCAGAGTCTAAACAAAATCAAATATCCTAGGTCACATCGCCCAAATACAAATAAATATTTAATAAACCAAATACACTTTATTCAATGTTCAAGCAACAATAAAAATAATAATAAAGCAGAATCTCCAGCACTAATACATCATCTCGCCAATACCATCTGGCAGTCATCCATCCTGATCTGTAATTAGTAAATTTGCAGGAGAAGGAGAAAAGACGAAAACAAGTACCCGTCAATTGCAAGTCGCAGGTCACAAATAATTTAGGATACAAGCACATGGGGAAAACTAACTAATAGCTTAGCAGTCAACTAGCATGGCATACTAATAGTACAAATGTTTTATGTCTAAGGCAGTGTCATATGGCAACTAACAGTGTCTAGTAACAGTAAGCTCAGTATATCAGTGAATCAGGATAATAGTATATAAGTATCAGTCTAACATTATCAGTCTAACAGTCTCAGTCCAATAGTATTAGTCTAACAGTATCAGTTTTATGTTCTTACAGTCTTGTGTGTATTACTAGCTAGGTAGCACTTCATGCATCCCGATTTTTACTAAATGGTTGCTACAACAAACAGTTTCGCTTTTAGATTTCATAGTGGACCATGATGGGGTAGTGTACTCATGTATCAATAACAGTAGCAGTAACAGTAACAGTACAGTCAGAACCTAGTGGTTCTCTTCTACTCTACACCTTCCTATGGGAAGTAATGTAGACAGGGTTAGATAACAGTAACAGTAACAGTAACAGTAACTATATGGAACACTAGTTCCCTTCCAAGTATACGTTTCCATATTTTCCACTACCAGATATTTCCTTAAGAAATCCCGGCTTGGTCATTTTTATTATGGTCATCAACCAGGCATGAATGTGTACAAAATAGTGTCAAACTAATATGGTATGATCAGTATTAGGTTCAGGGAAACAAATAAAAAATCATAGACATTATACAGTCACACAAACGAGCAAAACAGTGTATGTTCATATTCAGGACAACATGACATTACAGTACTAAAACAGTGATTCTTGTCGCTACATAAATGAAAATATGGATCTGTCGAAGGATCTGGAAAATATACATCCACACGAATCCAAGGAATATAATTAAGTCATATAGTACTTCACAACATCATAACTCAAAACAGGTTCGAAAACAGAAAACATGTGCAGTCAGAAATCAGGAAAACAAATTCTCAATCAGAGAAACAACATTAAAACTCAACAAATAAATCTACGAAAAATCTGGGGTATTCCCCTATATGTCTAGAATCAAAATATAAAGTTTCATAATATTCCAGTAAGAATAGATCGGTCATCAAAAATATGAAAGCAACGAGAAAACATAGTTTAGCGAATCTGGAAATCCCGACACTGCTGTACGAAACAAAGATATCTCGCAACCAGTGAAACAAAATCCAATTCCACCTAAAGGATATAAAAATTGATAAAATATAATAAATTTCACATTTCACAAATATTTTTCATACAGTATAAGGAATCATAGTGAAAATAGGATTCTTTACTGAACAGCGAGCAAAATACAGCACATAGAGTTTAGAAACGAGCATGAAACATCACATAAAACTTATCAATAAAAATTCACCAAAATTCTGGGTAATCCCTAACATGATAAAGAAACACTGACCAAAGTATTGGATCAAAATAATATGTATAACATGGTTCTTGAAAATAGTTTGTTATCAAAATTATCCAAAAACAGAATCTGGAAAAGATCACACCTCTGTACTAAAATAGCCATAACTCAGTCACACGAAATCAAAATCAAGCAAGGTCATAGAGGTTTGAAAATAGACAAAATTATCTAGAACTCATATTTTATACCGAAATCAAGATACTGACTGTAGCATAGTCGAAAATAGCAAACAAAATTGAACAGCAAGAAAATACCGATTTCACCCTTAAGAACAAAACATCATAGAATCAAGAATATTGATCCAAACACTTCTAAACTTGAAATAAAGCCTACCAAGCATCTAAAAATCATGATTTAAGGTTATTAACGTGTCCATACAAAATATATCATATGGGCCTCAATCAAAACACAATTTCACACAAATTTTTACATACACGACTAGAAATCAAGAACGGGCGAATCCTATGTTATTTCAAGTCAAGATTTGTGTCATGAGTCTTTTACGGTCGTATTATCACAATAGAGACAAAATCCATCAAGGAAAACACAATCAAGAGTTATCTTTCGACCTAACTACACTATAGGTGAACTTTTTGTCCTGTATCAAACAAATGAATTGGAGTACAAGTTATTTGCCTTAATTTGGAGATGAAGAACGATGCAAACACGAAGATAAGCAAAACCTACGAATGAAACCCACTAAATCGTGAATCCATGCACCACGAACAAAATCTTCCCACGAACGAACTCCTAGAATCGCACAACGATCAAAGTGGGTAGAGACCACTTTGAGAACACCACGAAGAGAAGTAGGGGGATTGATGAGCACTCTTAATGATGTTGATGGTGGTGTGGTGATTGGCAATCAAGGAAAAGGGTGGTCGGGTTTGGAGTGTTGATGTATGGCCGGAGGGGGGAAGTAGGCCGGAGATGGTGGTCGACCTAGGTGGGATGATGGCCGGGCTGGTGAGGGGGGATGGCTGGGCTCGGGTTGCACAGCCGGAGAGAGAGAGAGAGAGGGAGAGAGGTGGAGGCCAGTTGTGGAGAGGAAGGAAAATAGGGTTAGGGTTAGGGTTTAGGACTAGGAGGTATATATATAGGGGTTTAAATGTGGGTTAATGGGTTGTGGGTATTAGGAACTAGTAATAGGTATACAAATGGGTTTTGGATTTTGGATCAAATAACAATAGGAATGCAAATAGGATTGGGTATTCTTGGCTTTGAAAATCTTATTAGGGGCTAAAATAATGGGAATGGGAAAAAGACGATCAAAACACCGCCACAACACCAAGAAAAATAAAATAAAGATAACGAAACCGAAAAATGTAGGAAAGAATCAAAATAACGAAAAATGAACAAAAGAGACAATCAATCAAACACAAGGAGCTCAAAATGCAATAAAATGAATATATATTGAAAACAACTCCAATATACGGTTCAGAAAAAATACAAGAGAGAAAAATACACCAAATTGAAAAATATAGTCAAAAATACACAAAACGAAAAACAGGGGTTACACTAACTCTCTTTCTTTTCTTATATCTTTTGATTCTTATTTTGGTGCAAATGACAAACACTGGGGGGAGGGGGGAGGTATTTATAGGGGAAATGAAAGGCTAGGATTTAATCTCACAACTCTAAGTAACTACCCACTCTCCCCACTCTCCCACTCTCTCCGCTCTCCCCACTACCCAAATGCAAGGCTGGCCAATGGGTTCTTTTGTGCATGCACGTGCACGTGTAGTACACAAGTGTACACTTTCTCATTTTTATTTTAATTTTATACTTATATTTGTGTATCAACTAGTTGTTACATGACATCAGTAAAAAAGTGTAAAACTAATGTAGGGTTATCTTAATCGGCTTCTTTTGTGGGCTTGGTTTATTTATTTAATTTATTCTAGTGGGCTCAGAGTCTTCTATTAGGCCTATGGGTTCTAAAGAAGAAGGACACTAAATAAGTTAAAATAAAAGAGAACTTGTGCATACTAAAAAAGTCTTTTGAATGGACGATGAGATGAAATGGCAAGTAAGTTGCACGTGAGGAAAAATAAAAATGTATTTTTATACGGGATGTTACAAACTCGATCCTAGAGGTTCCGGTTGTCATGAAGGCTATGAACATCCTCGCCACTGCCTACGACAGAGAATGTCTCGCGACTGAGACATTCGACCCGAGCTACATGAAGTGGGCTCGAGCTGACATGGTGGTGAGTGTTCATTCCCAGATGTGCTCATTTCTTCTAATATGTTGAAAATTTTCTAAGTATTTTTTCTTCGGTTTGCAGGTAACTCTGCAGGGTGAGATATGTGGAGGCAGTATGATCGCAAGTTTAAGCTCGCTGATCAGAGGGTGCAACGGCTCGAGAGAGAATGCAAAGACCTCAAGCTGAAGTTTGACGACCTGGAGAAGACCGAGAAGGCTCGCTGGGCCGAGCTAACCTCCGAAACTGCCAAGCGGGTCAGGTTGGAGAAGGAGAAGATTCACCTAGAGGTGAAGGAGAAGTCGGTGAAGGTTGATATTATGCAAATCATCGACCGGGTCATCCTCGCCCAGGATGAGGGGCATGAGTGGGCGCACGAGCACGTTCAAATGAAGTACCCGGACCTCGTCCTCGAGGTCTTATCCTACTCCATGAAGTTCGACAAGGCTCCCTTGACTCCGTAGGAGGTCCCTTCGGATGGCAAGGGGGACACTAGGTCTCCTGTTGTCGTCATCGACCCATTGGAGGTTCCTGTTGAGCTGGCCTAGGTTGCAGAAGTGCCTCCTTCCCTCAAGCAATAGGATGTTAGCACTTCTTAATTGTCTTTTGCTTTCTTGCATTTTGTATTTGCCAACTACGGACCACCACTTTTTGTACGAAACCTTTTAATGAATTTCAATTGAAGAAAACTTTTGGGATGAACTCCTCAACTTGAGATTTTTCATATCTTTTAGAATTTATTCAAGTCTTTAGTGCTCGGCGTAATGTGGGATTTTCCATTCTTTCTAAATCGCCAAACGTGCTCTCGTTGAACCCCGAGATGCCAAGCATGAATACTTTAGGAATAGATTGCACATCGTGGAATTGTGTTTGGCTCGCCATCGTAAAAAGGCGAAGGATAGGGAGTTGGCGTTCTTGTACCACATTCGAAGGTCGCACCAAACGAAACTGGAACACGCTTGTATAAAAAACGCGATGGTCGACAATGATCTGGGCCATGCTGGGGCTCTTGTAGCTCTCCCCGGTGGGTCGTCCTGATCCCTTTCTTCTTTTGAAGGTGCAATACGTTTGGCGGACTCTTTTCTCTGAGAGATGCTAGTGGAGAAGGAGTTGGAGATATATAAGTTGAAGGTGGAGTTCGGAGTGGCAGGGTCTTAAGCGACTTCTCTCTAAAGTGGTTGGACCTCCGTCCAAGGTCCCTCTCCGATGGTCCAGTTGGAGCCTAAGAACTTGGTGATGCTCAAAGCAGAGTGGCTGGGTTGTCTAACATGGCTAGCTCTTTGGAGGGACCTGACCAACCCGATGAGGCACAGATCAGATCGGTCGGTCTCAAATTGGTTTGCGCGAGCCCGGGGGTAGGCGCCCCTAACGAGGAGGTTCTGTACCTGACCTCCTTGACTTGTTTAACTTATTGTATCTTATTGTAATTCCTCGGTCATGCCGAATGTATCAATATGTATTTACGCCTCAGTTTTCCGAGTGTGTTAATAATGAAGTCTCTTTGCTTACTTTTGCATCAAATTTCACGCTTGCGAACTTCATAACTTGGAGGCCAAATGGTCTTCGCATGTGTGATCAAGTGAACAGGCATGTAGTAGAACACCTTGGATGATGAAATGTTTTTCGATCTTGGGAGTTGAACTGCCGTTCAATCTTAGGAATTGAACCATTTTTATTTCTTGGGGGAATGAAACATGCTTTAACCTTTGGAGTCTAAATGTCCTCCCTTTGCAGCCATTGGATCTAGGTGCAAGGCTTGGATCTGTCCTTGTCAGCGTGATATGGCTAAAAATAGAACAAAATCGGGACTGTTCAAATTGGGCTCTAATCTTAAAGCTCTCAGGGATAAAACAGTAATTTCATCTACAAACGGGTCTGAAATAGGAACTGGGTCTTTCTTCAAAATCCAATAACCCATAAACGGATCTGTCATATTGGGTATGGGTAGCAACCCGTTACAAACCAATTCAGATATTTAAAAGAGTAATTCAAATTCATAGTTATCTCTATGAAACGATTTAAACTCTACATCTTATTCAAAAACACCGGGACATAGGGATAAATGATTATCTCTAAACTATCTGTAATGGCTACTATAAATACCCCTCTTCCCCCCACCATAACAAGGTAATCAATCTTTTTCCACATAAAGCTCTTTCATAATCTTCCTGATTACTGATAAGAGCGTCGGAGGGTTCGTCGGAGGGACCCATCCCAGTGTATCGAACTTTTTGCAGGTTCACGGCAGCAGCGAGAAACCAGTCAAATGCCGATGAAAGTCAATAGGTTTGCTTATTCATTTCCTAAAAGAATCCACAAATTCATCTGTTTGCTCCTACACCAAAATCAGCAGCAACAGATTGGCGCTGTCAGTGGGAACGAAAAGCAATCCAACCCTATTTCATCAGCAAAAGCCAATTTCAAGCTATGCATCCAAAGAAGGGGAAGGCGACGGTCTCCAACCACAGATCCACTCCCGCTCATTCTCCTCCTCCACTTCAGGAGGTCCTCCCTCAACCTGTCCAGCAAGTCCAGTAACCGCAGCCTGCACAGCCTCTTCCTCAGCCCGTCCAGCAAGCGCAGCCTGGACAACCCCTTCCTCAACAACCTAAGCCCCAACAGGCTTCTCAAGGGCCTCAAGGGCCTGCCGCGAGACCTTCCCACCAAAGTTGCCAAAGGCAACCTCCTCATCAAGACCATGTCTCGATACATAACCCCTCATCCGACTCCATGGCTTCTCACAGTCCCCCGACGCCCAAAGATCTCCGGCACAATATTGTCAATCGGCAGCATGGGATAGACCTTCGGACTCTCCTGGATGAGAGACAGACCCATGACGGATCCCCTGTCGTGAACACCAAAGGGCCCTGCGATTCGGTCCCCTAGAGCCCGATCCCCTCGTAGGCCCGACCGTAGAAGATCGAACTCTTCCAGAAGACGGAGGGAGTCACCCTAGCGCCGTTAGAGGAGGAGCCGCACTCTGACCGATCGGCCCGCCCTAGGGGACCGCCGAGATCGGGAGGCGCCTATCACAAGGGTGGAATTCCAGGACTTTCAAGAAGTCCTTCTGCAGGCCCTTAACGTTGCTCCTAACCACGATCAACGGGCTCTCAGTCCTCAACCTGCCCCAAGCTATCGCCGCTGCACTCCCAGTCCCCTTCTACATGAGGATGAGTCCCGGGGATCAGCAAGATATGACCAAAGGAAAGACTCGGTCTACCGCTGTCTCCACGAGATGGAGAGGCACCTTGGCAGACTGGATGGAGAAGAGGAACAACGGGCGAGGAATTTCTGCCCGAGCAGGCCTCCGTTCTCCCGAATCATCATGGAAGCCCCGGTTCTGGAAAACTTTAAGTCCCCTCACTTTGAGTCATACAACGGGGAGTTGGACCCCGTTGACCACATCGAGAGTTTTAAAACTCTCATGACGATCCACCAGGCTAAGGATGCGCTCCTTTGCAAAACCTTCTCAGCCACGCTGAAGGGGCCCGCAAGAGGATGGTACTCATGACTCGCCCTGACCTCCATCTTCGCATTCGAATAGTTTGAGGAGCTATTCCTCACCCAATTCGTGGGCAGTCGTTGAGCCGAGAAAATAGGTGCATCTTTGCTAGCACTTAGCCAAAGAAAGGGTGAGCGCCTAAGAGATTACGTCCGACACTTCACCACCGAAGCCCGGTCTATTGCTTCCCTCAACCAATCAGTAGCCTCTGCAGTATTCAGGCACAACGTTACTAATGCCGACCTTAAGGTGTCACTTGCCAAGAAGCCTCATCGGGACTTCTTGGAACTCCTGCTTAGGAGCGAGAAGTACATCCGAGCGGAAGAAGCTCTCAACCCCCTAGTCAAGAGGAGTCATCTTTCGGAAACAAACGGAAGAATACAAGCGAATAAGGGTCCCAAAAATTCTAGAAGGATGACAATGGCTAGCGCCGCCCAGCTCCTCATTTTGAGAAGTTCACTCCCCTCAATGTTAGTATATCAGCAGTTCTTATCGAGGTGGACAAGGAAGAACTACTCCGCGGTTCCCCTAGCATGAATACCCCTGACAAGAAAAGAAACAGGGATAAGTGGTGCGGCTTTTATAGGGACCGCGGCCAAGACACAGATGGTTGTCGGGCTCTCAAAGAGGAGATCGAAGAACTCATACAGTGGTGACACCTGGGTAAGTTCGACTGAAAACACAGGGCCGATCTTCCACCCCGAGGAGCCTACAAGCGAACAGAGAAACCCAATGAGTTCCAAGAATCCGAACCTGGGGCCATCCTCCACCTTATCCATGGAGGTCCAATGGGTGGAGAACCAAACTCCTCCCAAGAGGCCTTCACCCTATCGTAGAAATAGGATTTTAGTTTTCAATAAAGCCGATGCTTGTAACCCGGCCAAAAGCATGTAATAATGGCTCGCCCCATTGAAGCGGCCACTTTAGTTTGTTTCAATAAAACTTAGCTTTTTTCTATTGAAAATTATTGTGTTTGCCTCATTTCTATCACATCTACGACTCGTTAAATGGTAAGTTCGGAGTCAAGCTTGTTCTACAGGGTTGCTCCCATAACTTACTAAGCTCAAAAAACAAGTTCAGAGTCCAACATTTGGTTCGACGTTGCTTTAGCCGCTTGCAAACAAGCAAGTACGAGGCAGCTCACCATTCGGAATTGCTCCTATAACTCGATAACCCCCTCAAACAACAAGTTCGGAGTCCAACACTTGGTTCGATGCCGCTTTAGCTACTTGCGAAAGAGCGAGTACAAAGTAGCTCACCATTGGAAATTGCTCCTACAACTATTGAAACTCTCTTAACAACAAGTTCGAAGTCCAACACTTGGTTCGATGCTACTTTAGCTACTTGCGAACAAGCTTGTACAAAGTGGCTCTCCATTCGATATTACTCCCACAACTGTTGAAACTCTCTTAACAACAAGTTCGGAGTCCAACACTTGGTTCGAAGCCGCTTTAGCTACATGAGAACGAGCGAATACAAAGTAGATCACCATTCGAAATTGCTCCCACAACGGTTGAAACTCCCTTAACAACAAGTTCGAAGTCCAACACTTGGTTTGACGCTACTTTAACTACTTGCGAAGGAGTGAGTACAAAGTAGCTCACAATTCGAAATTGCTCCCACAACTATTGAAACTCCCTTAACAACAAGTTCGGAGTCCAACACTTGGTTCGACGCTGCTTTAGCTACTTGCGAATGAGTGAGTACAAAGTATCTCACCATTCGAAATTACTCCCACAACTGTTGAAACTCTCTTAACCACAAGTTCGGAGCCCAACACTTGATTCGCTACTACTTTAGCTACTTGCGAACATGCTTGTACAAAGTGGCTCACCATTCAAAATTGCTCCCACAACTGTTGAAACTCTCTTAACGACAAGTTCAGAGTCCACCACTTGGTTCGATGCTACTTTAGCTACTTCCGAACAAGCATGTACAAAGTAGCTTACCATTCGAAATTGCTCCCACAACTGTTGAAACTCTCTTAACAATAAGTTCAGAGTCCAACACTTAGTTCGATGCTACTTTAGCTACTTGAGAACAAGCTTGTAAAAAATGGCTCACCATTCAAAATTACTCCCACAACTATTGAAACTCTCTTAACAACAACTTCGGAGTCCAATACTTGGTTTGACGCCTTTTTAGCCGCTTGCAAACAAGCAAGTACGGAGCAGCTCACTATTCGGTATTGCTCCTACAACTCGTTGATAACCCCATAACAACTAGTTCGAAGTTCACAATCTTGGTTCGAAATTGCCCTTACAGCTTGCAAGTATGCTGTTTCGGGGCTCAAAACGAACATTCATACTACTACCAATACTGGTTAAATTTTGCAACAGGCAAGTTCGGAGCTCAACTCTCCCTAGAGTTGCCCCTCAAACTTGTTTCCCAAACGGCTCTCTTCTAGAGCCTAGTGATGCTCTTCGCTCCGCTCGCCTCCCAAGTGGCCTTCTGTACGAGTTCGGAGCTCAACTCTCCCCCATAGTTGCTCCTCAAACTTGCCTCCCAAACGGCTCTCTGCTAGAGCCTGGCAATGCTCCTCCTCCCATTCACCTCCTGAGCAGTCATCTTCCAAAAGAATTCGGAGCCTGACTCATCTAGAGATGCTCCCACAACTCGCCTCCAAGAATGGATCTTCATAAGAGTCATACAAAGAACTTCTCAACTTCATGAAGACAAAGATGTTGTGGGACTATTTTGACCATGAAAAAGGGTGGTTCTTCAACTGACTTCTGAAGAGAAATTGTAGATCTTTGTTGCCTCAAAATGTGAGTTTGATCCAGATCTACGGCTCAGATCTTGACACGTCATTCGGATACAAAATCTGAGCAAACATGTTCTCAAACGTGAAAATGGGGAAAAATGTCGCCTCAAAATGTGAGTTTGATCCACATCGACGGCTCAGATCTTGCCACGTCCTTCAATCCAAAATCCGTTCAAATCTGCCTCAAGATGCGAGCCTGATCCAGATTGATGGGTCAGATCTTGCCACGTCCATCGGATCCAAAATCTGTGTAAACGTGCTACTGAACTAGAAAGTGGAGAAAAACTCCACGCGATCCGCGCTCGAATCAAGATCAACGACCACAAATTCTAAAAAAAAAATATTAAAGGGTTAATGGGTCGGGTTCGGACCCGTTAGAGACCCAAACCCAAAACTCCACTCCTCTTCTTCTTCAGAATCGCCATCTTCAAAAACTCTTCAGAAGCGACCTAGACCCATCACCCACCTCGGCGACCATGCCTCGCCGAACCCTTCCGTTGTCGAGCTTCGACCTCCATCATCTCCACCGCAGAGCTCCACTCCTCAAGCTTTGTCGAACCCAAAATGCCATCGTCGACAAGCTCCGGTGCCGAGCTCCAACCCCTCCTCGCCACGCCTCTTCCTCTTTGAAGCTTCGCTGAGCTCTGAACCCATCGTCGTGCTCCGAGCTCCACTCCCCCTTCGTTGAGCAACACTCCACTGACTCCGAGCTCCACCTTCATCGAAGCTCTCCCCCTTCACGAGCTCCTCACTGCCATACACCGAAGAGTTCCATCGAGCTCCATGCCACCGCAGTTGAGCTCAACTCTCCCCTTACACGAGCTCCTCGCCGCCATACACCGAAATGCTCCATCGAGCTCCAGTGCCCCCCTCCATCTCCAACCAAACTCGTCGACCTCCTTCACGAGATCACCTCCAACACCAAGCTCCGATGCTGAGCTACGAACTCATCGAGCTCCCCTCTCTTGGTTGCCGAACCCACTCCGCTACAGCCCCCGTGCCAAGCTGCTCCACACCAGCGAGCCCTCATCAAAAAGTTCTTCCGTCGATAATGGCTCAGCTCGCCCTCGAGGAAGATTGAGGAGAAGTTAGAGACGAAGGTGGAAGACGAAGACGATGCCGAAACTGAAGAGGGCGGGAAAGAGAGAGAGAGATAAACGGGTGTCCACGTGGCGGTCAACAGTTAATGTTGATCGACCACGTGGCGATGCCTCATTCATTCTCAGCCCATGATCGGATTGGTTCCGAGCAAAGTGTACACCGAACGTCGACTCGCAGCAAAACACCCTGCTTTGTGATGTGTGCCCCTTGATCGTGATTGACATACAAGATTGCACCACGTATACAGGTAAAATTTAATTAATTAATTTATTTATTTAATTGAATTAATTATTTAAAGAATAAAAAAATTTAATTTAAAAATTCTAAAAATAATTATTAATTCTGAAAATAATTTTAAATTCTGAAAATAATTATTAAATTAGAATAATTATTTAGAATTTTTGATAATTAATTATTTAAATTCAAGAATTTAATAAAAATTCAAAAAATGATTAAAAATTGGAAAAAAATTCAGAAAAATCTGGAAAAATCACAAAAAAAATGCTTAAAATTCTGAGAATATTTTTTTGGCATTTTACAACCTCAGAATAGCACCGTTACACCTCGAGCAAGATCCAAACTCCCCCGCAAACTCCGATAAATTATATATGCCACTAAAAACGGCCGAACTACTCCTCAAAGACTGTAAAACTCAGTTTCCATGAGTGGGGGGCTTATGATATGGCACAAATTTTAAAACTCTCAGGGGTAAAACGGTAATTTCACCTACAAATGGGTCTGAAATGGGAACTGGGTCTTTCTTCAAAGCCCAATAACCCATAAACAGATCTGTCATATTGGGTATGGGTAGCAACCTGTTACAAACCAATTCAGATATTTAAAAGAGTAATTCAAATTTATAGTTATCTCTATGAAACGATTTAAACTCTACATCTTATTCAAAAACACCGAGACATAGGGATAAATGATTATCTCTAAACTATCTCTAATGGCGACTATAAATACCCCTCTTCCCCCCTCCATAACAAGGTAATCAATCTTTTTCCACATAAACCTCTCTCATAATCTTCCTGATTACTGACAAGAGCATCGGAGGGTTCGTCGCCGGGATCCATCCCGATGTATCGAACTTTTTGTAGGTTCACGACAGTAGCAAGAAATTATTCAAACGCCGGTGAAAGTCAACAGGTTTGCTTATTCGTTTCATAAAAGAATCTACAAACTCATCTGTTTGCTCCCACACCAAAATCAACAGCAACACAGTGTTATGGGGATTGAGCCCCCTAATCCCTTCCAGTCTTTCTAATTTTTTTCATTCATGCAGTCCTTCTACCACACATTCATGCAACAGAATATCCGATTCTTCCCTTGGATTGCTATGTGGTGTGATCAAGGTCCCTTGGTCTCACTCCGAGTGAAATGAAATAAGACTTTTCACATGTAGCCCGAGTTCTATGCTAAGGGTAGGGCAAAGCAAAGAAAGAGACATGTGGCTCGAAGTCCACACCGAGGGATGATGCTGAGCGAAAAAGGAGAGTTCTTTGCGTGTGGCTTGGAGTCCACGTCCAATGTCGAACCTACGTGCATCGGCAAGGCGAGGCAGCGAGGTGGTGATGCGAGGCCGAGCAAAGTCAGAGAGAAAGTTGCAATAAAATAAAATTTTATTTATTGATGGCTACCTTTTGACAAGCGCTTATTATGTAGGACTTTTTAGGGCCTTATTACAATTTTCTAAGTTCTTTGGAGCATTAGGTGTGGAGAGTTAGGTGCTCTCATGAAATTTCATCAAGTGTTCCGCATTCCAAGTTCTCTTGATCACCCTGCCCCTCAGGTCTTCAAATCGGTAAGTTTCTAGGCAACCACTTTGGAGACCTCGTAAGGGCCTTCTACGTTTGGGGCGATTTTTTCCTTTTTGATTGGCTAAGAGATCTCGAGCTTTCGTAGGACAAAGTCGCCTTCTTTGATGTTCACTGGTCGGTCTTTCTTGTTATGAAAACACTCTATTCATTGTTGGTAATGTAACCCCTGTTTTCCCAAAAATATATTTTTGTATATTTTCTGTATTTTAAAAATTTTTGCAAATTATTTTTTTTGGTTTTCAAATTCTTTTGTCAAAATGTATTTTTTTGGATCTTCTATTTTAAAATCTATTTTCGATCAAATGAATTTATTTGTAACTATTTTCGGTGATTTTATAATGTAATCAAAATCTCATTATTATTATTGTTATTATTGTTATTAATTTTGACTAGTTATTCACGACCTATTTCTATGTTCAAATTGTATTTATAGTATTTTAAATAAATACTATTTTGTAATGCAAATTACATTTTATTATAAACAATTTTCGTATTGGTTATTTTATATATTTTTTTCTATTGAATTTGTTTTTTTTCCCTATTGGATTTTTACCATTCAACCCTAAACTAACCATACCCATTGATTTTAAAACCCTATACCCATTAATATTAACCCCATTACCCATTACCTATATACACCCTGTTAACCAAACCATTATTACCTACATGCACTAATACCCACTACCTATTTCCTAATTTAAATCCTGCCAAATCCTTTCAATTCCTACCTTAACTACCCTGTTAACCTACCCATACCAACCTATTAATACACCTATTGATTTATACCCTTACCTGTGCACAACCGTGAGCACCATACACACTACCCGGATTGCACCTTGCACACCCGACCCTTTCCCTTCTTTTTTCCTGTAGCCGTCCACTTTGTGTGCGCCCACCCCATCTTCAAACCCTAAAATTATATATATATATATATCAAATTATATATATATATATATATATCCTTATATATATTTTCAAAATGCATGAAGCCTATATTTGTTCTTTCCCTAACCATTGCACCATATTTCCGTGCTTCATCTCTCCCGCTTTCTCTTCATCCGCCGTCTCGCGCTCTGTTGCTCGTGAGATTTTATTTGCGCGTGCTCGAGTGCGCGTGTAGATCGTTCGTGAGTCCGTGGATTTTCGTTCGTGGGATTTGCTCCCATTTTGATTTGCATCGTTCTTCATCTCCAAATTAGGGCAAGTAACTTGTACTACAATTCACTAGGTTGATACAAGTCAAAAAGTGTAGTTGGGTCTAGAGACAACCAAAGATTATGTTTTTTTTATGGGTTTTGTCTTTATTGTGATAATTTGGCCATAGATGACGCATGACACAAATCTTAATAGGTGATAACCTAGGAATTGCCCAAATTTTGATTTTGAACCATGTATGTGAGTATTTGTATGAATTTGTGTTCGCATTAAGACCCATGTGAAATAATAGGTGTGGACATGTTAATAACCCTAAATCATGATGTTTAGATGCTTGGTAGGTTGTATTCCAAGTTTGGATGTGTTTGGATCAATATTCTTGAAGTTATGATGTTCTTGATTAGAAGTGTGAAATCAGTATTGTCTGGATGTTCTGTGTTGTTTGCTGTTTTCGTCTATGTTACAGTCAGAATCTTGATTCCAAAATAAAAGAAGAATTTTAGATAATTTCGTCTATTTTCAAACCCCACTAATTTTGCTTGATTTAGATTTCATATGATTGAGTTATTACTGTTTTAATACAGGGGTGTCGATCGTTTTCAAATTCTGTTTTTAGTTAATTTTGTTGACAAACTATTTTCAAAACCTATGTTATACATATTATTTTGATCCAATATTTTGGTCAGTATTTCTTTATGAAGTTAGGGACTACCCAGAATTTTGATGAATTTTATTGATAAGTTTTATGTGATGTTTCATGCATGTTTCTAAAATCTATTCGTGCTGTATTTTACTCGCTGTTCTGTAAAGAAACCTATTTTCACTATGATTTCTTTTACTGTATGAAAAATGTTTGTGAAATGTGAAAGTTATTAAATTCTATCTATTTTCCTATCCCTTTGACGTAATTGGATTTCGTTTCACTGGTTGCGAGATATCTTAGTTTTCGTACAGCAGTGTTGGGATTTTCAGATTTGCTAAACTATGTTTTCTTGATGTTTTATTATTTTTGATGACTTATCTATTTTTACTGGAATATTATGAAATTTTATATTTTGATTTTAAACATATAGGGGAATACCCCAGATTTTTCCTGAATTTATTTGAGAGGTTTTGATGCGGTTTTCCTGACTGAGAATTTATTTTCCTGATTTCTGACTGAACATGTTTTGTGTCTTCGAACCTATTTTGAGTTAAGATGTTGTGAATTACTATATGACTTAATTATACTCGTTGAATTCATGTGGATGTCTAGTTTCCAGATCCTTTGACGGATCTAGGTTTGCATTTCTGTAGCGACGAGATTCACTAATTTAGTACTATACTGTGATGCTGTCCTGATTATGAACATATACTATTTTGCTCGATTATGTGACTGTATATCATCCATGCATGATTATTTGTTACCCTAAACCTGATACATGTTTATACCCTGTTGTCCTTGCTTGTTTTGAGACACATACTTGCGTGCCTGACTTTAATAATAAAATAATCAAGCTGGGGTTTTAAGGGAAAGATCTAATAGTGGATAATTCAGAAACGTATACTCGGAAGGGGGCCCGTGTTTTCCATTTTGATTCATGTTAATACAAGAATCTGTTGCTGTATGGACCTTTGGTTCATGTACCTGTTACCTGTTGCTGCGTGGACCTATTGGTTCATGTACCTGTTACCTGTTGTTGCATGGACCTGTTGGTTCATGTACCTGTTACTTGTTGCTGCATGGACCTGTTGGTTTATGTACCTGTTACTTGTTGCTGCACGAACCTGTTGGTCGTGTAACTGTTGCTTCATGAGCCTATTGCTACATGAATCGGATGATTCGTGTACCTGTTGCTTCATGAACCTATTGCTGCATGAATCGGATGATTCATATACCTGTTGCTTCATGAACCTATTACCAGTTTCTATTCTGATTCCTGAGTACACTACCCTTTATGGTCCACTATGAAATTTAAAGCGAAACTGCAGTTACTGCAATAACTGTGTGATAAAGGGATGACACATGAAGTGTTACCAAGATAGTATAATACAAAATATTTAATATATGATATTTGAACATGATACTTGAACATGATACATGAGACCTGATACTTGACTACATGATACATGAGATTGATACTTGAGACATGTTACATGATTTCCTATTTACCTGTATACCTGTTACCTGATACCTGTTACATGTTTACCTGTTTACTTGATTACTTGACATTTGATTTATGCCATTTACACTTGTTCACCTTGCCATGCTAGTTGTTTGTTTTGACATCATGCTTATACCATGTTGCAAGTTAGTTTTCCCATGTGCTTGTATCCTACATTATAAGTGGCCCGTAACTTGTAATTGACGGGTACTTGTGTTTTCTCTTTCCCTCTTTCCTGCATTCGTTGAATTACAGATTTTGGAAAACAGGTTCCAGACGGTATTGGCGAGATGATGTACTACTGGCTGCAGTCTTGTTATAATTATTTCTTGTTTTCTAGCTGTGAACAATATTGTATTTTTGATACTTGAATTTATTCTTGTATTTGGACAATGTGACCCAGGATATTTGGTTTATTCAGATATTGACTATTTGAGATTAATATATTTTATTTTAAGTATTCTTATTGGTATTTGGTTCATATGTGCAGGTGGTTGACTTTTCTGACTTCCGACTCTGATTATATTGTGATATGTTGTAAAGATTCTTGAACAGCTTATGGATGATGAAAATCATTCGCTGGGCTTTTATTACGTATCTGTATTCCGTATTCTTTTTGGGAAGCGGGGCGTGACAGGGTTTTTAGTGGTATCAGAATACCGAATTTGGCTAATGTATTAGTTGCCTAATATATTAGATAAGCTTGGCTCGATCTGGAATCTGCTCAACATTTTACCAACCATGCATGCATAAATAAATCAGTTATTATCAACATTGATCTGGATACTAGTCTTATTTTTTTTCTTTTTGATCTTTTCTTATTCGATTTTGTTGATTCCTTGATTCTTCCGTCTTTTTTTCAATCGTCCTTTTTGATTGATTTCTTGTTGGGTATGAATTCATTCTTTCGTACCCATATCCTTCTGATTTTGGTGCCATTTATTCTCTTTCTATTTTCTGCTTGGTCCGTCAGTCGGCATCACTGAATGCTATTGGCAGTCTTCCCGATCAGAGTGGCGCAGCGGAACTGTGGTGGGCCCATAACCCACAGGTCCCAGGATCATATTGTTGCTTCTCCTTCGTTGCATTGTTTTGGTTTTTCCTATCTCTTGCAATTGTTCTCATCCGTTGACTTATTATTTGATTCAATTCTTCTCTGTCTTTTCTCTCTTTGATTTCAGTTCTACCTACTCCCTTATTGCTTTGTTAACTTGTATTGATTCTTTCCTTTTGATACTATTTATTCTTTTTCTGCGTTCCATTTGACCACATTGTTATCCACTTCTTTCTTTGTCCGGTATTGCCTCTACTTTGTTCCCTCCGAATTAGCCCTATGCTTTGTTCCTTTTCCCTTAACCCTCTGTTTTGTTACCCTTCCCCAGTTTGTTTGCTTTTGCCTTGTCCTATGTACTGCCTAAGCAAATTTCGAGGACGAAATTTTGTTGTAAGGTGGGTAGGATTGTAACCCCTGTTTTCCGAAAAATGTATTTTTGTGTATTTTCTGTATTTTAAAAATTTTTGCAAATTATTTTTTTCGGTTTTCAAATTCTTTTGTCAAAATGTATTTTTTTGGATCTTCTATTTTAAAATCTGTTTTCTATCAAATGAATTTATTTGTAACTATTTTTGGTGATTTTATATTGTAATCAGAATCACATTGTTATTATTGTTATTATTGTTATTAGTTTTGACTGGTTATTCACGATCTATTTCTATGTACAAATTGTATTTATAGTATTTTAAATAAATATTATTTTGTAATGCAAATTACATTTTATTATAAACAATTTTTGTATTGGTTATTTTATATTTTTTTTCTATTGAATTTGTTTTTTTTCCTTATTGGATTTTTACCATTCAACCCTAAACTAACCATACCCATTGATTTTAAAACCCTATACCCATTAATATTAACCCCATTACCCATTACCTATATACACCCTGTTAACCAAACCATTATTACCTACATGCACTACTACCCACTACCTATTTCCTAATTTAAATCCTACCAAATCCTTCCAATTCCTACCTTAACTACCCTGTTAGCCTACCCATACCAACCTATTACTACACCTAGGGCGCGTTTGGGAACCCAAAAAACTAGGGAATGGAAAGAATACTGCGGATGGGCCCATCTTATCGTCTTCCATAGCCTGTTTGTTTTGAAAAAGAAAACAAAGGAAACAACTAAATTTCCTTCACTAGGGAAAGATTTCAGCCTATTTCTATTCCAGCTCCACCCCCTCGGAAAGCTGGGTAAAGAAATGGAGAATCAAGAATTTTGAAAATGATACATTTTGGATAATTCAATAAGTAGCTCAGAAATGCCCAATGAAGAATTAAATACTCTTTCCGTTTGAACAAATTAATCCACGAGTGACCACTTAGCAGATCGAGAACTTCCAATTTGTAATTTTTTGGTAATTTGATCAAGTAGCTTAATTCTAATAGCTAGTTTTGTTGTTCTGAGTTTATGGAATCAATCTCAATGCTCCTTAGGATATAATTCCATAATGCAAGTGATAAACTGCTTACAAATACCTTGACCTTCTCTTTTCTTAGTAGGTTTTCCTTAAAATAAATAAAAGATTTTTGCAGTAAAATTTATTATTTTATTATTAGGGGATTGCAATACTATGCCTCTTACAATTATCAAACAATTGATGATCTCTCGCAATCTTGCTTTTTGAAAAAAATGAGTGTGGTTAAAACCCACTCGTAGTCAAAAGTATGTTTTTTCTCTCCAGGAAAATAGTTTTATTCATTACTCAACCAAAAATGCAAAATATCAGAAGTATGTCCATGTACAAATGTTATAAAAAGATTTTCCAAAATGCGGTAATCCATAGTATTCCATTGTTTGCCAAACAAGACTAGTAAATGGAAACAAAAAAAAGTTAATACCATTCCACCAGTTGCCAAACACACACAACTTATAAAGTTAATTCATCTCTTTCCCTTTCTTTCCATTCCTCTCCATTCATTTTCATTTCAATTCTTTCCATTCCCCTATTTAAATTTTTCCAAACAGACCCCTATTGATTTATACCCTTACCTGTGCACAACCGTGAGCACCATACCCACTACCCGGAATGCACCTTGCACACCCGACCCTTTCCCTTCTTTTTTCCTGTAGCCGTCCACTTTGTGAGCCCCCACCCCATCTTCAAACCCTAAAATTATATATATATATCCTTATATATATTTTCAAAACGCATGAAGCCTATATTTGTTCTTTCCCTAACCCCCATTGCACCATATTTCCGTACTTCATCTCTCCCGCTTCCTTTCCATCCGCCGTCTCGCGCTCTCTTACTCGTGGGATTGTATTTGTGCGTGCTCAAGTGCGCGTGTAGATCGTTCGTGAGTTCGTGGATTTTTGTTCGTGGGATTTGCTCCCACTTTTGATTTGCATCGTTCTTCATCTCCAAATTAAGCCAAGTAACTTGTACTACTATTCATTAGGTTGATACAAGTCAAAAAGTTCACCTATAGTGTAGTTGGGTCTAGAGACAACCAAATATTGTGTTTTTCTTGATAGATTTTGTCTCTATTGTGATAATTTAGCCATAGATGACTCATGACACAAACCTTGATAGATGATAATCTAGGAATTGCCCAAATCTTGATTTTGAACCATGTATGTGAGTATTTTTGTGAATTTGTATTTGGATTAAGACCAATGTGAAATAATAGGTGTGGACATGTTAATAACCCTAAATCATGATATTTAGATACTTGGTAGGTTGTATTTCAAGTTTGGATGTGTTTGGATCAATATTCTTGAAGTTATGATGTTCTTGATTAGAAATGTAAAATCTGTATTGTCTAAATGTTCTGTGTTGTTTGTTGTTTTTGTCTATGCTACAGTCAGAATCTCGATTCCAAAATAAAATATGAAATTTAGATAATTTCGTCTATTTTCAAACCCCACTAGTTTTGCTTGATTTGGATTTCGTATGACTGAGTTATTACTGTTTTAGTACAGGGGTGTCGATCGTTTCTAGATTCTGTTTTTAGTTAATTTTGTTGACAAACTATTTTCAAGAACTGTGTTATACATATTATTTTGATCCAATATTTTGGTAAGTGTTTCTTTATGAAGTTAGAAACTACCCAGAGTTTTGATGAATTTTATTGATAAGTTTTATATGATGTTTCATGCTCGTTTCTAAAATCTATTCGTGTTGTATTTTACTCGCTGTTCTGTAAAGAAACCTATTTTCACTATGATTCCTTTTACTGTATGAAAAATATTTGTGAAATGTAAATGTTAGTAAATTCTATCTATTTTTCTATCCCTTTGACGGAATTAAATTTCGTTTCACTGGTTACGAGATATCTTAGTTTTCGTACAGCAGTGTTGGGATTTCCAGATTTGCTAAACTATATTTTATTGATGTTTTATTATTTTTTATGACTGATCTATTTTTACTGGAATGTTATGAAATTTTATATTTTGATTCTAAACATATAGGGGAATAGCCCGGATTTTTCCTGAATTTATTTGAGAGGTTTTGATGCGGTTTTTCTGACTGAGAATTTGTTTTCCTGATTTCTGACTGAACATGTTTTCTGTCTTCGAACCTATTTTGAGTTAAGATGTTGTGAATTACTATATGACTTAATTATACTCGTTGGATTTGTGTGGATGTCTAGTTTCTAGATTCTTTGACAGATCTAGATTTGCATTTCTGTAGCGACGAGATTCACTGATTTAGTACTGCACTGTGATGCTGTCCTGATTATGAACATACACTATTTTGCTCGTTTATGTAACTGTATATCATCCATGCATGATTATTTGTTACCCTAAAACTGATACATGTTTATACCCTATTATCCTTGCATGTTTTGCGACACATACTTGCATGCCTGACTTTAATAATAAAATAATCAAGCTGGGATTTTAAGGGAAAGATCTAATAGTGGATAATTCAGAAACGTGCACTCGAAAGGGGGCCTGTGTTTCCCATTTTGATTCATGTTGATACATGAACCTGTTGCTGCATAGACCTTTGGTTCATATACCTGTTACCAGTTGCTGCATGGACCTGTTTCTTCATGTACCTGTTACCTGTTATTGCATGGACCTGTTGGTTCATGTACCTGTTACTTATTGCTGTACGGACCTGTTGGTCGTGTACCTGTTGCTTCATGAACCTATTGCTGCATGAATCGGATGATTCGTGTACCTGTTGCTTCATGAATCTATTACCTATTTTTGTTCTGATTCTTGAGTACATTGCCCTTTATGGTCCACTATGAAATCTAAAGCAAAATTGTAGTGACTGTAACAACCATGTGATAAAAGGATGGCACATGAAGTGTTACCTTGATAGTAATAATACAAGATATTTAATACATGATACTCGAACATGATACATGAGACTTGATACTTGACTACATGATACATGAGATTGATACTTGAGACATGTTACATGATTTCCTGTTTACCTGTATACCTGTTACCTGATACCTGTTACATGTTTACCTGTTTACTTGATTACTTGACACTTGATTCATGCCATTTACACTTGTTCACCTTGCCATGCTAGTTTATTTTGACATCATGCTTATACCATGTTGCTGGTTAGTTTTCCTATGTGCTTGTATCTTACATTATAAGTGGCCCGTAACTTGCAATTGACGGGTACTTGTGTTTTCTCTTTCCCTCTTTTTCGCATTCGTTGAATTGCAGATTTTGGAGAACAGGTTCCAGACAGTATTGGCGAGATAATGTACTAGTGGCTATAGTCGTGTTATCATTATTTCTTGTTTTCTTGATTTGAACAATATTGTATTTATGATACTTGGATTTATTCTTGTATTTGGGCAATGTGACCCAGGATATTTGTTTTATTCAGATCATGACTATTTGTGATTAATATATTTTATTTCAAGTATTCTTGTTGGTATTTGGTTCATATGTGCATGTGGTTGACTTTTCTGGCTTCCGACTCTGATTATATTGTGATATGTTGTAAAGATTCTTGAACAGCTTATGGATGATGAAAATCATTCGCTAAGCTTTTGTTACGTATCCGTATTCTGTATTCTTTTTGGGAAGCGGGGCGTGACAGTAAATTTTCCATCTGAAAATCGACTTATCTCGCACCTCCTCAAGGAGATCTGGGTTGGCTCAGAGACCCTCAGAGTTTATGTCCTCATTGAAGCTCATTATCTGGGGGGAAGGTAGCCTGACCTCCAGAGGAATTATAACCTCGGTTTTGAACGTGAAGTTAAATGATGATTCACCTTTCAGAATTCTCTTGGTCATCTTGTACGACCAGAGCACACAAGGGAGTTCTTCGACCCACAATCCCTTTGGGGATTCATCAAGCCGCTTCTTGAGTCCATCTAGAATTTGGGGATTGTCCGTTGAACTAGGGGTGCAAGATAGATGAGAACCTTTGCTGGATTCCTAGGTCTTTGCAAAACTTGTGAAATCCTTTGCCAGGGAACTGGGTGCTGTTATCGGTGATTAGGATTCGGGGGATTCCGAACATGTACACAATGTGCTTCCAAATAAATTGTTGGACTTGATACTTTGTTATGGAGGCTAGGGGTTCAGCTTCGACCCACTTGGTGAAGTAGTCTATGGCGACAATGAGGAAGCGTTGTTGACCTGTTGCTTTAGGATAAGGTCCGACCAGATCCCTGACAAGCCAGTAACTTAAGCTCGGTTTGGGGTGTGTGTTTGATGGAGGAGAACCTCTGGAAAAGGCCACATTTTCGGACGATCTATTAAGCGTCTTGTAGTAAAGTTGGCCAATAATATCCATGGTTGAGGATCTTCCTCGCGAGCAACCTGGCCCCCATGTAGTAGCTATCGACTCCCCCGTGCATCTCTTCAATGGCATATCAGGCTTCTTCTTGCGCTAGGCATCGAAGATAGAGTCGTCTGTTGGCCATGGTGTATGACCGTTTGAACAATACCCCCCTTGATGAGCATAAATATCTTTGCTCTGACCCGGATCTTCCGCGCTTCGGATCTTTCCTGGGGTAAGTCCCATCTTTAAGGAAGTTTAGAATCGGGTCCATCCAGATCGTCATTCAGGGTCAGGATTCAGCACATAAGACATTAGCATTCTACTTATCAATACTTGGTTGGACGAGGACCTCTATGAGCACTGTGTGATCAAGACCTTCAAAGGAGGATGCTAGCTTTGACAAATGCATTAGCCTGGTAGTTCTTTTCACATGGGATACGAACAACTGAAGATTCTTCGAAGTTTGCTAAGAGTCCCTTGACGTGGGCCATGTACTGAATCTTGTTGGGGTCTCGGGCTTCGTACTCCCCCAAGACCTGTTTGATGACCAGTTGGGAGTAGCTGAAGGCCCTGACCCATTTTGCCACGGCCTTGTGGGCTAATAGAAATCCGGTGATTAGCGCCTCATACTCAGCCTCATTATTAGAGGTCCGAAAGTTTAGGCGTAGGGAGTACTGGAGGGCAAAGCTATCCGGGCCCTGTAGAATCACCCTTACTTCGCTCCCTTCTTTGCAAGAGGACTCGTCCACATAGAGCTTCTATACTGTCGATTCTTGCTAAGCCTCGGCTGCCTTCGGGATAATGCACTCAGTGATGAACTCAGCTAAGCTTGGCCCTTGATGGCAGCCCTTGGTTATAACTGATGTCGTGTTGACTCAGCTCGATGTACCATTTGATTAGACGTCTGGAGTTCTCAGGTTTGTTGAGGATTTGCTTCAGAGGTTGGTCCGTGAGGACTTGGACTGAGTGGGCTTGGAAATAAAGGCAAAGTTTTCGTGCTGCCATAACCAAGGCGTAAGCTATCTTCTCCATCTTGGAGTACCGGTGTTTGGCATCGTGGAGCACCTTGCTTATATAGTATATGGGGTTCTGGACGTTATCTTCCTCTCAGACTAAGATGGCGCTGAGGGCATGCTCGGATGCCACCAGTAAAGATAGAGAACTTCACTTGGTTCTGGTTTGCTTGGCAGAAGAGGGTTTATGAGGTATTCTTTCAGCTGGATGAAAGCATGTTGCTGAGGCTCTCCCCACTCGAAGTTCTTCGCCTACCAGAGGGATTTGAAGAAGGGAAGGGACTTCTCCCCGGACTTCGAGAGAAACTGTCTAATTGTTGCAAGCCGGCTTGTGATCCTCTGAACCTTTCTAGCATTGGTGGGGGGTAGCTATGTAAAGGATAGCTTGAATCTTCTCTGGGTTCGCCTCTATCCCCTGTTGGCTGACCACGAAGCTGAGGACTTTTTCCGAGGTCACGCCGAAGGCGCACTTAGAAGGATTAAGCCTCATATTTTTCTTCCTTAAGACACCGAAGGCCTCTTCGAGGTCTCTTACTTGATCTTCACTTCCGAGACTTTTGACGAGCATGTCGTCCCATACACCTCCATATTCTGCCCGATCTGTTTCTTGAAAACTTTATTCACCAGTCTTTGATAGGTGGCTCTCGCATTCTTTAGGCCGAATGTCACGCCCCACTTCCCAAACATACGCAATACGAGTACAAGACATTGGTCCAGCGAATGACTAACGTCACCCATACACTGTTTATCCGATCAACTCGACAATATAATCAATACAGATTAATTATGCAGGCAATAATAATAAACTCATGAACAATAATATTTGGAATGAAGCAATTGAAATATCCAAATACAGTAAACCAACATCTAGAAACAATAACAAAGTCCCGGTCATAAGCCCACAATACGATGAAATAACAATAGTTCAATAATTAAGTTTTCATGACAAAAACAATTATTTATTAAGCGGCGATGCTATCAATTCCTTCTCCAATGTTGTTCTCCCAATCCATCAAGTAATTCTCCATCAACACCTGTAAACACTTCATCTAAAAAGAGGAGAAAAATTGTCCTTATAGCAAGTCATGGACAGCAAGTAGAGAAAGCAAAGAACAATGAAATAACGATATAACAATGAATTAATGGATCAGTAGGAATCAATAATATGGGATAATAGCAATAATCAATAACATGATAATCGATGCAATGAATATAAACAATGATTCAGTAATCGATAACAATATCCAATGCTCAATATCAATAACTCTGTAACGCCCCGCTTCCCAAAAACAGAATACGGAATACAGATACGTGACGAAGCCCAGCAAATGATTTTCATCATCCATAAGCTGTCAGGATCTTTACAACACGCACGAGAATAATCAGAGTAATATGCAAGAGAAGTCAACCACGCATGCATATATAAATCAAAATACCAACAGGAATTTACTTGAAACAAATTTAATAATCTCAAATAAACCAGATCTGAACAAGTCAATAATCCTGGGTCACATTGCCCAATACAAAATAATCTAAGTAACTAAGTACAATTATTCAAGATAAGCAACAAGAAATAATAATAATAGTCGTAAGAACTCCAGCAACTAGAATCTTATAATAATATGGAAGAATAGTAATAACAACAATACTAATAGGATTTTTATTACAATATAAAATCATAGAAACTAGTTACAAATAAATTATTGATCGAAAATAGATTCTAATAGAAGACCCAACAATACATTTTGACAAAAGAATTTGAAAGCGGGAAAAAATACGAAAATTTTAAATACAGAAAATACACAGAAAATACGTATTTACGAAAATAGTGGTTACAAATTCTATCCACCTTACAACAAAATTTCAGTCTCAAAATTTGCTTAGGCGGTACCTAGGACAAGACAAAAGCAAACTGGGGGGAAGGGTAACAAAATAGAGAATTAATGGGAAACATAAATGAAATGGGGACAACAACAGAAAAAGAAGGAAGTGGATAACAATATCAAATGGAGTGCATGAAAGAGAATAAACAGTATCAAAAGGAAAGAAACAACACAAGATAACAAAGCAAGATAAGGAGTAGGTAGAACTGGAATCAAAGCGAGAATGAACAGGAAAGAATTGAATCAAATAATGAATGGGTGCATGATGGCAAAATGGAATGCAAGAAGGAAGTAATCGATATCATAAATGAAGAAGAAACAACCCAAGACTTGCAAAATAACAAAGCAAAGAGATGAAGAAATAGATAGAGCTGGAATCAAAGAAAGGATGGATAAGGAGGAGATGAACCAAGCAATGAGTCAACGGATGAAGACGAGTACAATGGATGGAAAGAAGCATAGCAATGCAGGGAATGAGAAACAACAAGAGAATTCTAGGGACCTGTGGGTTATGGGCCCACAACGCTTCCGCTGCGCAACTCTAATCGGGGATACTACGCCAATAGCATCGAGTACCTCTAGCAATCTGCTTTGTGGCTCACCATATCCTTGACGCGTCCAAACGGCATCTCTCTAGCATGAAGTCCGAACTCCAGGCAACTTTAGACTCTGAACACTTCCTGAGATCCTGGGACTCTGCATGCACTTCTTGGAGCAAAAGACGACACTTCCTCCCCTGGTGATGATCCAAGACTTTGACAAGTCGTAGTAGAACCAGCGATGCCGATAGACGGACCAAGCAGAAAATAAAAAGAATGGATGGCACAAAAATCAGAAGGATGTGGGTACGAAAGAATGAATTCATACCTAAGAAGAAATCAATCAAAGAGGACAACTGAAAAAGATGGAAGAATCAGGGAATCAAGGAATCGAATAAAAAGGGGTCAAAATGAATGGAACAAAACTAGTGTCCTAGATCAAGTTGGTTAAAATTCATTCATGTATGTGTAGTGCACCGGATCCCCGTTACCGGACATCCGTGACACTCACCAGAATTTTTTCCTTCAAATGCAACTCAACACAGTAATAACACGAAAATTTAAAAACTTTTTATTGCCAAATAAAGTCATTACATCATTGATTACAACCGATACCTTGTTCTTGGACAAGGAGTACAAATTACATCCACTTATTACAACTTATTACAAATATTCACAGTTTCCACTTGTAAAGCTATGAGCTGCCTCCCGGAATGGTAGTCGACTGATTAGTTCCAAACTTTGCTGAGTGGCCCATCGGCTCCACTGGGACTTGCTCCTCGGCTTGAGGCTTCTGCTACGCGACTCTGATATCTCCGCACCTGCTCGAAAGGTAGAACCGATACCTAAAAGGTGGGGAACATCAGTACTTCAACTCATGCAAAGCTGATGATAACAGCGATCCTCTAAAATTCAATCACAACCATAATTTATGCAAAAAGCAAAAGTGATGTACCAAAACAAGGGTTTAATGGATTTGGGTTCTAGTGCAGTGTTATGTCATGACCCTATGACTAGATGTAGCAAATCACATGCCTGACTCTAACGCAAGCAAGATTTTGGAGCACGAATGCATCCTATACTACATATGCCCCCAAATCTAGCCATCTTTCTCTACAATTTAGGGATTCGAACCATCGCCATGCATCCTACTCTTGTACTCAACCAGTTCCCAATAGATTGTCCGTCGTCCAAGGAGGTTGCAGTTGGTTGGTCTAGTTCCGCCACTGCAGTGCCTAAGTGGTGGTCGTGTTGGCCACTTGGTACTGGCATATGGACCTCTTTAGAAATCCGCATTGAATCTGGTCGCAAGACCATGTGATTCCCATGTCCACCCCTAACCCGGTCTATGGACTGACGCATGCGTATTCACCCCTGATCGGGTTGTGAACTTATATATATAAAACAACAAAACCCACGTGCATAGGAACGTGAGCGCCTCGGGGGGTCAATCCCCCTAAGCTCCCGTACCTTACTCCGGCAAAACGTTAGGAATTAACAGATCGAGATACAAGCCGAGGACTTACTCATGAGTGCCGAAAACGTATCCCTACGACTAGAGGGCACAACACTGACTATGGTCTGCTAGGACTAATGCAATTACCCAACCCCTTAATATGTCATTCTAATCCCAGCCTTACTCTAATCACTTTTGGGTTAAGATAAAATTTGCTTCCACACTTGTCTATCAACCTCTGGCTCTGGTGATACCGGTCCGGTTCGTCACTTTCCCGGCTTGGAATTGTCTAGCATTACGGCCTACATTCATCCCTAACCTGGTAATGAATGTGTGCTCACCCCTAAACGGGCTATGAACTCATATTAGTGGCACGGCTCGGATGTCCTACGCTCTGGCGGAAATTTATAATGTAGGGTTGACAGATGATGGGTATCCCTTACCCTAGTGACTAACTCGAGTCACACACCCATGATGGGAGTCAACAACACCAACAACAGATACCAACATCCCTAGACAAGAGTTATCAACTCTAGTAGTACACAAGGAAAAAGTCCTCACAATACCTAGTCAAAACTAAAGACTAGGCAATCTACGGGTTTCTTTCCGAATCTTAAAAAGGTCATAACTCTCTCAATACAACTCCGATTGGAGTATACGAGCCCAATCCGAAAAGGTAAGATCCTAGACTACAACTTTCTAGTTGATCATAAACTCAAATTCCGTCATCTAGGTCCTCAAAATATTCTCGCAAGCCTCAGCCAGCGTACTTCCTGTACACGGGCTGCACCTTACCAGTAGCACAAAATACTGCTCACCTATCCGAATACTATAAATCCAAGTTCCATGAAAAGGTGTGGATGTCCTCTACAAGTCTCTAGTTAGTCATGAGTTCAAAATACGCCAATAGATCACCCTAACACACACATCTCAAACAAAGGTACCAAGTCACACACTAGGACTTTCTAAATTAGAGCACTCAGCTCGATTTCTAGTCTCTATCTAGTATTACAAAAATCACAGTAAATCAATCCTTCACTGGAATCACCTCAAATAGGGCTTGCTGGAAAGTTCTTGATGTCTACTACAATCTTCTTATGAAACAGTTCCTCAAATTTTGCACTTAAGGAGCCTCAAATGTGCAATCTCTATAAGGTATCAAAATTGGCTGAAACCATCACAGTTCATGCTAATAAAATCATCTTAACTTCCATACTCATCCAAATGACACAAAATTTACAGTGATGAAACTAGAGATCAATATGAACAACATGCAAAAGGTTTCATGTCAAAACTCAGAGTATACACTGAGTTGTACATAATTCAATTTAGCACAGGAATCAGCATGTTCTTCAGTTCAACTCTAGCTACTGTTTTAAAGATCAATTTTTCACATGCCTATAAATTCATCCAAACATATCCCTGATTTTACTGTAGAATCTATAGATAAGTGTAAATACAGGATAAAAATTTCAGATTGAGAACATGCTCCAATAAATTATGAAAATTCCAACAATATCAGTCATCCAGTTAACCAACTGCTGATTCTGCCTTCCGACACAGTTCTACCATTAGATTTTATTAAAATAACAAACCTTCACAGAAAAATCCTAAATAAATCATGAACCATCTAAACATGTATATGAACAATCTCTGAAAATTTTATGGTCTAATTTCTTGTAGTTTGCTCGGAAAAATCTAGAAATTAGCATTCAGATCAAGTTTCTAGTTCCAGTTTCTAATTTCAACTTTCAAACTTCTTAGATATTCATCCTAGCACTTACTACCATACATGCATGCAAGAATTCAATCAAGAGACAATAAGAAAGGTTTGGTTTAATTCCCCACCCTGAGTTGATGAAGAGTAGTTGAGCTCTTAAGCTTTTCTTCGCTTGAGAATCCTTCCTAAGGCTTCTTCTTCAATCTCTCTTCTTTCTCTCTTTCTCTTCTTTTTTTTGGTGGAGTTTTGAAATTCCAGAACAAGAGAGGTGGGAATGAGTGGTTTTTGATGGAGAAATGAAGCAGGAAAGAGGGGCAGAAGAATGGGCCGATTTCTAGGGGGTAGGATAGGGTGGAAGGGTGGTTTTGAGCCAAAACCATGGCTTTAGCCAATGGTTTTGTGGTGGGATGTGTTGGCTGCCCATTTTATTCTTAAATGGGTTCTTTTGAATGCGAGACGAAGGGTTTATCGAGCATACGCAATGTATATCCATCGTAGTATCATACGATGTTATATTTGCATAGGCGTCGTACCCGAAAACTAGTATTTGTACCAGTATCGGTCATCCTAATTCTCGTGCATCTTTTAGAATGCAATCCTCCCATGAACCGTCCCGCAATCGTAACCACACACCACGATAGAAAAATCAACTAAAACACTATAATCATGTGCACGCATACGGACAATATACATACATATATATATTCAGGTATCGTACAATCCGGGGTGTTACATCACTCCCTCTTTAGAGTCGTTCTGTCCTCAGAACGTTCCTAGTGGGAGAAAAGAACAAAACAAAAGAAGATAAACAGAAAACACTTAAAAAAAATCTAGATATAAAGCCTTCATGCGGCTCTCCGATTCCCACCTGGCTCCTTCCATGAACGGGTTCCTCTAGAGAACCTTGACTATCGGGATGACCTTGTTTCCTAATACCTTGTCCTGATGATCAAGTATCCTGACTGGCTGTTCTGTATAGGAAAGATCTATCTATAAATCCTTCGGAACCTCTGGCAAGTGATGGCTTGAATCTGACACATACTTCCGTAGCATAGAGACGTGGAACACGTCTTGCACTTGAGATAACTCGGCCAGTAGCTCCAACTTATAAGCAATCCTGCCAATCTTCTTCTGAATAAGCTCGATCTGTCCTGACGTTTGCTGTACGATTTCTGGCCCATACATCTGCCGCTCTCCTACCTCGAACCAACGAACTGGTATTCTACAGCTTCGTCCATACAAAGTTTCATACGGGGCCATACCAATGCTTGCCTGATAGCTGTTATTATAAGAAACTCTACCAAGGCTAGGTATTTCTCCCAACTTCCTCCGAAGTCCAAAATGCATGCTCGCAACATGTCTTCAAGAATCCTGTTGACTCTCTCCGTCTGTCCATCCTTCTGAAGGTGAAAAAGCGGTGCTGAAGTCCGTTCTAGTTTCCAATGCTGACTGTAGACTTGGCCAGAATCGAGATGTAAATCTTGCATCTCGATCGGATACTATCGATACTGGCACTCCATGTAGCTTCACTATGTTCTCATTGTAGATCTCGGCCAGCCTCTCGACTTTTCAGGTCATCTTTATTGAAAGAAAATGTGCTGACTTGGTCAATCGATCAACAATCACCCATATTGAGTCATTTTCTTTAGGGCTCTTGGGTAATCCAGTGATAAAAACCATACTGATGTTCCCCCATTTCCATTCTGGGATTGGGTAAAGGCTGTAGCAATTCTCCTGGTTTCTGATTTTCGGCCTTAACCTGTTGGCATGTCTGACATTTGGCGACGAACTCTTTAATATCTCGCTTCATCCCTGACCACCAATAGTGCTGCTTTATATCATGATACATCTTGGTGCTTCCGGGATGAATCGCAAGCAATGTAGAGTGAGCTTCCTTCATGATGTCTTCCCTTAACTCCTCGTCCTTCGGTACACATAGTCTGTTACCAAACCATAGTGAACCTTCTCTTACACTGAATTTGGGCAATTTTCCTTCATGCACTTGCTTCTTCATGTCTTCCATCTCTAGATCTTTGGTCTGAGCCTTTTTCACTTGCTCATTCAGGCTTGGTCGTAACACCAACTGTGCCAAAACTACACTTAAGTGTTGTGTAACCACTTCAATGCCTGCCTGCCTGATCTCTTCATCTAGCTCCCTTCGGGTCGCTACCAATGTAGCCACACTTCTCTTCCTACTGAGCGCATCTGCTACCACGTTGGCTTTCCCTCGATGATATATAATTTTCAGGCCTGATGTCCTCGAGTGCTTCCAACCATTTCCTCTGCCTTGAGTTGAGATCCTTCTGTTGGTAGATTTACTTCAAGCTCTTATGGTCAGTGTAAATTTTCACTCTTGCTCCGTAGATATAATGTCTCCATAATTTCAAAGCAAAAATTATGGCTGCAAGTTCCAAATCATGGGTTGGATAATTCTTTTCGTATGGTCGTAGCTGTCTCGAACCATAAGCTATAACCTTGCCCTCTTGCATTAGCACACACCCGAACCCCAAATATGACGCATCACTATAGATGACATAGTCCTTGTCCTCCTGAGGTAAAACCAATATAGGTGTGGAGATCAAACGGTTCTCTAGTTCCTGAAAACTCTCTTAACACTTCTCCGCCCAGTCGAAACTCTGGTTCTTCTTAGTCAAGGTTGTAAGGGGTACAGCTATCCTTGCATAATTATGGATAAACTTTCGGTAATATCCAGTCATACCCAGAAAACTCCTTACTTCCTTCACCGTCTTTGGTTGTGGCCATTCCTTGACTGCTTCTATCTTCTGAGGATCTGTTGCCACTCCCTCCTTAGAAAGGATATGGCCTAGGAATGCAACTTCTGATTTCCAAAACTCACACTTAGATAATTTGGCATACAACAGATGCTCTTGTAGCTTGCTCAAGACTGCTGTCAAATGTTCAGCATGCTCCTTTTCTGTCCTTGAATATATCAAAATGTCGTCGATGAAGACCACGACAAATGAGTCAACAAACAGACGTAGAATTTTGTTCATAAAGTCCATGAAGATTGCTGGAGCGTTAGTCACTCTAAATGGCATTACCAAGAATTCATAGTGTTCATGTCGATTTCGAAAAGCTGTCTTAGGCACATCCTCTTCTTGACTCGCACTTGATGATATCCGGACCGTAGATCAATCTTGGAAAATACTGCTGCTCCATGAATCTGATCGAACAAATCGTCGATCCTGGGAATTGGGTACTTGTTCCGAATAGTGAATTTATTCAATTCTCGATAATCAATACACATTCTGGATGACCCATCCTTCTTCTTAACGAGCAATACTGGTGCTCCTCAAGGTGATGCACTTGGTCTAATAAGTCCCTTCTGCAAGTACTCTTCAATCTGTTTCTTGACCTCATTTGCTCTACTGGTGCCATTCGATAGGGTGCTTTGGATACTGGAGCGCTACCTGGTTGAATTGTGATGCTAAACTCAACATCTCGGTGTAGGGGAGTTCCAGGTAAATCCTCTAAGAATACGAATGGAAAATTCCTCACCACTGGTATCTTATTCACCACTTCTGGTACCCGTAATTCGCTAGCGGCTGCAAAAGTCATTGCCTTCGATCTCTGTTCCCCATGGAATACAAGTTCCCCTCCTTTAGCTGAGATGACTACCTCCTTCTCCTTGCAGTCAATGCTAGCCTTGTGCCTCGACATCCAATCCATACCAATAATGACATCTGTCCCGGCAAAACCCAACTCCAACAAATCGATACTTAGGGTCTCCGCTAATCTAGAGCTTACATCCCCTATAGCATAGATCTGTAGTAAGGCTTGCCCTTGACGGCGTAGCTACCATTAAAGCTAACTCTGGGACTGCCTTTTGTGTGCATCTTAATTTTCTTGAAAAAGATTTTGACACAAAAGAATGAGTCGATCTACTATCAAACAAGACCGTAGCCAAAATTTCATTTATATATATATGTCTTGTTACAACAGTACATCATCCATCAACTTCCAAAAACCCAAAATACAACTTAAACTTGATTACATTACTTCTTCAGCTTCCAAAATATCTCAAAATATAGTAGGTCCGCATAACATTTTTACCTTGTTATTTATCCGGTAACTTGCTTAATGAGCATCCCTTTTGTAATTCTGGGCAATTTGACTTGATATGCCCAAGTTTCTTATATTTGAAACAACTCTTGATCGTTGTTGGGTAATGCGACTTGTAGTATCCGACTTCCCCGCATTTGTAGCAACTCTTAGTCGCAATTTCTCCTTTGGGGCATTCTCCTTTAGAAGGTTTGGTGATTTTCCCAGTAGTTTTTGGCTTGGGGCCTTTCTGAAGTCCCCACCAGCAGTTCTGGAGGTGTGTCATACCATATTGAAGGTGCTTTTGTTCTTTCTTCAGGTGTGTTATCTGTGCCTTATGAAATTTCATCTGCTGCTGGGCCAGGTGGATCGCCTTGTCCCTGCGTTCCTCCACCCTTTTCATTTCCAGATACCCGATGGCTATCCTCTGCTGCTCCGCAGTTGGGTCTAGCGATGGTGGAGGTGGGTTCTCCTCACATTCAGTCTTCTGTAGCACTTCCCTCATTTCTTCCTCCATCGTTATCATTCCCCTTATAGGTATTGGCTCACCTATTGTTACTGACCCATCCTGGATGAAGATATCTTCGAACACCATCTGTAAAACATAAACAGGGTTTAGTTCCGGAATCACAGACACATATTGTCCTGTTTGCCTCCATTAATGTCTGGTAACAGACTAGCCACTATTTGGACTTGACTGCACCAAGCTTATTAGTAAAAATGAAGTACATTTAGACTGGTTCAGATATAGGAAAGATCATAATCATAAGTTGTAAGCGCTACCATATGATTTATAATCATCCTATCTGCCAACTAGAATCAATTTATCTGGCATTCAAGTCTAATTTCCTATCGTATTAAACTATAATTTGAAGTCAGCTCTGATACCAACTCTGTAGCGCCCCGGATCCCTGTTACCGGACATCCATGACACTCACCAGAATCTTTGCCTTCAAATGCATCTCAACACAGTAATAACACGAAAATTTAAAAACTTTTTATTACCAAATAAAGTCATTACATCATTGATTACAACCGATACCTTGTTCTTGGACAAGGAGTACAAATTACATCCACTTATTACAACTTATTACAAATATTCACAGACTCCACTTGTAAAGCTATGAGCTGCTTCCCGGAATGGTAGTCGACTGATTACTTCCAAACTTCGCTGAGTGGCCCATCGGCTCCACTGGGACTTGCTCCTCGGCTTGAGGCTTCTGCTGCGCGACTCTGATATCTCTGCACCTGCTCGAAAGGTAAAACCGATACCTAAAAAGTGGGAAACGTCAGTACTTCGACTAACGCAAAGCTGATGATAACAACGATCCTCTAAAATTCAATCACAACCATAATTTATGCAAAAAGGAAAAGTGATGTGCCAAAATAAGGGTTTTATGGATTCGGGTTCTAGTGGAGTGTTATGCCATGACCCTATGACTAGATGCAGCAAATCACATGCCTGACTCTAATGCAAGTAAGACTTTGGAGCACGAATGCATCCCATACTACATGCGCCTCCAAATCTAGCCGTCTTTCTCCACAATTTAGGGATTCGAACCCTCGTCATACATCCTTCTCTTATACTCAACCAGTTCCCAATAGATTGTCCGTTGCCCAAGGAGATTGCAGTTGGTCGGTCTAGTTCCGCCATTGCAGTGGCTAAGTGGTGGTCATGTTGGCTACTTGGTACCCGCCTACGGACCTCTTCAGAAAGCCGCGTTGAATCCGGTCGCAAGACCGTGTGATTCCCATGTCCACCCCTAACCCGGGCTATGGACTGACGCATGCGTGTTCACCCCTGATCGGGTTGTGAACTTATATATATAAAAACAACAAAACCCGCATGCATAGGAATGTGAGCACCTCGGGGGTCAATCCCCCTAGCCTTCCATACCTTACTCCGGTAAAACTTTGGGAATTAACAGATCAAGATACGAGCCGAAGACTCACTCATGAGTGTCGAAAACGTATCCCTACGACTGGAAGGTACAACACCGACTATGGTCTGCTAGGACTAATGCAATTATCCAATCCCTTAATATGTCATTCTAATTCTAGCCTTACTCTAATCACTTTTGGGTAAAGATAAAATTTGCTTCCACACTTGCCTATCAACCTCTGGCTCTGGTGATACCGGTCCGGTTCGCCACTTTTCCGGCTTGAAATTGTCCAGCATTACGGCCTACATTCACCCCTAACCTGGTAATGAATGTTGTCTCACCCCTAATCGGGCTATAAACTCATATTAGTGGCACGGCTCGGATGTCCTACGCTTTGGCAGAAGTTGATAATGTAGGGTTGACAGATGAGGGGTATCCCTTACCCTAGTGACTAACTCGAGTCACACACCCATGATGGGAGTCAACAACACCAACAATAGATACCAACATCCCTAGACAAGAGTTATAACCTCTAGTAGCACACAAGGGAAAAGTCCTCACAATACCTAGTCAAAACCAAAGACTAGGCAATCTACGGGTTTCTGTCCGAATCTTAAAAGGTCATAACTCTCTCAATACAACTCCGATTGGAGTGTACGAGCCCAATCCGGAAAGGTAAGATCCTAGACTACAACTTTCTAGTTGATCATAAACTCAAATTCCATCATCTAGATCCTCAAAATAGTTTCTCAAGCCTCAGCCAGCGTACTTTCTGTACACGGGCTGCACCTTACCGGTAGCACAAAATACTGCTCACCTATCCAAACGCTACAAATCCAAGTTCTATGGAAAGGTGTGGATATCCTCTAAAATTGTCTAGTTGGTCATGAGTCCAAAATACACCAATAGATCACCCTAACACACACATCTCTCACAAAGGTACCAAGTCACACACTAGGACTTTGTAAATCAGAGCACTCAGCTCGATTTCTAGTCTCTGTCCAGTATTACAAAAATCACAGTAAATCAATCCTTTACTGGAATCACCTCAAATAGGTCTTGTTAGAAAGGTCTTGATGTCTACTACAATCTTCTTGCGAAATAGTTCCTCATATTTTGCTCTTAAGGAGCCTCAAATGTGCAATCTCTACAGGGTATCTAAATTGGCTGAAACCAGCACAGTTCATGCTAATAAAATCATCTTAAACTCCATACTAATCCAAATGACACAAACATTATAGTGATGAAACTAGAGATTAATATGAACAAAATGCAAAAGGTTTCATTTCAAAACTCCAAGTATACACTGAGTTCTACATAATTCAATTTAGCACAGGAATCATCATGTTCTTCGGTTCAACTCTAGCTACTGTTTTAAAGATCAATTTTTCACATGCCTATAAATTCATCCAAATATTTCCCTGATTTTACTGTAGAATCTATAGATAAGTGGAAATACAGGATAAAAATTTCAGATTATGAACATGCTCCAATAAATTATGAAAATTTCAAAAATATCAGTCATCCTGTTAACCAACTGCTGATTCTGCCTTTCAACACAGTTCTACCATTGAATTTTATTAAAATAACAAAACTTCATAGAAAAGTCCGAAATAAATCATGAACTATCTAAACATGTATATGAACAATCTCAAAAAATTTCATGGTCTAATTCCTTTTAGTTTGCTCTCGGAAAAATCTAGAAATTAGCATTCAGATCAAGTTTCTAGTTCCAGTTTCTAATTTCATCTTTCAAACTTCTTAGATATTCATCCTAGCACTTACTACCATACATGCATGCGAGAATTCAATCAAGAGACAATAAGAAAGGTTTGGAGTAACTCCCCACCCTGAGTTGATGAAGAGTAGTTGAGCTCTTGAGCTTTCCTTCCCTTGAGAATCCTTCCTAAGGCTTCTTCTTCAATCTCTCTTCTTTCTCTCTTTCTCTTTTTTTTTTCTTGGTGGAGTTCTGAAATTCCAGAACAAGGGAGGTGGGAATGAGTGTTTTTTGATGGAGAAATGAAGGAGGAAAGAGGGGGAGAAGAATGGGCCGGTTTCTATGGGGGTAGGATAGGGTGGTACGGTGGTTTTGAGCCAAAACCATGGCTTTAGCCAATGGTATTTTGGTGGGATGTGTTGGCTGCCCATTTTATTCTTAAATGGGTTCTTTTGAATGCGAGACGAGGGGTTTATCGAGCGTACGCAATGTATATCCATCATAGTATCATACGATGTTATATTTGCATAGGCGCCGTACCCAAAACTAGTATTTATACCAGTATCGGTCCTCTTCATTCTCGTGCATCTATTAGAACGCAATCCTCCCATGACTCGTCCTGCAACCCTAACCACACACCACGATAGCAAAATCAACTAAAACACTGTAATCATGTGCACGCATATGGACAATATACATACATACATATATATATATATATATATATATATATATATATATATATATATATATATATATATATTCAGGTATCGTATAATCCGGGGTGTTACCGTATGCATGGTCTGTGTACTATTGTGCCAATCCTAGATCGAGCCAAGCTTGTCTAATATATTAGTCAAACTAATACATTAGCCAAACCTGGGCTCTGATACCACTAAAAACTTTGTCACGTTACGCTTCCCAAAAAGAGAATACGGAATACGGATACGTGACGAAGCCTAACAAATCATTTTCATCATCCATAAGCTGTCAGGATCTTTACAACACGCACGAGAATAATCAGAGTAATATACAAGAGAAGTCAACCACGCATGCATATATAAATCAAAATACCAACTAGAATTTACTTGAAACAAATTTAATAATCTCAAATAAACCAGATCTGAACAAGTTAATAATCCTGGTTCACATTGCCCAATACAAAATAATCCAAGTAACCAAGTACAATTATTCAAGACAAGCAACAAGAAATAATAATAATAGTAGCAAGAACTCCAGTAACTAGAATGTCATATCACCTACACCATCTGGCAGCTGATCTCCAAAATCTGCAATTTAGCAAATTACAGAAAGAGGAAATGAAAATAAACGTCCGTCAATGCAAGTTACGGACCGCTTGTAGTGTAGGCACAAGTACAGGAAAAGGGTAACAAATATAGAATAACAGCGGAAGCAAGCATAGCATGGAATAGACATGATAACAAAATAGAACAACTAGCATGGCAAGATGAACAAGTACAAGGGGCATGTATCAAGTGTCAAGTGAACAAGTATCATATAAACAATTATCAAGTAGCAACGGTCAAGTGAACAAGTATCATGTAAACAAGTACGAGTAACAAGTGTCAAGTGATCAGGTTCAAGTCTTGTATTTATTACTATCTAGGCAGCACTTCATGCGTCCCAGGGTTTTATCATATGGTTGCTACATTCAAACAATTTTGTTTAGATTTCATAGTGGATCATAGAGGGTAGTGTACTCAAGGACAAGCCCAAGTAATCAAGTATCAAGCCTCAAGTGTGAAGTATCAAGCCTCAAGTATGAAATAACAAGCCTCAAGTATAAAATATCAAGCCTCAAGTGTGAAATATCAAACCTCAAGTATCAAGTAATCACGTAGTATCTATAGATCCCATTCCGAGTACACGTTTCCATATTTTTCACTATTAGATGTTTCCCTTTAACCCCGACTTGGTTATTTATTATTATTATCAAACAGGCATGTATGTGTCATAAACAGGGCAAGAATAACAGGATATAAACAAGTAATAAGTTCAGGTTGAAAGATAAACATGCACAGGTGAAAGACAACACATAAAAGATTAGGACAACGAGAATTCTAGTTCAGGATAGCATGACAGTACTGCACTAAATCTGCAATTATCGTTGCCACGAACATGCAAATCTGGATCCGTCAAAAGATCTAGAAAATAGACTTCCGGCCGAATCCAGTAAATATATATAATTCATATGGTATTTCACAAATACTAGTCTTAAAACAGATTTGAATTCAGAAAACATGTTCAGCCAGAAATCAAAAGTTTGTATTCATCAACAAGAAAACAGCATGAAAGCTCACTGATTAAATCTACGAACAATCTGAGGTATTCCCTAGTATGTTTAATAACAGAAAATAAAGTTTCGTAATTTTCCAACATAAATAGAATAGGCAAGTAAAATCAGGAAAGAACAAGATACAGTAGTTTTGTAAATCTGGAATCATAAACACTACAGTACTAAAACTGCAATATCTCACAAAATATAAATCAAAATCTAGATCCGTCAAGAGGGTGATAAAATAGATACAGTAGTCTATAATTCATATTCACAAAGTTTTTATAAACAGAAAATAGAATCAGGTCAAAATTATGTATCTTTACTGAATAACATGAAAATTCTGCAAGTATAGTAGTTGTTTGCAAGTATAGAATAGTTTGTAAAAGTCATCAATTAAATCCACAAAAATTATGGGTTAATCCCAATCAAGTCTAGTTGTAACCAGTAAAATATTGGATCAAAATATTATCTTTTGCATCAGTAGAAAAATAATTTAGCATACAGAATTCATATAAAACTAGATCTGGAATTTTAAACACATCTGTAGTAAAATAGTCATAACTCGAAACTCATAAATCGAAACTGAGATCTGTCAGAAAATCTGAAAAGTTGACAGAATTCTCTATAATTCATATTCACAAAATATTTTCATATACTGAACTTAAAAAGGTCTAAAATACTGATTGAAAATGGGAAACCGGCAAAACAAAAAATATCCTTCTTGCACAAAACCGACTAATTCATACGAAACTGATCCAAAACATAATCAAACATGAAATATGGTGTACTAGATATCCAATTAATATTTTATAGGGTATTCTACAACAAGTTTACTACAACTAACATAACAAAGCAAATGATATCATACGAACAACAAGCATGTATACATCAAGAAGTGGTCATCCCTAGGTTATTTCATGTCATGTGTGTAATGAGGCAACTACGGGCGGGTCAATAGAGACAATATACAACAGGAGTTTTGCACAAAATTTGTCTCTAAAACATAACTACACTACATGCGGTATTTAGTTCTTGTATTACACAAAGAAAAAAATACAAGTTACTTGCCAGAGAGACGGCGATGGAAACGACGAAGCAAAAGCAAGAATAACGGGAACGGATTCCCGGGCACGAACTCAACGAACGAATCATGAATAAGATGATCACGAACAAGATGAACAACCGACCGCGAACAAGATGAAGATGATCGAGATCACGAGCACAATCGGATGGCTAGATCTAAGAGATCAAGATCAAGATGATCGGATGGCTGGAGATCAAAGGCGGCTTTGATGATCATCATGATAGTGACGATCAAGATGAGATTGAATGGCTCACAATCAAAGCCATCACAACACACAGTAACGGTGAAGGGTTCGGCTCTTGCTCGGCTCCGATGGCGGGTGATGGTGCACAGGGGCAGCACTGGCGATGCTGGGGCTGTTGCGGCACAGGGAAGGTCGCCGAGGTGGCTAGGTGACAGGGTGCGGCACTCGGGAGGAGGCAGCACAGGGCCTGTGCTGTCGCTGAGGAGCGTCAGGAGGATGAACGCACCGGGGAGCACAAAGGGGGCATGGCGGCATTACAATAGGAGGGCACGGGGCAGTCGCGGTCTGGCTGGGGATGCAGGAGGGCGGCACAGGGTGCTGGAGCGACGCAGGGGTGCATCGGGAGGCGCGACAGGGGGAGGGAGGCATGAAGAGGGAGGTGCATTCGATGGGTTAGGAGGATCGGGGAAAGCACACGGGAGAGAGAGTTGGGGGGGCGATGAGATAGGCAGCTGCTAGGGTTATCGGGAATACACAATGTAGGGTTTAAGTTAATAGGGGAGGGGGGGTGTTATATATAGGTAGAGGGTAGGGTTAAGGTGTCACAGGTTGGGCTATTAAATGGGTATGGGTTTGGGTGTAAACAGGCTATAGAAATGGGTTATAGGGTTATGAAATAGGATCGAATTGGTTCTTAATAGAATAGGGTTTTTGGTTTTGGGTAGTTTATTAGGTTAAAGGGGTTTTTAAAAACTAATAGAAAAATATATAACCAAAAAAAGGTTGGATTATATAACAAAAATATATTTTGTACTACAACGTGGAAATAATTTGAAATAACTACTAATACAATTAAAAATATAAATGGATTTTTAAATAGACAATCGAAGTTATAACAATAATAACAATAATAACAATAGTCATAATAATAATAATAATAATAATAAAAATAACCGTAGTAATAATAATACGGAAGAATAGTAATAACAGCAATGCTAATAGGGTTTGTATTACAATATAAAATCATAGAAAATAGTTACAAATAAAATTATTTATCGAAAATAGATTTTAATAGAAGACCCAACAATACATTTTGACAAAAGAATTTGAAAGCGGGAAAAAAATAATTTACGAAAATTTTAAATACAAAAAATACACAGAACATACGTATTTACGAAAACAGGGGTTACAAACACTTAGCCAAGATTCGATATCAATAGGAACAATGATGAACAATATGCAGTGTCAATGTTGTATCAATTCTTAAGTCTATTAAACATTTTAATCCTAATTAATGTAGCACTTCATGCGTCCCATTTATTTACCACATGGTTGCTACATTCCAACAAGTTACGTTTAGACTTAGTGACGAATTTTATAGTTCATGTACTCGGGAACGATGTAAACGATTCTCTTCAGTATTCAGTTATTCAGTCATTCAGTTATTCAGTATCAATATCCATGGAACAATTTGCAGTTATCCAGTTATTCAGTCATTTAGTCATTCAGTAATTGTAGGAAAACCACGAGCTCCCTTCCGAGTACAGTTTCTGTATTTTACCACTACTTAAGTCAACCATTAAACCCCTACTTGATTAACAATTTTATTAATGCAATAATACAATATGCAATCTAGAGACATTAGATGAACGATAGCAACAATAAGGGAACAATAAGACGATAACTTAGATAGGACAATTAGAATGATGACAATAGGATACTAGGATCATGCAATGCAACATACACACTTTAATTCATGCAATACAATGATATAGGAACAATTAATTTATTAAAAACTAGAAGATCAAATTTTGGATAACAAGAGTAGTCTATACAAAGATGCAATTTCCCTCCATTTCTGAACTTGAAAACTGAATCCGTCAGAAGTTCTAGAAACTAGAATTCCACACGGTACCTAACGCATATTTAAAGTATAAAATCTGACAACAGTAGCTAGGTCAAACACATCGTTCTTTACAGATTTCATGTTCAGGCAGATATTCGATATCATGTTATTTTATTTTTAGGATCAGCAAAAACTCAATAATAAATTTAGTAAAAATAATTATTAGACTTCTAAACATGATCACTAACAATCTGAAAATTTTGACGACAATATTTTAACATTGGATTAGTCTTTTAACAGTTTAAATATCAAAAATACAAGAATCTGAAAATCTGAAAATAAAAACACAGTTGTAGTAAAACGTGCATAACTTTTTCTACACAACTCAGAATTCAGAAATTTAAGATGTTCTGGAAACTAGAAAGATAAGTCTATAATTCTTTTTTTTTTGTTGAAACGGATAGAGTCTTGCGACTCCAGCCAAGATAAGACCACAATTCTTATTCAGAAAATTATGTATTTTAAGATCATTTACTGGGTTAAAAATAGCAGACAACATACAGCAACCAAGCAATATACAGGGTTTTGGGTATTTTTCAAGAAATAAATTAGTTAAACATGATGGGTATCAATTCTACTAGTCGATAAACTTCTTAGTTCGCATGATGGGTGCAAAAACATGATAAATAAAAATAAATTCACATATATACACTAATTTAATATCAATCAAACAACAAGCGATCAATCAACATACAATCTAACAATTGTTTCTACATTAGATTAGTTGTGTGAAAATTATATGAACAACTCTATTATCAATTCTATATGAACACATGAAAGATTCAATCTTTGTTTTCAAAAGTAGCACGATGTCAAGTAAATTGGGGTTAGCTCGTGTAAACCCTAAATAGACCCAACGAAAGAGATGAACAATGTATATTACGATAAACGAAGGGATCTACTTGCAAGAGTTTCAACAAAACTTGAATTTGATACAATTAACAATTCAAGAGAAAGTGACTTGCCTTATTGACGGTGAAAATGAATACCAAGAATGATGGGATGAGGATCACGAAGCAATGAACCTACAAACACACATATCATACGTGCAATATACGTTCATAAAAGAACCCAAAAGCAACAAAGGCAGTAAGGGAGAGGGAAATGGCAGCAACAGCACAAGGGGAGACTCGAGGACGGCCTGGCTGATGTCAGCGGTGATGGGAGTCGACGCAGGGTAGGGAGGCGACTGGCGACGTCGGCGCGAAAGGGGATGGCGACGCTCGGGGATGGGCGTCGATCTGCAGTCGGAAGGGAAAAGAAGAGGGACGGTGGCACTATGCTGGGCAGAGGAGGGTCGACGGAGTGGCTCGATGGGGCTGGGAGAGGGCGTCGATGGGAGGGGCATCGACAGCGAGGAGTGCCGGAGGAGAAGGCCGAAGAAGAAGGTCGGAGAGGGTTTTTGGCTGATTGGTTTTGAGAGAGGGGAGAGAAAGAGGAGTGAGGAAAGAGAAATTTGGTGACTGCATAAATTTTTTTTTTTTTTTTTTTTTGCTTTTAGGATTTGTATTACGGTTGTATTTATAGAATACAAGTAGATTATTAAGTTAATGGGTTTAAGATCCAATAATAGCGAGTTTGGGTTGAGAACAAACTGTAATTGGGTTTTAGTGTTCAATAAGAGACAGGTTTAAAGACAATAGGGTTCAAATAAAATATCCACAATCTATATAATAAAACACAAAGAAAGCTATCAAGTTGCTCTCCTTCAATCCCCCCAAAATCAAAGGCCCAGATCTAACCTCACAAAACACATCCCCCCCCCCCAAAAGTTTTCCCCCAAAACTCAAATTTAAATCCCCACTCAAAACAACTCCTTTATTTATTTAATTATTTCTCTCTCTCTCTCTCTCTCTCTCTCTCTCTCTCTCTCTCTCTCTCTCTCTTCTATTCAAATAATTAAGAAAATAAAAATCAAAAAAATTTTAAAAAATGAAAAACTAAAAAAATTAAAAACTTTAAAAACTTTAAAAATAATTCAAAAAATCAAAGAAAATCAAAAACTTATAAAAAAATTATAACTTTAAAAAAAAAAATTAAAATTTTTTTATATTTAAAAAGTTAAAAATTTATTTTTTTAAAAAAAATTTTTAAATTTTTAAAATTTTTAAAATTTTTGAAAATTTAGAAATTTTATAAATTTTGAAAAAAAAATTTATAAAAAAATTATAAATTATAAATTATAAAAATTTTAAATTTTGAAATTTTGAAAATTTGAAAATCTCAAAGCAAATCCAAATCCAAATCAAATGTCGAACTCCAATCAAGAAGTCGTCACCGATATCTGATTCGTTGCTAATTCCGTATCGGTGACTCCCCTCCACCGAATCGAGAGTCTCTATATGCGATGCGACGACTCTAATTTCATCTCATTAACCGAATTCTCATTCTAATTTTTAATTTTTTGTATGCAGGGGATTAACTCAGTTTTTTGCTGACTCGAATTTTGTGTGTTCATGGTATTTAAGTTCAGAGAGGTATGATTGTTTTATTTTTTGGTTTAAAAAACATTAATTTGGTGATTTATTTGATGAGTTTTTTATTGGTTTTGATTTAAGGTGTATGCAAGTGAGAGATTGATTATTTGGTAGCCTCAATTTGGCCTTCCAAACCATTGCAGGACAAGTAAGCTGACTAGCAACCTAAAATAACTTGGCAAATATGCAACATTAAATTCTTTATTACAAGAGAAAATACTATCGTGAAGTGTTCTCTTTACTGGTTATTAGAAACCATGGATAACATAACATATAAGAACTTTTAGTGTATGATTGGATATGTATTATTGGGATGACTGGAGTTTACCAGTGAAGGGTGCAAACTCCCCACTCAAGAAAGACATCTAAAGTAAATTTGTTATTTATCTATTTTGATTTTTTTTATATAGGTGCAATGGGAGACAAAGTGGAGATAAAAGAAATGATTAGCTTGGATTAGAGTTTTGAGAACTTCATGTATTTCAGTTTGGTTGAAATAATAATAAGAAATATTTCAATTGCAAACTAAGTCTCAGAAAAATAAATGTTTAGAATATTAGTATTGTAGATACCTTCATACCTGCACTTGAGTTACCATTGTATTTAGACATGCTCATAGTGGTTATGGGATTAGAGTAAGCTCTATAAAATCTATATGATAATGTCCTTGCATAACTATTACAAGCATCTAAAAGTGATGCTGAAGTTAAAAAAAACTCTATGTAGTTATTCTAACAAACTATATGCATTCCAGGTAAGTTCAAGCTAATGATCAAAAAGACGATGGTTGAGCTTAAAGGTAGATATACTGCTTTCTCATATAATATGTTTCCTACTTCAATTAATTTGTTGGACATCCAGAACTATTTTATATAATCAAACCAGGTGCACCGTTCTGAAGATGTGTCGTAGGCACGTGTCAACGGGCAAACCTAGTCTATATAATAAAATACAAAGAAAGCTATCAAGTGGCTCTCCTTCAATCTCTCCGAAAATCAAAGGCCCGGATCTAATCTCACAAAACATATTTTTCCCCACAAAAGTTTCCCCCCAAAACTCAAATTCAAATCCCCCACCCAAAACAACTCCTTCATTTATTTAATTATTTCTCTCTCACTCTTTCTTTCTCTCTCTCCTATTCAAAAAATTAAGAAAATTAAAAATTTAAAAATTTTAAAAAAATTAAAATTTAAAAACTTTAAAAATAATTCAAAAAAAATCAAAAAAATCAAAAACTTATAAAAAAGTTTTTAAAAACATTTAAATTTTTTTTTTTAAATTTTTTAAAATTTTAAAAAAAATTAAACTTATTTTTATTTTATTTTTTTGAAATTTTAGAAAATTTTAAAAAAGTATGATATTTTTTTCAAAAAAGAAATTTAAAAATATAAAAAAAGTAATAAAATTTTAAAAATTAAAATTTAAAATTTAAAAACTAAAAATTTGAAATTTTGTAATCTTTGAAAAATTTAAAATTTTGAAATTTTGAAAATCTCAAAGCAAATCCAATGTCGAACCCCAAACAAGAGGTCGTCGCCGATATCTAATCCGCTGCTGATTCCGTATCGGTGACTCTCCTCCACCAAATCGAGCGTGAATATCAAGCGACTTCGTATCGGCGACTCTCCTCCACCGAATCGAGAGCCTCTATATACGATACGACGACTCTAATTTCATCTCATCAACCAAATTCTCATTCTAATTTTTAATTTTTTGTGTGCAGGGGATTACTCAGTTTTTTGCTGACTCTAATTTTGTGTGTGCATGATATTTAAGTTCGGAGATGTATGATTATTTTATTTTTGGGTTTAAAAAATTTTAATTTAGTGATTTATTTGATGAGTTTTTTATTGGTTTTGATTTAAGGTGTACGCAAGTGAGAGATGGATTATTTGGTGGCCTCAATTTGGGCTTCCAAACCATAGCAGGACACGTAAGTTAACTAGCAACCTAAAATAACTTGGCAAATATGCAACATTAATTTCTTTAGTACAAGAGAAAATACTATCGTGAAGTGTTCCTTTCACTGGTTATTAGAAATTATGGATAAAATAACATATAAGAACTTTTAGTGTATGTTTGGATACATAGGATTGGGGTGACTGAAGTTTACCAGTGAAGGGTGCAAACTCTCCACTCAAGAAAGACAGGTAAAGTAAATTTTTTATTTTTCCATTTTCTTTTTTTATTATAAAGGTGCAATGGGGAGACAAAGTGGAGATAAAAGACTTGATTAGCTTGGATTGGAGTTTTGAGTACTTCATGTATTCCATTTTGGTTGAAATAATAATAAGAGGTATTTCAATTGCAAACTGAGTCTAAGACAAACAAATGTTTAGATTAATTGTATTGTAAATACCTTCACACATGCACTTGCGTTACCATTGTATTTAGACATGCTCATAGTGGTTATGGAATTAGAGTAAGTTCTATAAAACCTATATGATAATGTCCTTGCATAACTATTAGAAGCATCTAAAAGTGATGCTGAAGTTAAATAAAACTCTATGCATTTCAGGTAAGTTCAAGTTAATGATCAAGAAGGCGATCGTTGAGCTTAAAGGTAGATATACTGCTTTCTCATAAAACAAGTTTGCTACTTTAATTAATTTGTTGGACCTCCAAAACTATTTTATATAATCAAATCAGGTGCACCGTTCCGAAGACGTGCCGTAGGCACGTGTCAATGGGCAAACCTAGTAAATAAATAAAATAGGATCAACAAGAAAACAGTCCAACAAGAAGAAAAGTAGTTCGTGAACGAAAATATAAATCTAATTAAATAAATAAATAATACAAATGAACAGAATATCAATTGAGCTTGAAAATGAATTAGAATTTGCCAAGAAAATCAGATCTCGTACAATAATAAAATAATTCGATAAATGAACTTTAAATAGATAATCAAGAAATAACAATTAATAATCATAATCATAATAATTATAAAATCTATATAATAAATTACAAAGAAAGCTATCAAGTGGCTCTCATTCAATCTTTCCTAAAACCAATGGCCTAGATTGATTCTTATAAAACATATTTTCCCGCTCAAAATTTCAAACCTCAAAATTAAATTTTCCCCCCAAAAACTAAAAAACTCATTACTTTATTACTATCTCTCTCTTCTCTCTTCAATTTTTCATGTTTTTCTCTTTCTCTCTCTCCCTCTCTCTCTCCCATTCTTTCTTTATTTACTTACAAACTTACAAATTTAGATTTTAAGATTTCAAGTTTGTAAAATTTTCAAAATTTTTATGTTTTTTTATTGCACATGTTGTATTGAAAATAGCAAATATCTCTTCAATAGTTAAATTTCATCATTTTCCATTCTTAAAATTCAAAGAAGTTGGATTTTACACCCTCATTTATAATTATTTTTCAACATATAATAATAAAGACATGGACTTTTATTTACAACTAATTATTGTCATACTATTCAAACTTGAACTACATAATTGTTGTTTCACTGTTTACAGGGCTTTTCGTGTGTTGTATCATTCCGAAGACGTGTTGTAGGCACGTGTCCACGGGCAAATCTAGTTATATAATAAAATAGTATCCATGATTAATAACTTTATTAAAATAATTAAATAATAATAATATATTTGATTTGGGCTCAAATATAATTAACCGATCAATAAAAATTAGTAAGTGAGATTAAATACACCGTTATTCGAAATGAATAAAATTTTTGATTAGAAAATAATTTTATACAACATCCGAAATGAATTTATCACAAAATAACTTTATAATAAGCAAATTATAGAAAACACACGGAAAATACTAATTGTCGGGAATGGGGGTTACACCGAAGGGTATTACCCGATAGCAGTATAGCCCTTGATCGGTGACGATAGATGTCTTGGGGATATCTGGAGGGAACATCCAGATTTTATTGTACCTGGAGAAAGCATCCATGATGCTCACGAGTTCGTACCCAGATGTCACATCAACTATGGACTCGATACTTGGAAGAGGGAATGGGTCCTTCGGACAAGCCTTGTTGAGGTCGGTGAAGTCAATGCAGAACCTCCACTTGCCACTCGCCTTCTTCACCATCACTACATTAGCTGTAATATCCCGGTTGGATATTATATTTTTATTATAAATATTTTAAAAATTAAAATATTTCTGATGGAAATAACATTCTTTTAATAAATAATCATTATTTGTGTATATATACTAGTAAGTATATATATGTATTGTATCGGTTTTGTGTACTTGTACAAAATCTTGAAAAATGCGTTTTTTAGAAATTGTCTGTAAAATCTCAGGCTGATATTAAAAATTATTATTTTATTATTATTTTTAGAATTGAAATATTTTTGGTGGATATTACTCGGCTTTGTTAATAAACATTATATATAACTATACCAGTCTGTATACATCTGTATTGTATCAAATTGGTACTGAAATCTTCCGAGCCGGTAATAAAATTATTTTATTGTTAATTTATTTTAATTCTCGGAATCAAATTATTTTTGTACAGATTGATTGAGTTTGATGAATAAAAATTATCTGTATAGAAAGATATATGTACGTATATGTATTGTATCGATTTCGTACGTTTTTATGAAATCATGTAGTATGTGATTTTAGGAAAATACCTTTTAATTTTTATCCATCATGATCAAATAAAGGGTTAGGATTGGATTTGGGTTTGATTACAATATTTATTTGCAAATAGATCTCAAATTTGTTTTGAGCCACAAGAATGAGAACATTTGGTTTCTCCTCAACCACAAGCCCACCCCTCTTCTCCTATAACCCCCCCCCCCCCCCCCCTCCTTTTGGCCAGCCTCATCTCAAAGGGCAATAACCCATTTCCATTTGTGTTTCCCTTATATCATTATCATCTTATTCTTCTTCTCATATTTCTTCTACTACTCTTTTACTTGTTTTTATTTTAGAAAAAAATTGAGAAGAAAGAAAAGAAAGAGAGATCAAAATCAAAAGAAAACGAGCGGGTTCATTTCATGAGGTTGTTCTTGAAGAGGATGAAGAAAAAGGAAGGAGATGCAAGGTAGCAAGTCCTTCCTACACTAGTTTGGGTGGGGGTTCTTAACTCGTTTATTTTGTTTTGTTTGTTTATTTATAGTTGTATGTTGTTATAAGAACATGAACTAAACTCATCTTCATATTGTTGATGTGGACTAGAATAAAATGGCATGCAAGGATTGAAGTGGTAGAACACAAAATAACACACTAAAGATTCAATCTTGTAGTTTAGACGGTTAGAATTAATTACTTGTGCTAAAGTTGGAATTTTGACTCCAAATTAATTTTAGAGGTTCTCATATGTGTTATTACCATGCTCTAATTTTTGTAGATTTTTCTGGATTAGTTTAATAGGTTAAACAAATTGTTTCCCCAAAATAGCGAGTTCTTCAACCGAAACTACTGTTTTGTTGATTCGACTTGTGTTTCTGGGGCTAGATTTTGAGTCCCCATGGAATCTGAAAAAGTATTCAACTAGAGAGTTGTAGTAGATGTTCTCCCCTTTTCAAAATGGCCAATTTTTCTAGATTCTGATAAGTATAGCAAAAGTTATAAGCTTTACAAGTTTCAGCTTTTGTTGTGGTTTTAGTTATTTTTTAATTATGTTCAAAGGGCTGAATTTTGAGTTCCTTACGGAATCTGAAAAAGTTTTCAACTAGAGAGTTGTAGTAGATGTTCTCCCCTTTCCAAAAAGCCAAATTTTGTTATATTCCGATAAGTATAGCAAAAGTTGTGAGCTTTACAAGTTTTAACTTTTGTTGTCCTTTTGTCGTTGTTGAATTGTGTTCAATGAGCTGGATTTTGAGCTCTATATGGAATCTCAAAAGGTGGTCAACTAGACAGTTGTAGTAGATGTTCTGAGCTTTCTAAAAAGTCAAATTTTGTTAGATTTCGACAAGTGTACTAAAAGTTATTAGCTTTACAAGTTTCAGCTTTTTGTTGTCTTTGTTGCTCTTTGTATTGTATTTAAAGAGCTGAATTTTGAGTTTCATAAGGAATCTGAAAAAGTTGTTAACTAGGAAGTTTTATTAGATGTTTTGATCTTTCCAAAATGTCCAATTTTGTTAGATTCCAACAAGTATACCAAATGTTATGAACTTTACAAGTTTCAGACATGTGCTATCTTTTGTTGTTCTTGAATTTTGTTCAAGGAGTTAGGATTTAAGAAAGTTGTTAACTAGGAATTTGTATTATATGTTCTTAGATTTCCAAAAAGTCCAATTTTGTTAGATTTCGACAAGTATAGTACTGGCTAAGACCTTTACAAGTTTCAGCTTTGTGTTGTCTTTTATTGTTCTTGAATTTTGTTCAAAGAGCAGGGATTTGAATTTCATAAGGAATCTGAGAAAGTTGTTAGATAGAAAGTTGTAATAGATGTTATTAGCTTTCCAAAAAGTCTAATTTTGTTAGATTCCAATAAGTACAGCAAAAGTTGTGAGGTTTACAAGTTTCAGCTTTTGTTGTTCTTTTTGTTGTTCCTGAGTAGTGTTCAAAGAGCTGTATTTTGAGCTCTATAAGAAATCTGAAAAAGTGGTCAACTAGAAAATTTTAGTAGATGTTCTTTCCTTTCCAAATTGTCCAATTTTGTTAGATTCCGACAAGTATAGCAAAAGTTGTGAGTTTTGCAAGTTTCAGCTTCTGCTTTCCGTTTTGTTGCTTTTTGTATTGTGTTCAAAGAGCTGGATTTTGAGTTCCATACGGAATCTGATAAATTTGCTAACTAGTAAGTTATAGTGGATGTTATTAGCTTTCCAGGAAGTCCAATTTTGTTAGAGTCGGACAAGTACAGCAAAATTTATAAGCTTTAGAAGTTTCAGCTTTTAGCTGTCTTTGTTGCTCTTTGTATTGTGTTAAAAAAGCTGGATTTTGAGTTCCATACGGAATCTGAGAAAGTTGTTAACTACAAAGTTGTAGTAGATATTCTTCCCTTTTCAAAAATTCCAATTTTGTTAGATTCTGACAAGTATAGAAAAAGTTATGAGCTTTAGAAGTTTCATCTTTTTGCTGTGTTTTGTTGTTCTTTGTATTATGTTCAAAGAGTTAGATTTTGAGTTCCATTCAAAATCTGAGAAAGTTGTTAACTAGGAAGTTGTAGTAGATATTATTAGCTTTCTAGAAAGTCCAATTTTGTTAGATTCCGACAAGTATATTAAAAGTTACGAGCTTTGGAAGTTTCAGCTTTTGGCTGTCTTTATTGTTCTTTGTATTGTGTTTAATGAGTTGGATTTTGAGTTCCATAAGGAATCTGAAAAAGTTTTCAACAAGAGAGTTTTATTATTGGTTCTCACCTTTCTAAAATGTCCAATTTTGTTATATTTCGATCAGCGGAGTAGGAGTTATGACTTTTACAAGATTGACAGCAGCTAGCATTTTTGGCTAAAGTCGTTGTATTGATTGTTCAAAGTTTTTGTACCTCTTACTTACTGAATTTGGAAAAGTTTTCAACTAGAGAGTTGTAGTAGATGTTCTCACCTTTTCAAAATATCCTATTTTGTTAAATTTCGATAAGCGAAGCATAAGTTATGACCGTTACAAGTCACAGTAGCTGGCTATTTCGGCTGAAACTTCGCTGTTTAGATTGTTCGAGATTTTTGTACCTCTTATTGACTTAATCTGAGAATGTTTTCAACTAGAGAGTTGTAGTAGATGTTCTCACCTTTCTAAAAAGTTTAATTTTGTTGAATTCCGATAAAAGTAGCACTTTTAATTGCTTCTAGGGTGTTCGAAGACTTTTTATGTTTTTTTTGTGTATAAAAGATCAACCTCTCATTAGTAGTATGTTTATATTGGGCTATTAGAAGATTCTTCTGTTGCTTCTAAATATAAAAGATCAAGTTTTACTACTGAGCACGTTTAATTACTTCTAAGTTGTTAGAATACCTTTATGGTTGCTTCTATGAAATTCGTTTGGCTCATACATAGCTAGTTGGCTCGTATGTAAGTTGTTTTGCTCGTATGTAGCTTATTAGCTAGTACGCAGTTGTTGTGCTCGTCTAGGGTGATATCATTGCCCTTGGGGCCATCGACCATCAAGATGTGTATTTATTTTACTCCTCGTGGAATGTCGACGAGTCACCCCTCGTGCACCATCAAAGGTGTAGGTTGATCGTGGGTCGGGAGTGTAGACGAAATCCAAGTTCAGGATTGTAGCATGCGAATATGTTCTATTGTCGGGGTCTTGGATCGATAGGCTATGAAAAGGATCCTTAGGGATTCTGGTAAGTCTAGGTTGAGCACCTAGTAGAGTTATCTTGGAAAGTCTAACTTAAGACCTAGCATGTTGCGTTAGTACTGTTGTCATCCCTCGAATTGTTTAGGGTTAGTGACATCGTTAGTGTAGTAAGTTATAGCTATTATTACTTAACCTTTATTTATTATCATTTCGCCAAAAGGAAAAAGTTGGTATTAAGGGTGATACCTTATGATCCGACCTGTTCTATAAGCCAACTCTAGGTGGTGTTATTGGTTGTACCCTTCCTGTCAAAGGGATACAGTTTGTGCCTTCTCACGTGTTAGGAGCATGGGATCCGTATCTCATCTGTTAATTTCTAAAGTGTCGTGATAAGGGCGGGAAGATTCATGTTAGAGCTAGGGGATGGACCTCCGGAACTCTGTCATGTTCTACATCAGGAAAGGCGAACAAGCCATAGACTACGGTCTATCAGCTAGGGGGCCACAGGGGATACTTCGAGTTAACCTGTGTTGTAGTTAACTCCAAGGGTTCGTCAGATTTTTGAGTGAGGTCCGCTATGCCAAGCTATATTGGCAAACGGGGACACCACTATATGACTGTGAATGGCGAGATTAGACCGTTTTAGAGCAACCTCATCAGTCACGTTGTATCTTCAGAAACATGTTGAGTACAAGAGTAAAATTCATGGCATGGGTTCAAATCCCTATATATGAAGAAACGACTTGTTATGGGCGTATGTAGTATGGGCTGCATACTGTTCTGGAGACTTGCTTGCATTAGAATAAGTGCATCATTGCATTAGTTAATCCTGCATTAGATTCTAAGTCATAGCATATACTGACGCATCAATTATATATTCACTTAACTCTTTCCATCAATCTGTTTGTTTAAAATTGAGAATCGCTGCTAGTTATTAGCCTTAAAGCATCAGTATATGTAATGATGTCCCCACTTCAATAGGTGCTGGATTGCAAATCAACAGGTACAGGATTCAGGAGGACTCAAGGCAAGAGAAACAAAGTATTGATTCTTATTTTCAATTGTAATATCTATTGTAATTTATTTATGTTGAGAAGCATCCAAGTGAAAGTACCAAGTGTTATATATTATTCATTGTACTCTGATGTAATTTTTATAGAAAGTTTGTAACACTTGGGCATGTATGGCATTATTGTAACACTGATGTAATGTATTGCAATTTTATAACATTCGGACTTGGAATACATTTGTGTTCAATAAAAAGTTTTAAATTTTTCTGTTTTTCTGTGTATTGTGGCTAATTAAAGGAAAAGATTCTGGCTTATGTCACGGTTTTTCGGTGTATGGAAATTGGGGCATTACAGAGTGGTTGCCTTATAGAAGTTGGGTCTTTTCTAGTAGTAGACAATTATTATTCATATTGGTTGTACCCTTCCTGTCAAAGGGATACGGTCTGTGCCTTATCACGAGTTGGGAGCATGGGATCCGTATCTCGTCTGTTAATTTCTGAAGTGCCATGATAAAGGCGGGAAGCTTCTCGTTGAAGCTAGGGATGGACCCCCGGAACTTCGTCATGTTTTATATCAGGAAAGGCGAACATGCCATAAGCTACGGTCTATAAACTAGGGGGCCACAGGGGATGCTTCGAGCTAACCTGTGCTATAGTAAACTCCAAGGGTTCGTCAAATTTTTGAGTGAGGTCCGATACGCCGGACAATAGTGGCAAACGGGGACACCACTAGATGACTGTGAATGGCGGGATTAGACCGTTTCAGAGTAACCTCATCAGTCACGCTGTATCTTTAGAAACAGGTTGAGTACAAGAGTAGAAATCATGGCGCGGGTTCAAATCCCTATAATTGTACTGGATTGCAATACTACAGGTATAGGATTTAGGAAGACTCAAGGCAACAGAGGCAATGTGTTGATTTTGTTTCAATTGTAATATATGTTGGTTACCATTGTTTCAATTGTAAAATTATTAATTGTTGAGAAGCATCCAAGTGAAGTACCAAGTGTTATTTATTATTCACTGTACTCTGATGTAAATTGATGGAAGGTTTGAAACACCTCGGCTTGTAAAGGTATTATTGTAACACTAATGTAAGGTATTGCAGTTTTATAACATTCAGACTTGTAATACATCTGTGTTGAATAAAAAGTTTTAAATTTTCTTATTTTTCTATGTATTGTGTCTAATTGAAGGAAAAGATTCTGGCTTGTCATGGTTTACCGGTGTATGGAAATCAGGGCGTTACAGAGTGGTATCAGAGCCAACTTTAATTTACAGTCCAACACAATAGGAAAATTAAACTTGGATGCCTTTTAGGAGTCGGGTTTTAGGTAGTTGTAGATAGTTATAATTCATATTGTTGTTTCTTTCAACTTATGTTTTATAATTTTTCTATATCTGGACTAATTCCAGTATATATGTGTTTTAAGGATGGTATTCGAGGATATTCTAACCGAGGATGTGTTGATAGAAGAGAGCAAACCGATTTTGACAGATGATCCGATGATCTTGAGCAAGGAGCCGAAGGAGATTTTACTACAAGCTAACCTCAAGGCGGACTCGCCTTCACCACCACAGGGGCTAAGTGTGGATCAATGCACAGCAGCGGCAGCTAGCATACACCGGGAAATAAAGAAGCTGAGGAAGTACAGGACCAGGAAAGGTCGTCAAGCTAAGCAACTGAGAGATGCATGCAGAGCTGCATTAGCAGGCCTAGCAAAGGAGCAGGAACACTTTGATTCCAGATTGGCACGATTGCAGCATGAATGGGAGCAAGTCCAGGGGACCACCGAGGTTGTAGTATGCCATTTCTGTGAGGAAGTTGGGCATGAGAAATCAGTCTGTCCATGACTACAGGAAGAAAGATCTACACCAGCATCAGAGTTCAAGAACTGAGGTCAGAAGCAGAAGATTCAGAAAACGAAGGGCAAACTTGGAAGCACAAAGCCAGGAAGTTGTTTTCTATGTGGTGAGCAAGGTCATTTCATGATCCAGTGTCCGAGGAAGGACCCTCAGATAGAAACACGCGTCTGTTACAAATGTGGGAAGATTGGTCATATCCGACCAGATTGTCCCCAGTTTCAGAAGAGTAGCAGCAGATTAGCCCCGAAGATGAACCACAAAGGAAAGGAGCATGTTCACCAAGAGTAAGAGTTCACACTTACTAAAGGCAAGCTAAAGAAGGCAGGAGAGCCATTACCAGTATGTGCATATGGAGTTGCAACTAAGTTTAAAAGTTGTATTTTGAAATTTTATTTAGACTGAAAAAGTAATATATGATATAACACTTTTGTAACCGAATGGATTTATATATATATGAAATCCAGGCAACCATTTTGTTCGAACTTAGTTCATCATTCATCATATTCTTTTTGTCTGAATTATTTTTCAAGAAGTTGAAATGTGAGCGAGAGGCGACTCCAGATTTGGTTTTGTTGATTGCACCATCTGGAGCAATCCTCATTGTAGATTTATGCTATAAGGGATGTAAAACCAAATTAGAGGAAAGACCCTAAGTATAAGATTTGTTAAAGTTGGACCTAGCAAGAACGGAAGAAGGGCACGCTGAGCATTTGACTACAGTTCTGAGCGACTACAGGAGCATCAGCTTTATGCAATTGTCAAAATGAATTATGGAAGTCTGAAGTGGCATTTGTAGGTCATGTTCTATTCTAAGGAGGGAGTGGCTACCGAACCGCAAAAGATCAAGGTAGTGAAGTATTAGCCTCAGCCAAAGACTGTGAATGAAGTAAGAAGCTAAATGATGAGATCAGGCAAGCCAGTATTGAAGTGATTACTCAAGATTAGAGCTCAGTTATGGTACGATAGAAGCTGCAACCGAGTCTAAGTAAGCAAGTCAGAAGGCTTAGGTAGGAGATGCAGGGACTGAAGCACCGAAGCGATAAGTTGATGAAGAAAAATCTCAGAACATTAGTATGGACTTCAAAACATGATTACCCAAGAATTCAGAAATGAATGACTCAAAATTGGGTTATTGAGGACCAGTTGACAAAGTCTACACATTTTCTTCCGATAAAGATGGCTTAGTCGCTATAGAAATTAATGGAAGTCCACATTGAAGGCGTAATGAAGCAGCATGGAGTGCCAGCGACAGAAGTTCTGACCAAGATTCAAAAGTTACATCTCGATTTTGACAGAGTTTTCAAGTAGCTTTGGGATCAAGGTCAGGTTCATTGGCGAATCAGTTCGTGGATAAGCCACTTGGGAGCCGAAAAACAATATAAGCTTTCTTTCCCCGAGTTATTAAGTGTTCTCCTGACTAAACGTATTTCAGAGGACATGACTATTCTAAAGAGGGAGTATTGTAATATCCCGGTTGGATATTATATTTGTATTATAATTATTTTTGAAATTAAAATATTTCTTCTGGAAATTACTTAGTTTTAATAAATAAACATTATCTGTGTATATATACTAGTAAGTATATATATGTATTGTATCGGTTTTGTTCACTTGTACAAAATCTTGTAAAATGCTTTTTTGAGAAAATGTGTGTAAAATCTCGGGCTGATATTAAAAAATATTGTTTTATTATTATTTTATTTTTGTTTTCAAAATTGAAATATTTTTGGTGGATATTACCCAATTTTATTAATAAACGTTATATATATATATATATATATATATATATATATATATACCAGTCTGTATATACATCTGCATTGTATCAAATTTGGTACTGAAATCTTTCGAGCCGGTAATAAAATTATTTTATTGTTATTTTATTTTTAATCACAGAATCAAATTATTCGTGTACAAATTTATTGAGTTTGATGAATAAAAATTGTCTGTATAGACAGATATATGTACGTATATGTACTGTATCGATTTCGTACGTTTTTAAGAAATCATGTAGTATGCGATTTTGGGAAAATACCTTTTATTTTTTATCCATCATGATCAAATGAAGGGTTAGGATTGGATTAGGGTTTGATTGCAAATAGATCTCAAATTTGTTTTGAGCCACAAGAATGAGAACATTTGGCTTCTCCTCAACCACAATCCCACCACTCTTCTCCAATAACCCCTCCCCCCTCCCCCCCCCCCCCCCCCCCCCCCTCTTTGGCCGGCCTCATCTCAAAGGGCAAGAGCCCATTTCCATTTTTGTTTCCCTCATTTCATTCTCATCTCATTTTCTTCTCATATTTCTTCTTATGCTCTTTTACTTATTTTTATTTTAGAAAAAAATTGAGAAAAAAGAAAAGAAGAAGAGACCAAAATCAAAAGAAAACGAGTGGGTTCATTTCATGAGGTTGTTCTTGAAGAGGATGAAGAACAAGGAGGGAGATGGAAGCTAGCAAGTCCTTCCTACACTAGTTTGGGTGGGGGTTCTTAACTCGTTTGTTTTGTTTTGTTTGTTTATTTATTATTGTATCTTGTTATAAGAACTTGAACAAAACTCATGTGCATATTGTTGATGTGGACTAGAATAAAATGACATGCAAGGATTGAAGTGGTAGAACACAAAATAACACACTAAAGATTCAATCTTGTTGTTTAGACGGTTAGAATTAATTACTTGTGCTAAAGTTGGAATTTTAACTCCAAGTTAATTTTAGAGGTTCTCATATGTATTATTACCATGCTCTAAGTTTTGTAGATTAGTCTGGGTTAGTTTGATGGGTTAAACAAATCGTTTCCCAAAAACAGTGAGTTCTTCAGCCGAAACTGCTGTTTTGTGGATTCGACTTGTGTTTAAGGGGCTTGATTTTGAGTTCCTCATGGAATCTAGAAAAGTGTTCAAATAGAGATTTGTAGTAGATGTTCTCCTCTTTCCAAAATGGCCAATTTTGAAAGATTCTGATAAGTATAAAAAAAGTTATAAGTTTTACAATTTTCAGTTTTTGTTGTGCTATTTGTTGTTTTTGAACTGTGTTCAAAGGGCTGTATTTTGAGTTCCGTACGGAATATGTAAAAGTTTCAACTAGAGAGTTGTAGTAGATGTTCTCCCATTTTCAAAAAGCCCAATTTTGTTACATTCCGATAAGTATAGCAAAAGTTGTGAGCTTTACAAGTTTTAACTTTTGCTGTCCTTTTGTTGTTCTTGAATTTTATTCAAGTAGCTGGATTTTGAGCTCTATAAGGAATCTGAAAAAGTGGTCAACTAGAGAGTTGTAATAGATGTTCTGAGCTTTCCAAAAAGTCCAATTTTGTTATATTCCGACAAGTATAGCAAAAATTATGAGCTTTACAGGTTTCAGCTTTTGCTGTCTTTGTTGCTCTTTATATTGTATTTAAAGAGCTGGATTTTGAGTTCCATAAGGAATCTGAGAAAGTTGTTAACTAGGAAGTTATAGTGGATGTTTTGTGCTTTCCAAAATGTCAAATTTTGTTAGATTCTGACAAATATATCAAAAGTTGAGAGCTTTACAAGTTTCAGCCTTGTGCTGTCTTTTGCTATTCTTGAATTTTGTTCAAAGAGCAGGAATTTGAATTCCATAAAGAATCTGAGAAAGTTGTTCACTAGGAAGTTGTAGAAGATGTTCTTAGCTTTCCAAAAAGTCCAATTTTGTTAGACCCCGACAAGTATAGCACTGGCTATGACCTTTACAAGTTTCAGATTTGTGCTGTCTTTTGTTGTTCTTGAATTTTGTTCAAAGAGCAGAAATTTTAATTCCATAAGGAATCTAAGAAAGTTGTTAACAAGAAAGTTGTAGTAGATGTTATTAGCTTTCCAAAAAGTCTAATTTTGTTAGATCCCGATAAGTGTAGCAAAAGTTGTGAGCTTTACTAGTTTCAGCTTTTGCTGTCCTTTTTGTTGTTCTTGAGTAGTGTTCAAGGAGCTGAATTTTGAGCTCTATAAGGAATCTTAAAAAGTGGTCAACTATAAAGTTGTAGTAGATATTCTCCCCTTTCCAAATTGTCCAATTTTTTTAGATTCCGAAAAGTATAGCAAAAGTTGTGAGCTTTGCAAGTTTTAGCTTTTGCTGTCCTCTTTGTTTCTCTTTGTATTGTGTTCAAAGAGCTGGATTTTGAGTTCCATACGAAATCTGAGAATGTTTTTAACTAGGAATTTATAGTGGATATTATTAGCTTTCCACGAAGTCCAATTTTGTTAGATTCCGATAAGTACAGCAAAAGTTACAAGCTTTAGAAGTTTCTGCTTTTAGCTGTCTTTGTTGCTCTTTGTACTGTGTTCAAAAAGCTGGATTTTGAGTTCCATACGGAATCTGAGAAAGTTGTTAACTAGAAATTTGTAGTAGATGTCCTCCCCTTTTCAAAAAGTCCAATTTTATTAGATTCTGACAAGTATAGCAAAAGTTATGAGATTTAGAAGTTTCAGCTTTTTGCTGTCTTTTGTTGTTCTTTGTATTATGTTCAAAGAGTTGGATTTTGAGTTCCATTCGGAATATAAGAAAGTCGGAATTTGTAGTAGATATTATTAGCTTTCTAGAAAGTCCAATTTTGTTCGATTCCAACAAGTATAGCAAAAGTTATGAGCTTTAGAAGTTTCAGCTTTTGGCTGTCTTTGTTGTTCTCTGTATTGTGTTTAAAGAGTTCGATTTTGAGTTCCATAAGGATTCTGAAAAAGTTTTCAACTAGAGAGTTGTAGTATAGGTTCTCACCTGTACAAAATGTGCAATTTTGTTAGATTCTGATAAGCGGAGTAGGAGTTAGGACTTTTATAAGATTGACAGCAGCTAGCCTTTTTGGCTGAAGTCGCTGTCTAGATTGTTCGAGGTTTTTATACCTCTTACTTACTGAATTTGGAAAGTTTTCAACTATGAATTTGTAGTTGATGTTCTCACCTTTCCAAAATGTCCTATTTTGTCAGATTCTGTTAAGCAGAGCATAAGTTATGACTGTTAGAAGTCACAGCAGCTGACCATTTCGGCTGAAGCTTCGCTGTTTAGATTGTTCGAGATTTTTGTACCTCTTATTGACTTAATCTGAGAATGTTTTCAACTAAAGAGTTGTAGTATATGTTCTCACCTTTCCAAAAAGTCTAATTTTGTTGAATTCTTATAAGAGTAGCACTTTTAATTGCTTCTAGGGTGTTAGAAGACTTTTTATGTTGCTTTTGTGTAGAAGATCAAGTTCTCATTAATAGTATGTTTATATTGGGCTATTAGAAGATTTTTCTGTTGCTTCTAAATATAAAAGATCAAGTTTTACTAGTGAGCACGTTTAATTGCTTCTAGGTTATTAGAATACCTTTATGGTTGCTTCTATGAAATTTGTTTGGCTCATACGTAGCTAGTTGGCTCGTATGTAAGTTGTTTTGCTCGTATATAGCTTGTTAGCTAGTACGTAGTTGTTGTGCTCGTCTAGGGTGATATCATTGCCTTAAGAGCCATCGACCATCAAGACGTGTATTTATTTTACTCCTTGTGGACTATAGACGAGTCACCCCTCGTGCACCGTCAGATCTTAAATAATGGAGGTTGATCGCGGGCCGGGAGTGCAGACGGAATCCAAGTTCAGGGTAGTAGCATGCGAATACATTCTTATTACCGGGGTCTTAGATCGATAGGCTATGAACAGGATCCTTAGGGATTTTGGCAAGTCTAGGGTGACCACCTAGTAGAGTTATCTTGGAATGTCTAACTTAAGACCTAGCATGTTGCGTTAGTACTGTCGTCATCCCTCAGATTGTTTAGGGTTAGTGAAATCGTTAAGGTAGTAACTTATAGTAATTACTACTTAACCTTTATTTATTATCATTTTGCCGAAGGGAAAAAGTTAGTATTAAGGGTGATACCTTATGATCAGACCTGTTCTATAGGCCAACACAAGGTGTTGTTATTGGTTATACCCTTCCTGTTGGGAGCACGGGAGCACGGGATACAGTCTGTGCCTTCTCACGAGTTGGGAGCACAGGATCCGTATCTCGTCTGTTAATTTCTGAAGTGCTGTGATAAGGGCAAAAAGATTCCTGTCGGAGCTAGGGATGGACCCCCAGAACACCGTCATGTTCTATATCAGGAAAGATTCGAACTAACCTGTGCTGTAGTTAACTCCAAGGGTTCGTCAGATTTTTGAGTGAGGTCCGGTACGCCGGGCAATAGTGGCAAATGGGGACACCACTATATGACTTTGAATGGCGGGATTAGACCGTTTCAGAGCAACCTCATTAGTCACGTTGTATCTTCAGAAACATGTTGAGTACAAGAGTAGAATTCATGAATAAGTGCATGTTTCTGAAGATACAACATGTTTGTGAATAAGTACAAGAGTAGAAATAAGTGCATCATTGCATTTGTTAATCCTACATTAGATTCTAAGTCATAGCATACACTGACACATCAATTATATATACACTTTTCTCTTTTCATCAATCTGTTTGTTTAAAGTTAGAAATCGCTGCTAGTCATCTGCCTTAAAGCGTCAGTATATGTACTGACGTCCCCCTTAAATAGGTACTGGATTGCAAAACTACAGGTACAGCATTCAGGAGGACTCAAGGCTAAAGAAGCAAAGTGTTGATTCTTATTTTCAATTGTAACATATATTGTAATTTATTTATGTTGAGAAGCATCCAAGTGAAAGTACCAAGTGTTATATATCATTCATTGTACTCTGATATAATTTTTATTGAAACTTTGTAACATTTGGGCTTGTATGACATTATTTTAACACAGATATAATGTATTGCAATTTTATAACATTCGGACTTGTAATACATTTGTGTTGAATAAAAAGTTTTAAATTTTCCTGTTTTTCTGTGTATTGTGGCTAATTGAAGGAAAAGATTCTGGTTTATGTCACGGTTTCCCAGTGTATGGAAATCGGGACGTTACATTAGCCAACCACTCCGGATAGTTGACTTCCTGGATGAAGCGGGCGGCGAGAAGTGTCTCGACTTCCTCCACTGACCGCCGCCTTTCTGGGGCAAACTTTCTGTGCTTCTGCTGCACCGGTTTTGAGTCGGGGTTGACGCTCAACTTGTGCATGATCAGTTCTTCTGATGTAACACCCAGCAAAATAGTAAATAACTATTTTTCCTATTAATTCGTGCACGTCTGAGAATTGCACGTGATTATATATTTTTCATGGTTATTAGCTTTAATTGAGGAATTTTTAGATATATTATATATTCTGAACCCGATGAGGTATATTCGGGATATCTTCTCAATTAAATTGTGTGTATTGTCCCGATTGTTTTAACGAGACAATCTTTGGGATAAATAGTATTTTTATAAAAATACATTCTTATATTCCAAAAGTAAATATTTTATTTGTAAGCATGTATATATATGTATGTATATTTTGATTGGATTGTAAATATGAGAGTGTATATATATATATATATATATATATATATATATATATATATATATATATATATATATATATATATATATATAAAATTGAATCACACTGAATTGGATGGAATGCTTGTACACTTGAATTGTAATTTTGTATAAATAAGATCACAAAATATACTTCTATATTTTATAGTATACAAATAAATATGTTTTTGTATATATGTACATGTATACACTATTATAAAGGTGTATAAGACTCACACCAAATCATGATCTTCTCCTAAACTCCTTGATCTTGATGAGATCCTAAGGCTAAGATTTGATCCCCGGAGCATACATGTCATTTCCCCATTCATTACTTGAATGTTCTAGTGTATGTATTGCTTCATCTCATCCCTTCATCTCAAAAACCCTCCTCGTCATTCTTTTCTCTTCCATTTGACAACCGAAACCCATCTTCCCCTCCTCTCATGGCAGCCAACCACTTCCCCCACTCACTCCCACTCTCATCTCATCTCATCATCTTCATTTTCTTCTTCTACTTCTTCTACATATTCTTCTATTTCTTCTACTTCTCCTATTATCAAGAAAGAGAGTTAAAGAGTGAGAAGAAAGAGATTGAAGAAGAGAGTTCATGATGCTCTTGGAGCTTGAAGAGGAGAAGGATCTTGGAAAGCAAGGGTTTCATCTATTCAACAAGGAAGATTCTCCAATAGTGGGTGTTCTCTCAACTCTAACATTATTATTTTTTATTATGATATTATGTGGAATGCTAATAATAGCTTAATAGCATGTTTGTATGCTTGAAAAATTACAAACAAATTTTTGTGGGTAGTAGAATTAATGCCATGTTTATATATGAATGTATTGTGGTATGGTGTTGAAATTAGATAATTTCTAACTTGCAATTGGCTTAGAATCCAGACAGAAAATTTAGTGGCATGTTCTAGGATGAGTTTAGAGCATCCTCTAAATTTTTCATATTTTTATGGGTTCATTTAGTAGCTAAACAAAGTGTTTCTTTTCGAAACAGTGAGCAACACAAAAAACTGACAATATCCTGTTTTTAGAATGATGTTTGAAAATTCGTATCTTGGAATTTGTGTAGTATTTTGAGCTCAAACTTTTTGTAGAGATTCTTAAATGTGTTAACAATCTTACTTTCAAATATCTTATTTTTCAAAATTGTTTTATTATTTCTACAAACATTCATTTGGTCGACTGGTTGAGATGGCAATCTGGCTCTGTCCAGGTTTCAAGTTGAAGTTCAAATAATTTTAATTATTTTTGGGTATAGAATTTGACAATGTTAATTTTTGTATAGCTTCTTCTATGTGTCTACATCATGTTTCTAAAGTTTTAGAATTGTTAGACATCCCTTGATGCTCTTTAAAAATTGTATTGCAAGAGTGTTTGCACACTACCTGGAAAACAGAATTGATTTTCTACTAATTTCAAAAGGATATGAGTCTTGATGAGATTTTTGGGAATAATGAACTTGTATATGTGTAGTTCATGACTCTTAAGTTTCATAACAATTGGAGGAATGGTTGCATTGATATTAATTTTTGAATACAGCATATTCAGTTCAGTTCGGACTTTAACTAGTCAGTGAATTTTTGGAATTCTAGATTTGTGTGTTGAGAAACTGAAGAACTGACCAACTAGAGACTTGTAGTAGAGAGTCTTAGCTTTCCAGAACATCTTGAATCATAAAATTCTAGTTTGTATAACAAAAGATCTGATTTTTCTAAGTTTAGGACAGAACCAGTCCTAAATAAAAGACCTTTCTTTGTAGAGTAACTCATTTCCTGTGTATACCTGATGAGAACTAGGGGTTTTCCAGTGTTTTAATGGATGAATTTGAGGATATGATCAACTAGGAAGGTGTATTAGACACTTCTAGTTTTCTATAGAATCCAAGATTGCGTAATTCTGATAAGTGAGCGAGTTTTTATGTAGTTGGCAAGATGCATCAAATTGCATTGAAGAAGTGTGCAACTGATAAAATATAGGGATTTTATAGCTTCTAGATGGCTGAATCTTAAGGAATGGTTAACTAGAGACTCGTAGTATAGAGTCTTAGCTTTGCAGAATGGGTAAGATCATACAATTCCAATTTGTATCTTGAAAGTTATGAATTTTTTAAGTTCAGAAGTTGTGTATGAGTTGATATAGAATTTGAGAAAACTTTGTCGGCATAGCAGTAAACTTGTGGATTTCTGGAACTGTGTGTTTGAAATCTGAGAAAATGATCAACTTAAGAATTGAAGTAGATCCTCTTAGATTTCCAAATAGTGCTCATTCATGGAATTACAGTGTGTGGACTAGAAGTTATGAATGTGTTTCAAATGACTGGGTAGATTCACGTTAGTAGTAGTTGTGTTTTTGCTCTACACCTAAGTCTTGGACTTGTGTGTTAGTAGCATTTATATGTTGGAAATACTTGTTTCTATCAAGGTTTGAGTTTGTCTTATTGTGTAGGATAGTTAGCTTGATTTGAGTTGTCTGAGGGATCGTCTAGGGTAAGGTATTACACTACGACTGACAACCCTTAGGCTAAAAATGAATTCTTCCGCCTCGAGAACTGGATACTCATCCCTCGTGCGCCGATGAACTCTTACCCAATGGGTAATTAATATCGGAGCTGGATACTGGATGAGATCCAAGTTAGAGGTGGTAGTGAACGATGGAGATCGGATCTCCAGTGTTTGAGTTAATTGACCAGGTCAGATCCATTTCTAACCTAGGTATTACTGAAACTGATCGGTGTATTAGTACCCTAGGTCTGTCAATAAGTCAGTGTTGATGTTTATGTATGTTTGCCTCTAATGCCGGGTGTAAGGCTTCCCTAGGGTCACGGGCTGGGGAATTGGTCGAGGACCAACAGGGGTATGGTAGCAGATGAGTATCGACTAGCCGGGTTATTAATTTGACAGACCAGTCAGGGATCAATTGTTTGATAAAACTCCGTGCATGATTTTGGGTGACAAACGTATTTTCAGTAAACTTTTATTTAATTAAGTTTCTTTAGTTTCTGCATAAAGACCGAGTTGATGTTAGGGGTAATTCCCTATAATTTGACTTGTTCTAAGGGCCAGCACTAGGCGGTGATAATCAGGGTTGTCCCTTCCTGTCAACGGAATACGGGACCCATATCTCGCTCTGTTAAAACGTGAAGTTCTGTGGTAAGAACGTGAGAGTTCCTGTCAGATAGGGGAATTAGACCCTCGAGGCCGTCATGTTCTTATGTTGAGTGGACACGAACGAACCATGGGGCTGCTGTCCCATGGATCTTCGGCGCCATAGATATGCCATTGTGTATCTGTAAGATCGTCACGGTATTTGGTGTGATCCAGACTGGATTAGGACAGTAGTGGCAAATAGGGACACCACTGTGTTTAACAGTACTAACAGAAGGATTCACTGCCATGTTGTATCTGTCAGGAACAGATTGAGTACAATAGTAGAATGCATTGCATGGCAAGGGTTCGAAACCCTGGAGCTGGAGAATACGGCTTGATTTGGAGCGTATGTAGTACGGATGCACGAGTGTCCAAAGTCTTGCTGACATTAGATTAAGTGCATCTGTTATGGCATCTATTTTCTATGCATTAGACTTCAGGTCATGGCATACACAGACACTAGAAAATTAGGATGCACGTTTCTGTTTTCATTAAAGACAGATTGTGATTGCTAGTTGGAGATCGCTGTTTCCTTATCAGCATTGTGTCAGTATATGTACTGACGTGCCCACTCAATTAGGTGTTGGATACTGGATCGTGAGTGCAGGAGGACTCAAGACAAGCAAGGCATCCAAGTAGAGTACATCTCAGGGAAGCAGTTGACCACTCAGTGGAGTTCCAGTGGAAGATCCGTAACCCCTGTTTTCCGTTTTCTGTATTTTGGGTGTATTTTCCTTTTCTGTGTATTATTTGAGTTTGGGTTCTTTATAAAATTTTTCGTTTTCTTAAATTTGTTCTATTTCAAATTTATTTTGAATCTTCTTTTAAAATCCATTCTTTTCATTAACTGTACTTATTGTTATTTTCAAATAAGTCTTATACTATAATACATATCCTATTATTTGTGTTATTATTATTATTATTATTATTATTATTATTATTATTATTATTTTGTAGTAAAAACCAAGTATATTATTTGTATGTAACTATCCTAATTGTTTGTGAAAAGTTAAATATTAATCTAACTGTACTTTTCAAATTAATTTTTATTGAGCTCTGTAAAATATTATTTTGCAACCAATGAGAAATTGTGAAATTTGTATTTTATAAATCCTATTTATTTTTCCTATTGGATTTTATAACCCGAATCCTATTATTTCTTATTGGATTTTGTCTTAAAACCCGAAACCCTATATGCACAACCCTACCCGTTAGCACACCACAATACCCATACCCGTTAACCCGTTTACCCCATATACCTGTTAGCTACACCACTCGTACCCACCTAAACCCTAGATGCCTCTACCTATATATAACCCACCTGCTAAACCCTATTATACAAAAAAAAACCCAGCCACCTTCTTCATCCCTCTCATCTCCTCTTCCCGTTTTGCCTACTCCCAATCCCCCTAAACCCATTGTCCCCTCCTCCCTGGTTCCCTCTCCCTCTCATGACGCCCCTCCTCAGCCTCGCCGGCAACCCTCCTCAGCGCCGCTCCCCCTGCCTTCTTGTTGAGCCGCTAGTCAGCAGCCGACCTCCTCCTGCAGTGCCTCCACAGCGACGTAGCACTCCCCTGCCTGGTCCTGTGCTCCCCGACACCCCCTCTCGGCCTGGTCCCCTCCCTGCCATGCTCCTTCTCTCGGTGACTGTACCGCTAGTAGCGACAACCTCTTCCCATTGCTTCCTCACAGCACCATCATACCCGTGTTTTTCCCTCCGACGGCAGACAGCATCCCCAACGCGCCTCCTGTCAGACTGTAGCAACAGCAGCAAATCCCACCTCCTGCAGTGCACCACCCAGATCCCTCGGTGCCAGTCCACCTGTGCCGCATGCCAGCCTCCTGCTGTCCCGCCGCCCCGCCGTCCTGTCGTCGACCGCCCTCATCGGCATCGTAGTTGACTGCGCCCCCTGGCCCCATCTTCAGAGCCAAGCCAGAGCCGAAGCCCCATTACCACGGATGCTGTTGATCAAGTGATTGTAGGCCATCGATCATCGTGATCATCCTAATCATGATATCCACCATCATCTGATCTTAATCTCTTGATCTCGACCGTTGGATCGCTTGATCTTCATCATTATCACATCTTGATCGTCCTCTTGATCATTGAGATTCGTCTGATCGTGTCCCCGATTGGATGTTCCTTGTGTTCGTGATCGTTTGTTCGTGGCATTTTGTTTGTGTCCGGGAATCCGTTCCCATTATTCTCTCTCTTTTCTTCATTCTCGTCGTCAGTTATATGGTAAGTAACTTATATTCTTTTTGTTGTGTAATACAAGTACTAAATACCACCTATAATGTAGGTTTGTTCAAGAGACAATTCTTGTGCAAAACCCCTGTTATATGTTGTCTCTATTTTGTTGACCCGCCCATAGTTGCCTCATTACACACATGACATGAAATAACTTAGGGATGACCACTTCTTGTTGTATACATGCATGTTGTTCGTATGATATCGTGTGCTCGGTTTGTTAGTTGTAGTAAACTTGTTGTAGAGTTGTAAAATACTATATACCATGTTGCTTGGACATCTAGTATACCATATGTCACGTTTTGTTATGATTTGGATATGTTTCATATGGTCTATGTGGATTTTATGCATGAGGAATATTTCTGTCCTTTTGTTACTCCATTTTTGTTCAATATTTTAACCCTTATTAAGGTCAGTATATGAAAATTATTTGTGAACATGAATTATAGAGAATTCTGTCTACTTTTCGAATTTTCTGATAGATCTCAGTTTCGATTTATGAGTTGCGAGTTATGACTATTTTACTACAGATGTGTTTAAAATTCCACATCCAGTTTTATATGAATTTTGTATGACTATTTATTTTCCTACTGATGTTAAAGATAATATTTTGATCCAATATTTTGCTAGTTACAACTAGAACTGATTAGGATTAACTCCTAGTTTTTGGAATTTAATAGATAACTTTTATGCACTATTTATACTTGCAAACAACTACTATACTTGTAGAATTTTCATACTGTTCAGTAAAGATACATAATTTTGACCTGATTCTACTTGTTGTTTATAAAAACTTTATGAATATGAATCCTACTGTATATATTTTATTACCCTTTCGACAAATCTGGATTTCGAATTATATTTTGTAATCTATTGCTGTTTTAGTACTGCTGTGTTTATGATTCCTGATTTACAAAGCCGCCGTATCTTGCTGTTTTCATATTTTAATTGAGTATTCTATTTCTGTTGGAAAATTATGAAACTTTATTTTCTGATACTAAACATACTAGGGAATACCCCAGAATTTTCTTGGATTTAATCAATACGTTTTTTTGCTGTTTTTCAGTTTATGAATACAAACTTCTGATTTCTGGCTGAATGTATTTTCTGGATACAATTCTGTATTGAGACTTGTTTTTGTGAAGTACCATATGACTTATGTATATTTGCTGGATTCGGTCGGGAGTCTATTTTCCAGATTCTCTGACGGATCCAGATTTGCATGTTTGCGGCAACAGAAATCCCAGATTTGGTGCAGTACCGTCTTGCTGTCCTGAACTAGAATTTTCGTTGTCCTACGCTTTTATGTGTTTTCTTTCACCCGTGCATGTTTATCTTCCAATCTAAACTTGTTACTTGTTTATGTCATGTTATTCTTTCCATGTTTTGTACATATACATGCCTGTTTAGTAATAATAACAAATAACCAAGCCGGGGTTAAGGAAAAGACCTTAGTAGCGGACAATATAGGTATGTGTACTCAGAAGGGGGTCTGTGTTTCCCATTACTTGGTGCCATGTTTCATGATTACAAGATTCATTCTTGTTATTATTATATACCGCCATATTTCATGATTACATGATTCATGCTTGTTATTATTGTATTCCGCCATGTTTCATGACTACATGACTCATGCTTGTTACTACTACTTGATGCCACAAGTTCACGATTACGTGTTTCGTGCTTGTTACTTGATGCCTGAGTACACGGCCCTATAGAAACCCACCACTAGGCCTAAACGAAATTGCATGTAAGTAGCAACCATGTTGTAAAAGTTTGGGGCGCATGAACTGCTACCTATATCGATATAATACAAGACTTGAAACAATATGATACTTGATACTTGACACTTGTTACTTGTTACTAGTACTTGATACTTGATACTTGACACTTGATACTTGTTACTTGTTTACATGATACTTTTTCACTGAACACTTGATACATGCCACTTGTACTTGTTCATCTTGCCATGCTAGTTGTTCTATTTTGTTATCATACCTATTCCATGCTATGTTGTTTACCCTTTCCAGTACTTGTGCTTGCACTACAAGCGTCCCGTAACTTTCATTAACGAGAGTTTATTTTCTTTTTCCTCTTCCTGCAATTTTATTAAATTGCATATTTGGAGATCAGCTGTCAGATGATGTAGGTGATATGAGATTCTAGTTAGTTGGATTTCTTGCTATATCTATTTATTTCTTGTTACTTATCTTGAATAATTGTACTTGATTACTTGGATTATTTTGTATATGGGCAATGTCACCCATGATTATTGATTTGTTCAAATCTTGTTTATTTGAGATTATTAAATTTGTTTCAAGTACTTTCCTGTTGGTATATTGATTCATATATGCATTTGTGGTTGACTTCTCTTGCTTCCTACTCTGATTATTTTTGTGAAATTTTGTAAAGATCCTGACAGCTTATGGATGATGAAAATCATTCGCTGGGCTTAGTCATGTATCCGTATTCCGTATTCTCTTTTTGGGAAGCGAGGCATGACAAGATCAGTTGACTACCGATCTGAAAGGCAAGCGAATGTTGTATTTCTTGTTCAAAAACAAGATAATGATTGTAATTGATGATGTAATGATTTTATTTGGCAATAAAAAAAAGTTTTTTTAAATTTTCGTGTTGTTACTATGTTAAGATGCATTTGAAGGAAAAGATTTTGGTTTGTGTCACGAATTTCCGGTAGTGGGATCCGGGGTGCTACATCTGAGATGCCTGACATGTCCAAGGGAGTCCAAGTAGTTAGATCCTAGTTCTGGTGGATGCAGCTGATGATACAGTCTAGTCGCCATTTTCCTCGAAGAAGGGGATTTCCTCCAGCTCATCGACTAGTTCAAAACCGATCGAGCTTCTATCACTGGGGAGCTCGACCGTGTCGAAGGGGTTAATAAGTCCTCCCACTGTGGCTGTGTAGCAAGCTTAGGCTGCCTCTTAATTTCCCCTTACAACTCCAACCCCGTTGCTCGTAGGGAATTTCATTTTCATGTGATATGCCGAGGCAACCATCTGAAGAGACGCAAGGCCAGGTTGCTCGAAAATGGCATTATAGGCAGATTTGATATCTACCACCAAAAATTCGATTGGCTCAGTGCAGGTGGCAAGAGGTTTTCCCGTGGGCACATCCAATGTGACTGAATGGGAGCTCCGGAAAAACCATGGAGAGTATATCCTACTAGCCTCAGCCTCTTCTGAAAAAGTTTCAGTCCCTCGAAGGCTGCAAGGAATAAAATGTTGACTGAGGTACCGTTGTCCATGAGGATGCGACGAACCTCGTGGTTAGCCAATCCGAGTCGGATTACTAATGCATTACAATGTGGAGTGCGAACAACATCAAGATCCATATCGAAGAAAGAAACAAGGAGTCATCGGCTTCAAGGAAGGGGGTAGTTATGGACCGAGTTCACCTCTCGGACGAATGCCTTGTGGGAGGAGTTGGGATCACCCCCATGGGCCCACCATTTATGGAGTGGAGGATAGCCATCCTTTCGGACTCTGGAGGCTCGAAGTTCTTTTCTGGACATTTATTGGGCCCTCGAGGAGGGGATGTCTTCTAGTTCTTCTGAGTAAATTTTGATAAGTAGCCCCTATGGATAAGGGCGTGGTCTCGGTGAAATCGACACCAAAACCTTCTGTCTCTCTTCAGGCTACCAATATTCGTCCGAAGAGGGTGTCGGATCAGTCCCTCTTTTCTACCTCCATGAAGATAACTAAGACACTCATGTTGAGCGGAGTGAACTTTTCGAACCGAGACGCCTCTGCCCAGAGGCATCCTTTAGAAATTTCTTGGGGCTTCATTACCATCTATCCTCTGCTTCCCTTTGGGGGGAGATTCTTTGGGACCTCCAAGATGTAAGGCTTCCTCGGTCCAAATGTATTTCTCACTTCGGTAAAGGAGATCGGAGAAGTCCGAAGGATGCTTTTAGAGAGGTCTTGAGGAGTTCGTGCCAGACTTTGTGACTAAAAGCAGCTGTCGCGACTCCGGAGTCAAGATAGGGGATGGATCTTGCTTTGGCCGTAAAAATTTGGACGAAGTACCAGAGCGATTCTCCGTCCTGCTTCAAATCCAATATTGAAGTGCTCGTCTTCTCAACCTTATGCCTAACCACGAAATTAGTGAGAAAGCGCTCCTCGAGCTGGTTGACGGAGTAGATGGAGTCGGGGCAAGTCAGGAGTACTACTCCCTTGCTGAACCTCGCAATGTGGCGGGAAAGGTTCTGCAGCGGAGGGCATCTGAGGCACTGTGAATCATCATGAGAGTTTTGAAACTCTCAATATGATCAGCTAGGTTTGACTTGCCGTTGTATGTTTTGAAAGCTGGGGGTTTGAAGCTTCTCACGACAGGGACCTCGAGGATGAAAGAGAATGGTGGTCGGATGGTTCAGTAGCCCCTGTTAGATTGTTGCCCGTCTTCCACTATTTGGGCGAGCCGGTCCTCCTGAATTCCTTACTATTGTTGTTGATGTTTTAGGCGAGTTGCTTCCACTTGTTGAGGTATCGAATGCTTTTCCTTGAGTCCTGTCTTCAGCTTTCATCCAACCTTCAGTTCACACCAGCATTTACAATGAATCCGACTTCAAGCGATTCCTGTAATTGGTTAAAACCCTGCCACTTGTAGAATGATCATTTTCTGATGCAATTGTAGACACATGAGGAGTTAGCAGATCTCTAGCCATATGTGAAAGAATTGGAAAAATAGTTTCATGTTCTTTCCACCATTGTAACACTTCAATCTTAGAACTATAACTCTCACTATCTTGTTGATTATACCAATTTAATTCATTAGGTTTTTTAGATTGAATACGAGCAAGTAAATTAGCAGTGACATATTCTAATGTACTTTTACCCTTACCTCTAGAAGTAAAAGAAGTTGATATAGTGTTGTACTACTAGATGCATAAGTTCTATCGAAATAATCATACAAGTTATTCAATATGAATCAAAGGTAGCTATCATTACAATCATATTCAGATTCATCTCCATGTAAAGTAAAAAACATTTCAGTCAAACTCTTCGTACCCGCTAATTTTATACGAGGATCCATAAAAGTAGCAATACAATACAACATAGGAGAATGATTAAAATACTTCAAAATTTTGTAAAACCGGGAATAAAACTATGGCTAACGTATTGGTTCGAAATCATGTATTGAAATTTTGCATCATAGCAATTATTGAAATAAAAATACTACTAGAAGTAGAATCATAAGATTTTAGAAACTTCACAGTTGTGGTTTTTAAAGGTTCCAAAAATCTTAACAAAGATTCGGCAAAAATGCCATGATTGGGGAGTGATTTCAAAATTTTCCATGTTTTTGCAATACATAAATCATTTATTGCAACGCCCCGAATTCCAAACACAGGTAATTTGTAGCACAACCAGGATCTTACTTCAATTTCATACAACAATACAAGGAATTTAAAACTTTTTCAATACAAAATAGTTTCTTTACAATGCACACCGGAAATTTACATATAAAATACAACTGATATCATCAAAAACTCTTCAATCTTGCAACATCCATCGACACCACATCACTCGCTAATCTGAGTCCTATAGCACTTGAGAACTGCGGGCATGTCAGTTGAATGTAACTGATGCAATGTTATAATAAAGTGATCCTCAACTTTAGCAATCACAAACTTGAATGCAGAAAACAAAGTATAAAAGTGACTATCATAAGTATGTCGGTGTATATTATGACCTAATGACTAATGCAAACACTTTTGCACAAAATGCAATTCTAATGCACGTTTGTTTGAATTCTATGCCGCCCATACAACAAAGGTCCGAGGGCAAGTCCATAATGTTCTCCTCATTATAGGGTTGAATCTTTCGCTATGCAATCCTAACTCGATGACCGTACTCCAACGCATAATCACGTGCAAATCGCACCCCTAACTTTACCGGCCTACTCTTATCCCAAACATGTAGATTTACCGAGTGTATTCTCAGTCGTGTACATTCCTAAGAGCCACAACTCTTTACTGACTATTTCATCGACTTCATCGGCCTATCCTTAGCCCACACATACGGATTTACCGGGCGTATCCTAGGTCCCGAACCCAGCGAGTCGACCACCCATAACTATGAACTAGGCCTACCCCTAGCCCACCACTCGTGGATTTACCAAGCGTGTCATGTCTGTTACGAACATTCCTAGGAACCGCAGTTCTTATCGGACATGTTCGTCGTTGTTTTCAGCCATAACTCCGCCTAGTGCCTGTCCTTATATTCAAACATTAGTTATATGACCTAAAGATATCTTACCTTACCGGACTTAAACCAAAACACTAAGAACACTAGCCCTCACTGGCAAATCTCAAATTTTCATAATCACAATTTGCCGGCACCATGGGTCTCACTCAACCTCAAGAGTCCACACATGTCAGATTCATAAACCTTCCCAGTTATCCTTAACCTCTTGTATAAAAATTTCCATTTATAAAATATACTCAATTCATCTTTTATTCATTCTATCCAACTAGTCATCGTTAAATAACTAGATAGAATTATCCAAACTATTATAATAGGAGTTTAAAAGTCTCAATTCAATCAACACCATCTATGTTCTAATATTTCAAATCTAATTACCAAATCTGTACTAAATCATTCATTCAAATCTAGAATTTAATCCAAAACATTTGTACTAATTTCCATTAAGATAATATTCCTCAAAATCAATTTCTAATTCTCCAAAATACTCAAAAGATAATATTCCTCAAAAATCAATTCTTAATCCTCCAAATACTCAAAAGTTAATATCCTTCAAAATCAATTCCTTAATCCTCCAAAATATTCAAAAGGAGTAAATAAAATCAAACTCATAGTTAATCATTTAATTCATTATGGAAATCAACCCAAAATAACTTGTGCCAGTTTCGATTTATACAAACATCTAAAAATATATTTATGTTAAAATACTCAAATAGTGACTTTTTAAACAAAAATCCAAAAATGGCTTATCCCTAAAAACAATTCAAACCGAAAGTGGCAACTTCTAGGTACAAACCCGCAACCAAACCTAACGCCCAACTCTTCACGCCCTAGCCAAGAAATTCAACCAACCACACTGCTATTCTTCCTCCAAAATTTAAAATGAACCAAACTGAAACCCTCAAGCCTATTATTCCATAACCGAAATCCAACAATCCACATGTACATCAATTCATGTATCAAAACCCTAAGATTTAAATCATGGTAAGTAATAAAATTAAAAGTAGTAAATAACCATTTGAAATTTTGTTTTTTTAATTAGTCAATCATGAATATTGTGACCATACAATATATTTTAATCATGAATTAAAACTAATTATACTCCTTCTAAAATAATTAACATACCATGCTATCTACTTCTATTACTTCATAGCAATTCATTTTGCATAATATTTAAAACTATCATGATACAACAAAATAAATCAAAGTTGGAGAATACCCACACATTTATATATGTATATTTGTACAATCTAGCATGCTACTACACAAAATTTAGAAAGTTAAAGGAACGTCCTCCCAATCGTTTCTGATAGTCTCGAGTTGATGTAGCTACTACGATGCTGATTCCTTGTGCACGTAAAAACTACACTACTCGTCATTGTGCTCCACTTCGTGCTACGCTTCTGGCAAGCATAAAAGAAGAAGGCCGTAGAAGATGAGTTGGTGTTGTGGTGTGGTGTAGGTGAGATGATGTATATATATGAGGAAGGAGGGGCTCGGGTTAGTAGAAGATGAGTGAGGAGACAGTGGAGATGAGGTAATGAAATGAGTTTGAATGTGAGATAAAGTATGTATGTTTATATAAAGAGAGCTAGCATATATATAGATATATGTAGACTGATGATGGATAGATGATAAGACATTAGTTTGATAGGAAATGAGGAGATTAGTTGTCACGCCCCACTTCCCAAAACTACGGAATATGAGTACATGACATTGGCCCAACGAATGACTAACATCACCCATAGAGCTGCAATCGAGTCGAGCCGAGCTGAATACCTTCAGGCTCGAGCTCGGCTCGTTTGTGAAACGAGCTCATTTTTTAGCTCGAGCTCAGTTCGATCCGAGCTTTGACCGTATTCGAGCCTAATAGTTTGTGAGCTTAGCTTAAAAAAAAAAATCCAAGCTCGAGTTCGACTCGTTTACGAAATGAGCTCAGTTTTGAGCTTGAGCTCGGTTCGAGCCGAGCTTTGACCGAGCTCGAGCCGAATAGCTCGCGCATAGCTCGATTTGTTTGCAGCCCTAGTCACCCATAAGCTTTTTATCCGATCAACTCAACAATACAATCAATACAGAATAATTACGCCGGCAATAACAATAATCTCATGAACAATAATACGTGAAATAAACAATATTAAATATCCAAGTACAATAATAATTTAACATCTGGAACAATAATAACAATATTCGGGTCAAAATCCCACAATAGAATGAAATAACAATGGTTCAATAATTAAGTCTGCATGACAAAAACAATAATTTATTAAGCGGCAATGCTATCAATTTCCTTCACCAATGTTGTTCTCCCAATCCATCAGGCAATTCTCCATCAACACTTGTAAACACTTCATCTAAAAAGAGCAGAAAATTTGTCTTTAGAGTAAGTCATGGATAGTAAGTAGAGAAAGCAAGGAACAATGGAATAACGGTATAACAATGAATCAATGAATCAATAGGAATCAATAACATAGTACAATAGCAATAATCAATATCAATAGTAATCGATGGAATTGCTATAAACAATGTTTCAATATTCGGTAACAATAATCAACGATCAATAACAATAACACTTAGCCAATATTCGATATCAATAGAACAATGAGGAACAATATGCAGTGTCAATGTCATGTGATCCTTAAATCTATTAATTATTTTAATCCTAATTAATGTAGCACTTCATGCGTCCCATTTATTTACCACATGGTTGCTACATGCAAATAAGTTACGTTTAGACTTAGTGGTGGATTTTATAGTTCATGTACTCGGCAATGATAATCAATATTCAATGGTTATGATTCAATATGCAATGCACGATACGATAATTTGGCCACGATACAATACACGATAGACTGGGGTGCCGTAGTCAGCGCTCCACAATCAATCGATAAGACAATAACCGATACAATATTTAGGAAAACATGGGTCCCTCCTCCGAGTACAGTCCCTATAATGTCACTACTAGAGTCAACCCTTAAACCCCAACTTGTTAATTATTTTATCGATGCGACAATACAATATGCGAATATGAGACATGAGATGAACGATGGTAACAATAGGAAAATAATAGGATAATAACTTGAATTGGACAATTAGAACAATGACAATAGGGTATTAGGATCATGCAATGCAACATACACACTTCAATTCATGTAATACTATGATGTAGGATTAATTAAATTATTAAAAATTGGAATATAAAATTCTGGACAGTAAGAGTAGTCTGTACAAAAATGCAGTTTTCTGCTGTTTCAGAACTCAAAAACTGAATCCGTCAGAAGTTCTACAAACTAGATTTTCACACGGTTCCAATGCATATTTAGAGTTCAGAATCCGACAACAGTAGCTAAGTCAAACACAATGTTCTTTACAGATTTCATGTTCAGGCAGAATTTCGACATCATGTTATTTTAATTTTTAGAATTAGCAAAAAATCGAAATGAAATTCATTAAAAATATTTTCTAAACCCTTAAACATGTTAATCAGCAATCTGGAAATTTTCAGAGCAAAATTTTATCATTTGATCAGCCTATTTACTATTTGAATACGCAAGATACAAGAATCTGAAAATCTGAATGTAAAAACACAGCTGTAGTAAAATGGGCATAACTTTTTCGACACAACTCGGAATTCAAAAATTCAAGATGTTCTAGAAACTAGAAAGAAAAGGCTATAATTCATATTCAGAAAGTAATTCATTTTAAGATCGTTTACTGGTTCAAAAATAGCAGTCAACATACAGGTCTGTAAGCAATATACAGGATTTGTGTAGTTTTCTTGAAAATAAATTAATTAAACATGATGGGTATCGACTCTTTGATCAATAAATTGTGTATTCAAAGATTATGGGTGCAATAACATGATAAATAAAAATAAAATCATATACACACTAAATTATCATCGATCAAACAACAAACAATCAACCAAACATACAATCTAGTAGCTGTTTCTACAATAATTAATTGTGTTATGATTATGCGGTTAACCCTATGACCGATTCTACATGAATGCATGAAAAATTGAATCTTTAGAGTCAAAAGTGGCACGATGTCAAGAATATTGGGGTTAGCTCGTGTAAACCCTCAATAGACCCAACGAAGAGATGAACAAAGTATAATACAATAAACAAGGGATCTACTTGCAAGACTTTCAACAAAACTTGAATTTAATACAATTAACAATTCAAGAGGACAGTGACTTGCCTTATTAGCGATGTTAGATCCGAATATATTAGAATAACACGATGAGAATCCCGACGGCAACAGCGACGATTGCATACCAAGCAAACATCAATGTGACAATCACGATTGGGTATGGATCTCGATGACGATCGACGATCAAGTGCAAGATCAAGCAACCAACGGACGAGATCAAATACCGAGATCAAGATGGCCAAAGATCCAGCATCAAGATGAAGCTCCTAATGTAGATGATCACGATCAGATCAAGGGTCAAGATCCAAGCAAAAACTCAAAACAGCAAATAGCCATCCTCAACACAACACCAAATGACAAATCCGCCCAATCACCAAACACCAATCCATCTTCCCTCACAAACACCAAAATTGATCCAGCGTAGCAACGCAAAAGAGAGACCGATGACGAAAGTAAGAGGAGCAAGGCTGGCGGCGGGGGTCGTCGGCGTCACAGGTGGCGGCGCGATGGGGACAGGGCGTCGACGGCGGCATCATAGGGCAGAGCGGCGGTGCGATGTCGGCTGTGCTCTGTTTGAGCGGGAAACAGAGAACAGTGCAGTGACGAGAGGGGGAGGTATTGGTCGAGAGATGAGGGGGGTGGTCGTCGGAGGTGGGGAGTTCTGCTGGAGAAAAGGAACAGGAAAGGCAGGGGGGTGCTGCTGGCGATCGGGAAGAGGAGAAATGGTGGGGTTTTGGGTGCCTAGCTGACGAGGGAAGAGGAGGGCGGTGCTGGGGATTCGACGAGGGGGGGGGGATTGGTCGGACAAGAAGGTGAACAGGATGGGTTCAAAACAGGAGAGAGAAAGAGGAGAGAAGAGAGAGATTATGTGGCTCTAGGTTTTCAAAATTGTGCAATTTTTATTGTTAGGTTAGGTTAGGTTAGGGTTGGGTTGTAGGTTAGAATATATATTGATATGAAAAAGTGTGGGTTATTGGGTATTGGGTAATATCCAATAGGAGAAATAATAGGATTGTAGGGTTTATAAAATACACATATAAATATACATTAAATCAAATAATAAAATACATATAAACGGAGTATGTTCGGGCTTAAAACAAAATAACAATAACAATAACAATAACAATAACAATAGTAATAATAATAATAACAATAATAATAATAAAAATAAAAATAATAAAAATAACGATAACAACAACAATAATAATAATCACAAGGATAAAAATAACAATAATAATAATAATAATAATAATAATAATAATAATAATAATAATAATAAACAAAATATAAATTTATTAAAATAACCCACATAGCAATAATACATTTGATTTGGCTCAAATATAAATAGTCGATCAATAAGAAATAGAAAATAAAGTTAAAATATACTATTATTCGAAATAAATATAATTTTCAATTAGAAAAGATTTTAACTGAAAATTCAAAACGTATTTAATACAAAATAAATTTATCAATAATCGGAATACAGAAAATATTCATAAAATGTTTATTTACGGGAAATGGGGTTACAATAGTGAAAATAATGGAGTGGAGAAGTGGTGTTGGGAGAGTTAGGCATTTTAGGATTTTAGTGGGGGAACGGGTTGACGGGAATGAGAAGAAAAAGAGAAGAAAACAAAAGAGGGTGAGAAAATGGAGGAGAATATAAAGAATATTAGTTGGAGGGAATTCTTGTGGGTTAGGATATGATATTTGGGGATGTGATAGCTATGTATGAATATGAATAGTTATGATAATTGGAGTTGAATGAGTGTAGGAAAATAATTTGTAGTGAGAAGAGTAGAAATATATGTATGTATGTATGTATGTGTTTGAATAGGGAGAGAGAGATAATAGAATTGATACAAATGCACGTATAAAAATACATAAATATGGATTAAAAAATATTTGATTCTGCTCAAATTAGGAGAAAATGAATTTTGAGAGAACCAAAAAATATATAAACAATCGAAATACTAAATACATAGGATATTTGCATTAAATATATGTTACAGATTTTTTCCGTAAGAATACAAAATGCATGTATGTAATAACACATATGGGTAAAATTGTAATAACTCAATTTTGTGGGGTGTTATATTTATAACAGTTTTGTATTGTGTAACAACATTTAATTAGTCGAAAGTAGAGTGCCATCGGTGTTGAACATCTCTGGAAAATTTTCCCAAATGTACTCCCTTAAGATTACTCCATTCTTTAAAATATTGAAGCATAGTTCCACTTAAAGTGATGAAATGTACACAATTTCTAATTGCATTCACATATGGATGGCTACTTTCAAAGTATCTTGTACACATAAATTTAAAATATGACATACACATTTAACCTGAAAAATTTCATGACATGGAGCTAATTATTCTTTTAATGCAGTAATCAAACTATCATTGTTGGAGGGATTATCAAAACTAATAGTTAAAAATTTATTACGAATTTCAAAAAAGTCTTGTATCATGTGCAAGCATGTATCATGTTCAAGCATCAGGTTGAAGTATCATGTTCAAGTAGCATGTATCAAGTCTTGTAGTGAATTACTATCTAGGTAGTACTTCATGCATCCCATACGGTATGGTTGCTACAGCAAACAGTTTCTCTTTAAATTTCATAGTAGACCATAGAGGGCAATATACTCGGGGATAGGTCATGTAATCGAGGTCCAAGCTCAAAGTATCATGTATCATGTAATCACGTGTCAAGTTGTGCAAGTGGCAAGTATCATGTCTTGCGTACAAGTATCAAGTAATCACGTGTCAAGTATCATATCTCAAGTAATCACGTATCAAGTATCATATCTCAAGTAATCACGTAGGATCAGTGGACCCCCTTCCAAGTACACATTTTTGAATTATCCACTATTAGATCTGTCCCTTAAACTCAGGCTTGGTTATTTATTATTAATGTCAAAAAGCATGTACATGTGCAAAATATATCAAGAATAATATGGCATGATCATGTAACAAGTCCAAGTTGCAAACTAAACATGTACGAGTGCCAAATATCTCATAAAAGACTAAAATAGACAAATCTCAAGTTCAAGACAGCAAGACCATACTGTAGTAAAATAGTGATTTCCAGTGTTATAAACAAGAAAATCTGGATCCGTCAAAGAATATGGAAAATAGACTTCCACACGAATATATCGAATATAAATAAGTCATATATTAATTCACAAAAACATAGCTCAAAACTAATTTGAATACAGAAAATAGGTTCAGCCAGAAATCAAGAAAACGAAATCAAGAACAAGAAAACAGCATGAAAACACATTAAATAATTCCACGAAAAATCTGGGGCATTCCCCTGTATGTCCAGTAGTTAAATATAAAGTTTCATATTTTTCCAGTAAAAATAGATTAGTTATCAAAAATAAGGAAGCATCAAGAAAATATAGTTTGGCAAACCGGAAATCCCAACACTGTTGTACGAAAACTAAGATATCTCGCAACCAGTGAAACGAAATCCAATTCTGCCAAAGGGATATGAAAATAGATAGAATATATTAACTTTCACATTTCACAAATATTTTTCATACAGTATAAGGAATCGTAGTGAAAATAAGGTTCTTTACAGAACATAGAGCAAAATACAGCACGTATAGATTTTATAAACGAGTATGGAACATCACATAAAACATATCAATAAAATTCACCAAAATTCTGGGTAATCCCTAACTAGATAAAAAAATACTGACCAAAGTTTTGGGTCAAAATAATATATGTAGCATAGTTCTTTAAAAGGATTTGTCATCAAAATTACCGAAAAACAGAATCTGGAAAAGATCGACACCTCTGTACTAAAACAGTCATAACTCAGTCATACAAAATCAAAATCAAGTAAGGTTATAGGGGTTTGAAAATAGACGAAATTATCTAAAACTCATGTTTTATACCGAAATTAAGATACCGACTTTAAAACAGTCCAAAATAGCAAGTAAAACAGAACAGCGACAAAATACAGATTTTTCCCTTAAAAACAAAATCAACATAGATTCAAAAAAATTGATCCAAACACATACAAACATGAAATAGAGTCTACCACGTGTCTAAACATCATGATTTAGGGTATCTAACATGTCCGCACCAAGAATTTCACATGGGTCTCAACCAAAACACGAATTCACAAAAAAGTCTCACATACACGATCAAAAATCAAGAACGGGCGAATCCTAGGTTAATTCATGTTCATATTGTGTTGTGAGTCATCTATGCTCAAGTTTTCACAATAGAGACAAAATCCATCAAGGAAATCACAAACAAGCGTCGTTTCTAGACCTTACTACACTATAGGCAAACTTTTGGACTTGTGTCAAACAAATGAATTGGAGTACAAGTTACTTGCCTTAATCGGAGATCAAGAATGATGAAATCAAGAATAGAAGCAAAACCCACGAACAAAAATTCGCTAATCCACGAATCCAAGCAACTCAAGCAAGAACTTCACACGAACGAAACTTCCAAAAGCGAGAGACGATCAAAGTGGCTTACGGCCACAAGAGAACACCACAAAGAGAGTAGAGGGATTATATGGTGCAAGAGGGTTGTTATGGTGATGCGAGGAGATGGTCGGGATGGCCAAGGGAAGAGGGGATCGGGTGTAGGGCTGTCAGGATGGGGGGATGCTGGTGTGGAGTAGTCCGGGAAGGGGAAGTGAGTCTACTTGGATGGGTGTCGGCCTGAGGTAGGCCGGGTTGTGGTGTGCGGGTGTGTAGGCCGGAAGCAAGGAGAGGGAAAGAGATGGAGGGGGCCGGGATTGAGAGAGAGAGGAATTAGGGTTAGGGTTTAGATGAGAGGGAATATATATAGGATTTAGTTGTGGGTTAATGGGTTAATGGGTATTAGGAGGAGTAGTAGGTTTACAAATAGGTTTTGGATTTTGGGTCAAATAAAAAAAAAATTGGAATGCAAATAGGATTGAGAATTTATAGGACAACCAAACACCACCACTACAAACACCCACAAACAAAAATTTAAAAAATAGAAATAAAAATAAAATACAAAGACGAGACCAAAATAAAGGAACGATCAAATAATAGGAGAATGAGACAAAAGAGTCACTCAATCAAGACAAAGAGCTCAGAAAAAAATAAAACGGATATATATATTGAAAACAACTCCAATATACAGTTCAGAAAAAATACAAAAGAGAAAAATACACCAAAACGACAAATACAGTCCAAAATACACAAAATGAAAAATAGGGGTTAACACTATCAATCCAATGGCAAGTTATTCACATCATCAGAATATCGTTATAACATTTGCAATATAATAGGAAGTTAATGATACTCTACAAGTTCAAGAAAACAAAAGTGCAATTAAAGCGTCTCTCATTTCGTTGTAATGTTGAAGACAATCGGCATTGAGCGTGTTTCTAGGAATTCTCTTAAAATGTGAATTTAGTGCATTTTGGTTAAATGCCTCTACGTTCCTACTCTCAAATAAGAAAAAAGTAACTCATCCTTAATAACTAGTTTGACTATTTTCCAACGAACAATTTCAGGATCATAGGGGTTAATTTTTTGTTGTGTTTGTTGGTCTTGTACTGGTGCGGGGTGTATAAAGGTAATGTGTCATCTAATTTTACTATCCCCTCACCCTTCTTTCATTTGTAACTTTTGTTACATGTTTTACAAATCTTACATCCTATATTAGGATTCTCCTCGTCCGGGATAAAGTCATCATATTTGTGGCAATCACTAGTTTTCTCTCTATGTTTTATAATAGAAGTGGGTTGTGTGGATTTGGTTTCATGTGTTTCCGTGTCACAAGTATGCATTTCTTGTTGTGTGTCATGATCATATTCTTATGGAGGATCATCTTCATAACCCATATTAAGGTTAGGGTTATATTTGGTCTCTAATTATGAGATTGTTGGAGACTGAAAAAAAGAACTACTGGAATCTTGTCCACATTGGCTACGGCCGCTACCTCGTGATCATGACATGATAAATGGTTTATAGTAGCAGTGTATTAAAAAAAAGTTTCTAGTGTTTTAGAAGTGTATGTGAAAAAATAAAAAATAATGTATGAGGTATATATGAAAAAAAATCAAAAAAACAATAGGAGGGTTGAAAGAGATAGAGTAGTGAAAAACCAATAAACAAATATGATAAAAAAAAGTTTAAAGCTACAACAATATTAAAGAGTTGACAGAGTTGAGAATTTTTGATATCGTACCTCACTAATAATCGTATATAGAGTTGAAAGAGAAAATAATAGTAGAGAGGCTCTAGAAGTAGACGTAGTCGAGGGAATTTGTAGTAGATGTGGTAGTAGAGAGAGTATGAGCTTCTTTGTTGAGAGAGTTTGTAGTAGACATATTCGAGTCGGCACAAATTTGAGATGATCGAACATGTTCACTTCTTTGTTGCTTCTTTTCTGAAGTAAATTGAGAGTAGTAGTAGTAGAGACAGTAAGAGAATAAGAGAGTTGATAAATGGAGGTGAGAACAAAATTAAGAGAAATTAGGTTGTTTTTATAGGAAAATCCCAAAAAAAAGCAAGCAGCCAACGGGCTGCTTGCGTTCGGGTCGAACGTTGGCAACCCGCCAGGTTGGCGGGTCAGGTTCGGATCGAGTTGCGGATTATTCAGATCGGGACGAACAGGTCAACTTCACTCAATTTCGGACCTGGTTTGACCGCTAACACTAGCAGGTTTGACCCAAACTCGAACCCGGACCAGTTGATAGCGGTTTGGGTCGAACCGGGCGGGTCACAAGTTGACCTGACCTGGATACCATCCCTAAGCGTGACGCCCCATGGTAGTAGCCTTTAGCTGTGGGTGCCATGGTAGGAGGCTTGTCACGCCCCGCTTCCCAAAAGACAATAAAATATGGGGTCGTGACTAAGGCCCGGCAAATGATATAAACACATCATTCATAAGCTGTAATAATCAACTCAACAACATGAATATAATCACAACCATGCAAGCAAAATATAATCACATGAATAAGAATAACATAAATGATTCATGCAATAGTCCACAAAATAAACAACATCCGGAAAGAAATAAACTTCGGGTCAAAACGTCCGAAATATGATGTATGTAGTTATAGCAATAGAATTTGAGAAACACAATATATGATAAATAATGCAGGCTAGAATTCATCTCCATTTCCCAGAATACTTGATCGCTAAGTCCTTCTGGCAGTTTTTCTGTACCTGTAAGTTCATCATCTCGAATTGGGAGGAGGAATGCCCGTTAGAGCAAGCTTCGGGCTGCAAGTAGTACAAGCAAAATGAAAACAAGAACACCTGATATAGCAAGGAACAGGGAATCATGTATACAAAAAACATGTCATGAAACGGGAAATGCAACATATAAACGAAGGTTATGTAAACTTGACTTATAAGCAAGAATCGTGTAACTGGTAAACTGAAACATGTAACATATAAACGGGAATCGTGAAACTTGTAAACATGAATCATGTAACTTGTAAACATGTAACATGTAAACTTGTAAACGGGAATATGCATGTGCTCAGTGTTAATATTAAGTCTATCAATCTTTCATCAGTCCTAACTAATGCACGCAATTCTGTATCCCATACCACAGGTTCAGGTGCATACAATTAAGTAATATTTAGACTCTAGTGGTGAATTCTATAGGATTTTGTACTCAGGAAATCATGTAAACATGAATCATGTAGTCAAGTGGTGGACTCTAGAGGTGGCCCCCATAGACTCTAAAGGTGGCCCTCGTCATCCCACGACATGGCACTTAGTTCTACGTGATACTTAGTTCCATATGATTTGTAAACATATAACATATAACAGGAACATGTAATCAGATAATGGACTCCAAAGGTGGCCCCCGTAGACTCTAGAGGTGGCTACTGTCATCCTACGACATGGCACTTAGTTCTACTTGGCACTTAATTCCATGTAACATGTAACGAGAATCATTATTTTGTGAAATACGGCCCCCCTTCCGAGTACAATCTCTTATATTGCCCACTACTAGATCTTAACTTTATTATCCAGGTTTGTTATTCTTTTACAATAATTAAACATGAACATGCAACAGCGAGAATGATATCAGGACAGGGTCAAGAAGGTATCAAGGGCTTTGCAATGCATGTAATATATTTTAGTTCATAAAATGTAAAGAACAAACACATTTATATTTAAAAACATGAAGATACAAATCTGGACAGTAAGATGTTGTACAAAAACTAATTTTTCCGCTGCTAAAGGAAAGCGAATCAGGTTCCGTCAGAGATTCCAAAAACTGGACTCCTTGTCGGTTCTAACGCATATTCACATGATACAATATAGATACAATAGCTAGGTCAACTATACAGTTCTCTACAGGTCTATGTTCAGGCAGCAGCTCAATGCAAGGTTCTTATATATATAAATCAACTGTAAACTTATTTAAAAATATTATAAAAATTATAAAGTGGCTCCTAATCATGTCTAGTAACATCCTGGTAAATTTCAAGTCTTTATTCTACGGTTAACATGATATTTTAATTAATTAATCGTGCGGATGTGCTTCTAAACAGTAATCTGGAATTAAAAACCTATCAGTACTTAAAATCAGGATATCTTGAACTCTACATATCAGATTCCAGATCCGTCAGAAGTTCTAGAAACTAGATTCTGAGGGATAGAACTCTTGTATATAAAGTTCTAATTGATTTGAACTATAACTAGGTCATAATCTCTCTACGAGTTCAAATATACAGATGGGCAGAAACATACAAATTCCAATTGTAACGATTTTCATTTGCAAGCGTATAGTTTTATATCTAGAATTTAACATACATTCACAACTAGAAATAAGAATTGGTTTCTATTATTAACGTGATGTAAATTAATATTTCTAAGATATTAAATTACGGACATAACTATACGATCATATGCAAGCACAATTTATCCAAATCACTCTTCCTTTCATAATTTTGTGCCTCTAGTTTATGTTCATGTGATATATGCATATATAAACAGGTTTTCATGATTTTCTAAGGCTTTTGGGTTGATGGAAGTCGAATGAAATGGTAAACGATGTATAATTTGAATTTAAACAATAAATGACGGAAACAAGTAAGATTAATAACATGGATATAAAGGAAGGAACTACTTGCAAAATTCAAACAAAATGCTTGTACGAGAGCAAAAGAGTATACAAGGGATGCTTGACTTAACTAGTGATATGAACAAATAGAATTCCCAACGGTGGCGCATAAAGCAAGGAAACAACACGCGACGGTGGCCCCAGCTAGAACGACAACAACAATGAGAGTGGTAGCGGCTACAACAGCATGAACAACAACACAGCGAGAGCGACAACACTCACAAGGATGACAGCAAGAGACGACAACGAACGGTTGAGATGGCAAAGGCAGCAAGGGTATGGTGGCTTGGGTGGCATGAGGAGAAAAGGCATCGGCTGTCGAGAGGAGCTGCGAAGAGGAGGCGGCAATAATGGAGGGCCATTCGGGTACTATTGATGGCCGTCGCAGGGTGCTGTCGGTGAAGAGACAGCAGTGGAAGGAAGTGTAGAAAGTAAGAGCGGGCGGCTGTCGGGTGGCGGAGCTAGAGGTCGGGGTGATAGTCGATTGGTGGAGGACACAGGGGATGATGGCATGGTTTGTGGGCACTCGGAGGAGAGGAGACAGCGACGCTTGGTAATGGAGAAATGGAGCGGCTGACAGAGTTTATGTGTAAGGTTTGAAGAAGACGAAGTGGACGGCACTGGGGTGCTGCTATGGCGGTTGCAGTGAGGCAGGGGAAAAGAACTGCAAGTGATCAGGGTGAGGTGGTGCCAGCGGTGGTTGCGGGAACTATAGGGAGAGGCTGAAGGTGGAAGGTGTTGTAGATAGGTCCTTCGGAACCATAAGAGAAAAAGAAGATAGAGAGAGGAGTTGGCTGTAGATGATTAGATTAGGGAGTTAGATGGATTAGTGGGGGGTTAGAGATAATTTTGGTTAGTGGAGAAGATTAAGTTAGAAGAGATTTGAGAAATTGAGGGGATTGTGCAGTTGTGGCTTAGTGATTGGGTTTGGTTCATGGGCTAAGTGGTTGGGCTTCAAATAAACCAAAATAATATATATAAGGTGATTTGTAATAGGACTTGGTTTGGGAATGGCTGAGCCTAACTCATGAAACAAATAATAATACAAAAGTATGGGCAAAAATTTGGGTTCAAAATAATAATTGAAAAATTGAAAGAACGAAATTTAGGTTCAAGAGAACAACGAAAATTTTATAGATATCTAGAATCCAACAATACAAAAAAAGTGAAAGAAAATACAGTTCTGAACGATCAGAAATGGGAGTTACAAGGCGGGATTTGTGTCTTTCCCACAGACAACGCCAATCTGATGTTGCTTGCTTTTTGTGTGGGAGCAACAGATTATGAGTTCTTATATATTAATGTGGAAAGCAGAGAACACAGCCTTCGATCTAAAGTAGATGAGAGGCTAGTTTTTTGATGGATTTTATGGATCTGATGGCAGTTACGTTGGTCTCTGGCCACCAAAAAGCTACAAAAAAACCCAAAATACTAGGAGTTTTCCGGTGAGACCCTCCAAAGATCTAGTCAGTGACCAGAAAATGAGAGGTAGTATTTACTAGAAAAATCTTGATTACCTGGTAACTGAGGAGGGGGCCTATATTTATAGGCCTGTGGAGAATCAGTTAGGTAAAGATTTCCCAACTGCTTAATCAAATCCCTTGATAATAATCCCCCTAATTTTAGGGAATTTAATCACCAACCGTAAATGGCTGGTCAACATTTTTCTGGTGGGTTGATCCATGGTAGTAGGCTTGTGGACGACCCGTGAACTGGATCCGGGACTGTAGCTGCTGTGAGAATACTGTCTTGACCTTAAGAGCCTTGACATTCGTGCAATAATTGTACAGTTCTGAGTAACCGAGTTTTTTACCCACATCAAGGATTATCAGATGTGACATGGCCTCCGAAGAGAACCATCCAAGCTACGAGGGAAAACATTATTTCTTTAGCAACGATAACCTAGGATGTCCTGGCATTAAAAAGAGCTAGGACGGCCAGGCAATTGCAAATGCTTATTTCAGTGAGCTGGCAAGTACTAGATTAGTGTAATTTTGACATATGATACTACTAGATTTGCCCGTGGGCACGTGCCTATGGCACGTCTTCGGAACGATACAACATACAAAAAGTCTTGTAAATAGTAAAACAACAATTATGTAGCTCAAGTTTGAATAGTATGACAATAAATAGTTATAAATAAAAGTCCATGTTTCCATTAGTATATGTTGAAAAATAATTATAAATGGGAGTGTAAAATCAAACTTATTAGAACTTTGAGGATGGAAAATGATGAAATTTAATTGTTGAGGAGATATTTGCTATTTTCAATGTAATATGAGCAATAAAAAAACGTAAAAAATCTGAAATTCTAAATTTCTAAGTAAATGGAGAGAGAAAGAGAGAGAGAGAGGGAGAGAGAAAGATAGATTTATGAAAAAGTAAAGAGAGAAGAGATAGATAGTAATAAGTAATGAGTTTTTTTAGTTTGGGGGGGGGGGGGGGGATTTAGTTTTGGGGAGAAAAAATTTTTTGAGGGAAAATATATTTTAGAAGAGTGAATCTGAGCCGTTGATTTGGTTTAAATTGAAGGGGAGCCACTTGATAGCTATCTTTGTGTTTTATTATATAGATTATTATGTGGTCAACTATTTTCAACATACATAATATCACAAAAATTTAAGAATCAATATATATCACCTATATCAGCTTGAAAGTAATAACAGCAACAATGCCTTTATTTCGGATACTAAGTAAATTATGTTACTTGCTTAAGTTTTCCAGTGGCATCAATCAATAATTCAATACAAAATGTACTATTTCCAGAGGAAAATACAAAATTCAAAATTACTAATCCAACTAGAAAACAACGACACAGTCCTTCTAGGTTTTTGTTGGCATTTTTGCAAAAATCATCAAACCAATGTCTAGAAAATAATCGCTCAGTCTATATCATGCATAAAAAAAGTATGACATGGTTAGCATTAGGGAGAGATTCCGTCGTAACACTTATCAAACGATACAAGAAAAAGAAGGATAAAGGAATCCAATGGACATTCACTTTGCAAAATCAGGAAGATTGTACACAGATCATGGTGTCTTTGTGAATGAAGTTAACAAATAACTGGAGTTTTGTGTAGTTATATTAAATAACTTCAGTTATCATGACTTTGGGTTGTTTGGGTCGCTTTACATAGCTAACTAGAGTTACGTCACCCAAAACTTGAGCTAACTCTGGCTATTTCAAACCCACTAGACGTAGTTTATCTTCATTTTGTATTGTAAAACACGTAGCTAAAAGATAACATAACTAAACTAACTTTTTTAAACTAGAATGCTAGCATACCTGTATCCTCCACTTGGGTGTTTTTGGGAACGGAGTTAAGTCATGATAATTGAAGTTTTGCAAAATTATCCTGTATAACCTTAGTTATCTTAAGCTCTTAATTTTGGACTGTTTGGGACCTTAGCCTCATCTTCTTTTACCCAAAGGTTGAGATACACATATTAATCTAAACTCCACTCCTATCTAATTGTATCCTAACTCTAATTCTTACAACACTGAAATTATTTTGAGTGAAGGTTGAGCTACTTTAGATATCCCAACTTTCTTTTGTTCCCAAATAGACCCTTAAAATATGTAACTTTCCTAGCTTCGTCCCCAACATGATCTTCATCAATGAAAATAAATTACGCATTATCTAAATGTTATCAACAAAAAACACGAGCAAATAATTTAAGTTGCTACTTTTAACATGGACATAATTTCTCAATTACATTTATTTTTATCTAATAAAATAAAAATCGAGAATCTTAAGAAATAACTACCTATGAACCATTTTGAAACGAAAGATGCAATCATTTTCACCTGTGAACAAAGAATAATCAGACTATTATATTATTCTACATATAATATTAAAAAATGTAACATTTTTCTAACTGAAAACCCCCAAAATTACCCCCCCCAAAAAGATTCAGGAAAAATGCCAAAAAAAAAGGCGGAACGAAGCTTGGGAAGTGGATTACGAGAGGTTGGACGAAGAATCGAGGTGTTCTCGTCAGCAATGGCGGTGGAAGAAGGATTGGGGGGGAGGGGGGGAGAGGAGGACTAGAGGGTCTAGGTTTTTGTGATCTGACTGACTTCAACTGAGAAGAAAGAGCGAGAGAGAAAGAGAGAGAGAATAAAAGTGTAATTGCAAACGTGAAGAGGAAGCACATCGGGTCGGGTTGAGTTATAAAAGACTTTCTTTTTTACTTGAATGCAAATGCCCAATGGATCGGGTAGTTTAGGTTACCAGTGGGTTGGGCCTGTTTTACTTCTTCTTTTTCTGTTTTCTTTTTTAACTTTACTTTTTCTGCTAAGGAAGAATGTTCATTTGTAACTAATAGAAACATGTATTAATAACAATATAATAAGCATGGAATAAAACAAGACGTACGGCTCTCACCAACCCCTGAGAGCTTATGTCATGGAGGTTGGAGAAAGACTTATCGGAGCAGGACGAGACGGCTGGGGGCACCATCCGACCGGCGAGAGGAGCGGTAGAATGTGAGCCCACCGAGGGGGTCTACCATTGTTATCACCAAGAACGGCGCCGCTCATCGTCGTCGAAATCCCCAGGACATGACAAGTGCCGCCAGAGGAGTCCATCGAGGAGACAACATCGATAACCATCGCCACGCAGAGGGAGAGATCTCCGAGCGAGTTCTCCTAGACAATATTTGAACCCATCGCTGCCTAGGGTTAAGGCTCCACGAGGGACTCCCCCCAGAGGGGGTTGGGACCGTGAAAGGAGTCTAGTCACTGGCTACCGCCATTCTTCTCCATCCCTGCCAAGATACAGGCTCTACGAGGAGGTCCCTCTAGGTATTAGCATCATGGATCAAAGCGGCTTGTTATTGCCATTGACTATGGAAAAAGAAAAGTGAAAACAGAGAGAACCGTGGACAGAGAGCACCACCACATAGACCATCACCAGAATCGCCATAAACTGTCGGAACCAATACCTTAACTCAAAACCAACTACAAACTGACCTTACTTCCACCCCAACACTAGCGACCACAGATGGCACCGGTTAAAGCAATTTGGCAACCAAAACAGCAAGTACAACGAACGTTGGAAACTAGGGCTCTAGAGGGGGAGTCCAGTTTTTCTGCAGCTAGAAGTGGGAGAGATACTAGAGGAGACTAACCCACTGCCGTGGAACACTGCTAAATCAAACTTGACAAGGAGACGAATAGCAGAGGGCATCACAACTCTTACAAAGAAGAAGACCTAGAAAGGGAAGAAGAAAGCCTCAAATGTGAGGACCTAGGTCATATCTGCGCCAATTGCATTAAAGAAGTGCGTTGCTTCAAATGCATGAAATGAGGTCATCTATAACATGATTGCTCTAACGTGAAAATTATGCAGGAAGAGACTTGAGATGTCAGGAGGGGTCGTTCAATCGAGATTCCCATTAATATTAACCTAATCAGTAGCTTAGGGATTGTTCAACAAAAAGAACAATGGTTAAGTACGTTGTGCGTGGTCGCAAAGGTTAAACACAGTAGGCCATCAGAAAACCATACCTGTAACGCTTTAGCTGACCGTTGGCCATCGAGGGATCAATGGGCTTGGACGGTTAAAATGGGTCATCTTCAGTTTTTGGTCTCTTCCCCTTCACCACAAAGGCTTGTGGAGGTGACGACCTTGAGATTATTGGATTATAGCCATTTTATTGTGGAGTTTACTCAATGGACTACTCCATTGGGGTGAAGGCACCGAGTGGAGAGATGTATTGGATTTGGAAGCACAATGTCCCCTACCATTGCTGGAATAAGGAAACTTTGGAGAAGATTATCAAAGACTTTGGATCGCTTGTTGAGATCATTCAAAAATAGTTCGAAAGTCAAATATGATCTTAGTTAGAGTGCTGATTCAAAGCCTGGACTTGAATGAGATGTTGAGATTTGTGAAATTTTGGGCATTTGACCACTTGTACCTGCTTAGATTTTCTCTAGAAGCTAAGGTTGGGGGATGGTGTAACATCCCGTAATTTCTAAAAAGCTACAATATAGTATATATATATTTATATAAGAGTAAATATATGATGGCAATTTGGTAATTAATGTGAAATAGTGGAGGGGGGCACGACTTGGAAAAAACAACAGAAAGTGTTGTTGTTGTTCAGGTGATGTCAGCATGACATCACCAAGGAGTGAGAGAAGATGTGTATGAAAATAATCCCATATCGGGAGTAAACAAAAAGAATAAAATAATAATAAATATAATAGCCTATGATCAAGAGTCACCAATCCGGTTAACCACCTTTTGAGAGGCAACCTGTGGTGGGCAGTTGTACTATACTATAAATAATTTTTCTAATAAACTGTATAAATTGTTCGAGCAGGGGCAGGGGCGTTACAGATGGTTTGAACAGTGGCTAAAAGTTCACAATCGGGGGCGGCTGTGAGAAATGGGATGACCTACTTGCAGGTTGTTTCTCCGGAGAGGGAGACAACCCTAGACGGAGCTCACGAGGTGGAGAAAGCTCATGAGGATATGCTTCGGCTAGCAACGGGCCTAGATGGCAAACGATGGCTACTGCCGATGAACAATCAAATGCCTTAGCTATCCAACAGCCCAAATCGAAACGGGGCATCCAACAGTGCTAATGCTTCTGTAGTTGGGACTGGTCAAAAGCTGGTCATGAGGAAAAGAAGACAACCAAACCTGAAAAGCTCAAAAGATAATAAAGAAGTAAGGAAGAAGACGATGCTTTTTAATAAAAATGACGATAGACAAAGTCCAAAATACCCCCGACATCTGCTCCTATCTTCATGACATGTGGCAGATTCGATGCGTACAGGATTGAGAGAATTCAAATTCAAATTTTGGACCAGCCACTCCAGTCCAACAGAAAATCCAGATTTTTTGCTTCGCTCCAGTCCAAGCAACGTGGGCCTCAACCGAGCTAATTTTATTAAGGCAGAATTTTGGTGGGCTGAAGGAAATTAATCACAAAGAAAAAGAAGGTTTTAGTGGGCCTGGGCCCTAGGGAGAGTCCAATGAGATTATTTCAAATGACCAGACTACAAGTTTGAGCCCATGAAGGGATCGAGTGATTTTAATCTTAAATATAATCCAACTAAAAGCTCTATGTCCAAGAAGGGGTCCAGAGAGTTTACCTTAATGAATCCAACTACAAACCATGAGTCTGCTTTATTGAATCCAACCACAAATCATAAGGATATGAAAGGATCCAATTTGATTTGTTTAGAGACAAATGTTGTCATCCAAAATGAACATAATGAAGGTATTCTTTCCCCAAACTCCTTATAGCCAGCTGATCCAATCTCCGAGTTGGACAAAGGTGCTTGTCTCGATCTTAAAGATGACAACCCATATACTGATGAGAAGTCAGACTATGATGAGGAGATAGTATAGGACACCCAGGTTAAGCTTGTGAAGGGGAAGGAAATGGGGGCTACACCAGATTTTCCCCCCTCAACTTTCCCTTTGATACCAGATTTTGTACCTTCTACCTCCCCAGCATCTTTTGGGGAAAAAGGTATCAACACATGTACTGAAAGCAAGTCACACAGATTTAAGGTGCAAAAGGTGACCAAAAGGTCTCAAGAAGGATCGATGGGAGATTAACTTGAGGTAGCAGCTACTGCAAAAGCAATCAGGCAGTGAAGGTACACGTTATTTATTAGCATCTATTTTTAAATTCATGTTAAATAGTGAAGTTTTTAAACTAGCCAAAACTTGCAGTCTTACAGTGGGCTATAAACATAGAAATGCTTTTCTTCTTGAATAAATAAGAGGCTGGAAGCTCGAAAGAGAGAGTCACACCCCGCTTCCTAATATACGAAAACACAGGCATGCAACTGAGACCCAGCAAATGACATAAGTATATCAACTCATATTATTCATAAGCTGTACAATACCAATATGCTCTACAACACAGGTAACAATAGTGATCACATGTACAAGAATAGAATAAAATAACCAATATTCGAGATACAAGAATCTCGACTCAAGATACCCAATAAATACAATACAATAAAGTAGTGACTGGAAAGTAGAGAAATAGAACTAGTTGGCAATCTCATCACGGTCGTCTAGAAAGTCTGTTCACCAAGTTCCTTCAGTATCTCATCATCTATACCTGGATAATCATTAACTGAAAATGTGTGTGTGTGTGGGGGGGGGGGGGGTCCGTTAGGGCAAGCTTCAGACAACTAGTAGCAACAAGCAGCATAATAGAAAAACAACAAGATATAACATGGAAGGAATAAAAAATAGTAGCGCAATTATTGACATAGTAAGATGAAGTACGATACAAGTATCAACTGAAAGCAAATACAATCAAGACTTTAAGGTATAATCAGTCGGTAGTCAAGAATTATATAATTGGGAATCTTGTTAATCGAGAATCGGAATTGTGTAATCAAGAATATCAAGAGTCATATAATCAAGAATTATGCTTAGTGTCAATCTTAAGTCTATCGGTTTCATTAACATATCTAATTCATGCAGTCATGTGTCTCATACCACAAGTTTAGGTGCATATCAATCAAATGACGTTTGGACTTAAGTGGTGAATTCTATAGGATTACATACCCGGGTCTTCTAGTAATACTATCAATAAACAAGACATGTAATCAAGAACCCGAATCAAGAATCAAGAATCACTATTCCGGAAAACACGAGCCCCCTCTAAGTTTACTCCCGTATATTGTCCACTACTAAGTCATATCCTTATAATCCCGACATGTTATTCTTTATAAAAAACTAATCATGGACATGCGGAAAATGGTGGTATTAAGAGAGTAAATCAAGAATTGAGAAAGTATCATGGGCGTTAATCATGGTTATGTCAAGAGGTGAAAACTAGTGCATGTATCAAGGGTAGCGATCATGGAATTATTAAGTGGTATATGCAAATACATGAAGAAAATCTATCAACCTACTATATTCGTATTTATAGTCATTGCATACTAACTACAATATGGATAGCCGTACACTAAAACTCACTTTCCCATTTCCACAGGAAGGCAAATATAGTTCAGTCAGAGATTCAAGAATGTAGACTCTATTCCGAATCCAATGCCTACTCATACGATACATTCTAAGGAGAGTGGCTAGGTCTAATAGTCAAATCTTTACGGGTCTCGCACACTGGCAGTATTCTGAAATTTTAGATGTTACAGTACTAAAATATTGATATATAAGAAACTATAAAACGGATTGAGAAACCATAAGATGTTCTAAATTCTATACTGAAAGGGATACAGTTAATACATACAAAGTGCTAAATTTTAGTATCATGAACTGGGACAAATTCTCAGTACAAGTTTGGGTAAATGTCACACCCCGTTTTCCAAAAGAATATGGAATACGGATACGTAACAAAAGTCCAGCAAATGATTTTCATTATCCATAAGCTGTTCAAGAATCTTTACAGCATTTTACAAGATAATCAGAGTCGGAAGCAAAAGGCACATCCAAACATGCATAATTGAAACAAGATACCAACAGAAATTACTTGAAACCAAATACAATAATCTCAAATAATCAAGTTCTGAACAAGTCAAATATTCTAGGTCACATCGCCCAAGTACAAGATAATATCCAAGTAATCAAGTACATCTTATTCAAGTTCAAGAAACAAATAATAATAATAAAAATCATAAAGCAGAAACTCCAGCACTAATACATCATCTCGCCAATACCATCTGGCAGCCGTCCATTCTGATCTGCAATTAGTAAATTTACAGGAGAAGGAAAGAGAAAAATAAGTACCCATCAATTGTAAGTTACGGGTCACATATAATGTAGGATACAAGTACATAGAAATGGGTGAATCTAAGTAACAAACCTAGCATGTTATAATCATGATGTCCAAAATAAACAACTAGCATGGCAAAAGTGAACAAGTGTAAATGGCATAAATCAAGTGTCAAGAAATCAAGTATCATGTCAACATGCATCAAATGTCAAGTGTCATGTAAACATGTATCAAGTATCATGTTTCAAGTCTCATGTAAACAAGTCTCATATATCATGTAGTCAAGTATCAAGCAAATATGTATCATGTTCAAGTATCGTGTTCAAGTAGCATGTATCAAGTCTTGTAGTGATTTACTATCTTGGTAGCACTTCATACATCCCGGTTTTTACTACATGGTTGCTACAACAAAAAGTTTCGCTTTAGATTTTGTAGGTGACCATGCAGGACAGTATACTTAGGGATAAGCTCCAAGTATCGTGTAATCATGTATCATGTAAACAAGCTCCAGTGTCATGTGTGTACGTGTCATGTATATCGTGTCAAGCTCCACATGTAAACAAGCTCCAATAACCACTAGGTTCTTCCGAGTACACGTTTCTGCACTATCCACTCACTACAAAAGGTAGGGGAATATCTGGCGAAAATTCCCCAGCGTTTGGGGTATTTTGCCGGGGAATTCCCCGGCATTTATTAAAAAGCGCCAGCATTTCGTCAATCCCCAGCATTGGAAAACGTCGGGGAAAACCCCCTATCCCGCGCCCTAAATTCCCTACTTCCCTCTCTCCTTTTCACTTTCCCCTAAATTACTCGCGCCAAACCCTATCTCTCCGAAAACCCTACCTCTGATTTCGTTCCTCTTCGATTTCGTTCCTCTTCGATTTTGACGAAACCCTACCTCTCCGACGCCCCAATCTCCACTTTGTTCCTTTTTCTTTCTTCGATTTCGATCTCGTTGCCTGCTCGATCTCGTCTCCTGCTCGATCTCGATCTCGTCGCCTGCTGTCGTTCAATCTCGCTGCCTCCCGCCGTTGGATCTCGTCGCCGCCACCGTTCAATTGGTGAAGATGGTGAGTTAGTTACCTGGTAGTATTTTTATGCAATCTGCCTATTTGGGTTTCTTGAATATGGTGTCGATTTTGGTTGATTATATAACAGGTAGGAGTTTAGTTAGGTATTCTTACAAGACTCTGAGGGATTGTGCGCAAGGGTTCCAAACAAGCTGCAAGATTGGGCAAGGTGGATTTGGGTCTGTTTATAAGGTGACTTTCTTACCCTTAGTATTGAATTTTGCACTTTTTCATGCTTCATGTTTAGATTATGAAGTTATTAGGTTGGAACAAGATCATGGTAATGCTAATGTAGGGGTCAGACCACACAAATTTGTAGACTATTGGTTATTTGCTTGCGTGGTGATCTGTGTCTATAATAGGTTTTGGATTTGGAAGTTATTGTAGCGTTTTTGGTTATTTTAGCTTGGAGTAGGTTTTAGATTGGGAAGTTATTTTACAATCTGGATTGAGAACTGTGTTACATCTGAGAACATTGTAAATATAAATGGTTGTGGAGGTGATAACTGGGGAGGTTTGGTTGGAGATGGCAGACAAGGATGTTCCTGTTTGTTATCTGTTTGAAGCATCTTTTTGTTTGTTGATCTCCAAGTAAATCATGCTCCCTCTCTCTGTCAGCTACATTTATATTGGATGATAAGGTGTCTAAATTGATTTATTATCTTTGTCTATCCAACAACTTAATGTTTATCGCCATAACATCATATGTTTCTATGTTCTTGATTATGCTTATTCGTACAGTTTGGTAGTTAAGACTGCTCATTCTTCATATTATTGCTGTCAAAAAATTTCTATTTTGATAGAGATGGAGATTGCCGTTTACATTTTTATAGCTACTCTTAGTTCACCATCACACCTAGAATGCGAAGTATGAATTTGATTGTTTTCAAAAGCATACCAAACCTTCATCCACTCCAAACAGCTACTGACAATGGTAGCTGAAGGCTAACTCCATAATGTCGCATACCTAAAAGTAGTTAAAGCTTAATTGCTTTTAGTTTTTGCTCTTTGAACATTTGCTTGATTAAACTCTGTAGTAGTTACCACAATCAGTTAACAAAGGCTATGGATGTGACTTTTTTCTTGATTAAACTCTGTAGGATTATAGGTAATTAAGTAGCTAATTTTCTTTTGGAAATCAAATTGTGGGCTGTTCATTAAAAAAGAATATTTTAATTTGTGAGGGTCTCAGTCTCTCTTTCTGAATAGCTATCTTTTATGAAATTTAATTTTCAGATTGAGTGATATTATTGAAATGGATAAAAGTTGGATGAGTAAGTCACGATTATGCATAGAGTATCGAGATGGTGTTAGAGATTTTGTTATCTTTGTCAAACAACATTCTCGTGATCTCAACTTTATCCTTTGTCCATGTCGCCGATGCGTAAACTGTCATTTGCTTCCATGCTACGAAGTACAAACACATTTGGTGATTAATGGTTCTCTGTAAGGGTACACACTGTGGTTCTGCCATGGAGAGCGTGGCACATCGGTTCTGGTTGGACAAGATATATTGGAAGAGGAAAATGAACCATTAGTGAATGACGACGATAGTCTTGCCGATGAGATGCAAAATTTAGTGCGGGATGCTTTTGGGATTCACAACAATCCAATGCACACAAATAGTTCAACAACCCAAGTCCATAATGAACCGACTGAAACCTCGCACACTGATGGAGACGAGGGTGGAGTGGAGGAGGGAAGGAAAATTTCTGAATTTAACAAAAAATTTGAAGCATTCAGTAAGTTGTTGGAGGATGCTAATACACCCTTGTATCGTGATTGCATCAAATTTTCGAAGTTCTCATTCATCGTGAGGTTATTTCAGATCAAATGTTTGAATAGTTGGTCTGCCAAATCCTTTACAATGTTACTTAAATTGTTGAATGAAGCATTTCCTGAAATTTTTCTCCCAAATTCAGCATATGGAATAAAACAATTCCTTAAATATTTTGATCTGGGGTATGAGAAGATAGTTACATGTCGATATGATTGTATGTTATTTAGGGGGGATAAGGAGAGTCTGGAGAACTGTCAAATTTGTGGTACTTCAAAATGGAAAGGTGTTCCGAATGAAGAACAAGATGCAAGTGGGATAGTTAAATCAAGGCGGAAAAAGAAGCCAGCAAAACAGATGCACTACTTTCCTTTGATTCCTAGGCTACAAAGGTTATTTATGTCATCTAAGACTTCTTCTGATATGAGATGGCATGCTGAAGGCCGGAAGAATGATGGAATTCTCAGACATCCGGCGGATTCTGCTACATGGAAAAGTTTTGATGAAAGATATCCTGATTTTGCTGAATATGCTTGCAACGTGCAACTTGGATTAGCCAGTGATGGTTTTAACCCATTTCGGCAAACGAGTAGTACATACAACATATGGCCTGTAGTGTTGATACCGTATAATCTACTGCCTTGGAAGTGTATGAAGCCATTGTCATTTATTTTGTCCACAATAGTTCCTGGACCGAAAAGCCCTGGAAATGATATAGATGTCTATCTTCATCCTTTAATAGATGAGCTCCAACAGTTGTGGGAGAGTGTTCCAACATATGATATAACAACTAAGAAATCATTCCGTCTTCGAGTTGTATTGACTTGGACAATCAATGATTTTCCTGCGTATGCAAATTTATCCGGTTATAGCACCAAAGGGCGTAATGCATGTCCTTGTTGTGCTGATAAAACTACTTCATGATGGCTATATAATGGGAGAAAGTTCTGCTACATAGGTCATAAAAGATGGATGCACGACACACATAATTTCAGGACGGAAACTATGACTTTTGATGGGGTGGAGGAGTGGGAACATTCACCTGAAATATCGTCTGGGTCCAATGTGTTAAGGCGGCTACATGGTCATCATTTCAATTATGGTAAGGAAGTAGAAGCCATAAAAAAGGGCAAGTAAAGGGCAAGGGATGACGACAACGATGAAGATGAATGTGATGACATTGTTGATCAAGAAGAGCATTTTCTTTACACTGCCGTACTGGGAATTCAATTTATCGCGCCATAATTTAGATGTGATGCATATCGAAAAAAATATTGGTGAAAATTGTGTAGGGACTATCATGGAAGATGATCGGAAGACAAAAGACAATCTTAAGTGTCGTCTTGATTTAACTGCGTTGGACATACGACACGAGTTGCATCCCGAATATTTACAGAATGGCAGAGTGCGCCTTCCTCCAGCAATGTACTGCATGTCTAAAAAGGAGTTAGAATCGTTCTGCAAAGTTCTACAGGAGCTTAAAGTTCCCGATAGCTATTCATCTAACATAGCAAGGTGCGTCAATGATAAGGAGAAGAGGTTTCAGGGTCTAAAGTCACACGACTACCACATCCTGATGCAGGATCTCCTTCCTGTGGCTTTAAGGTTCTTAATGTGCGACCAAGTCACTGCCGTCATCAAGGATCTGTGTAGCATTTATAAATGACTTTGTTCAAGAGTTCTACGTGTTGAAGACATTAACCTGTTGGTGCAACGTGCTGCTTTGGTACTTTGTCAAATGGAGAGAATATTTCACCCTTCGTTCTTCACTATAATGATTCACTTGGTCATTCATCTAGCAAGCAAAGCAAGACTTGGTGGGCCGGTACATTAACGGTGGATGTATCCCATTGAGAGCTAGTTATTCATATTTGTTAATTGTATACCTCTAATTTGGATAATGTGCATACTTTTTTTGATCTAACCATTTACATGTATAGGTATCTTTATCGACTTAAGGGATATATTAAAAATATATCACATCTAGAAAGCTCAATAGCAGAAGGTTATCTCTCAGAAGAGTGCTCCAATTTTTGTTCCCGATATCTTCAGGGTGTCGAGACATGTCTTACTAGACCAAGGAGAAACCCAGTTGGGTCAAACCTTGGTGAGGCACATTATCTCTTTCAAATTGCTGGAAATATCATTGGTAAAGTTGATGCGGTTGAGTTAGATTACTTAACATGGGAACAAGCACATCGATATGTGCTAGATCTTCATGCAACAGTTGAGCCATTCCGAGAGTAAGTCATAATTGGGTTGGTTTATATTTAATTAAACTCGATTTGAAAAATGTAAATCTAATTATATTTCGTTCTTTTAAAAATTTACAGAGAATTTATCCGTGAAATGAAAAGAAATTCTAGAACAAGGAAATTAAGATCACGTGACCAAAATAAGATGATGAATGAAAGATTTCATATGTGGCTTAAAGACTATGTAAGAGTGTTCCAAATTATCGTGTACTGTCTTTTTTGTTAGAATATTCTTAATTTTACTAATATGGTTTATCATCACATCCTATAGGTTCCGAAGTTGCATGATGATTTGGTATCACCTGAAATCAAGATTCTTGCTAATGGTCCCCATAAGATGGTTAGAAGATTTAAGGGATATATATATAACAGATTCAGATTTCATACTAAGGATCGTGAACGTTATTTAAAGTCCCAGAATAGTGAAATTGTAGTGACGTCGAAGACAAGAAGTTATG